>AP028446.1:1415214-1861214 GCA_036509395.1 Antheraea yamamai
ATAATAAATTTTGATTAGTAGTGTATATTTTGGAGTATTATTTTCTCCACCCTACACTCACACCTCAAGAAAACGAGAAAACATTAAAAACACACTAAACACTAAATTGGTGACCCCGACGTGATTTTTAAAATACGACGACATATAGTGTGCAGTGTCGAGTGTAGGGACGCAACGACTCACGGGTTAGGAAATAGCGACGGAGTGCCATATAAAAATAATAAAAGTACAGTGTTAATAAAAAAAAATGTCAAATAATGAAGAAATAAAATCCTCAGTCATGGAGGGTCAGGGCATATCAGCCGTGTCCTTGACCGCGCGCATTCCGGAATTTTGGAAAAGTTCGCCAAAATTGTGGTTCATCCAGGCGGAAGCGGTACTACACCCTCGGAAAATGTCAGACGAGGCTAAATACCAGGTAATAATAACAAAGTTAAGTCGAGATGTCATTGAACAAGTAACAGACATACTTATCAATCCGCCGGCCATACAAAAATATGATAATTTGAAAACCAGGCTAATATCTATATATCAAGAATCAGAGAACCGCCAATTAAAAAAACTAATCGGTGAAATGGAGTTGGGAGATCAAAAACCTTCCCAACTTTTACGAAAAATGCAAGAATTGGCGAGAAACAAAGTTTCTGACGAAACATTATCAGTATTGTGGCAAAATCACTTTCCAACGGCAATTCGAGGCGTGTTGGCAGTGTCGGACGTGAAAGAACTGGACAAGCTGGCTACCATCGCGGATAAAATAATGGAAACCTTAACACCTGTACATAATGTTGCGAGTATACAGGAAAAACCTGGAACATCGAGCTGCGAAAATATAACAGCACAAATACAAAAACTGAGCGACCGAATAGAACAAATCGAAACCAGATCCGTAAGAACGAGGTTCAGAAAGAACCCGAGATATAGATCACGGTCGAATTCAAGGAATCCTGCTCGTGGGCGAACTCCCAATCATCCGAATTGGCTATGTTATTATCATTTCTGTTACAGGCAACGGGCAAACAAATGTGTCCAGCCTTGTAATTGGAAAAAAGACGAGATGAATAAAAATGCGGGAAACTAGAATCGGTGCAGTCAGCGACGGGAGGCTGTGACCGAATATATACTAATCACCGTCTAAGCGTTATCGATAGGAAATCGGGATTACAATTTTTAGTGGACAGTGGTGCAAACGTATCAGTGTTACCGCGTCATACAGTGTACAAAAAGACTTATTGTAATATTCCCGAAAACGAATAATATAAGTTATATGCAGCAAACGGTACAGAGATAAAAACTTATGGTATGCATTGTATGGTTTTAGATTTAAGTCTGCGGCGAGCGTTTCGTTGGATTTTTATACTAGCGGATGTGAAGCAACCCATATTAGGTGCTGAATTCTTAGCTAGTCATAATTTGCTAATAGATTTAAGCGGACGCCGATTGATTGATCAGACTACTAATATAAGTATTATAGGTAATATTTCTAGCTCTACGGAACCCACGGTAAAAACTATTAGAGAGAAATGTCCGTATTATGATTTGTTATGTAGGTTCCCAGATTTAACAAAACCGGTATCCTATAAGGAAGTACCGAGTCACGGGGTTGTCCACCACATAGAAACGACAGGACCCCCAGTGAACGTGAGAGCCAGACAGCTGCCACCCGACAAGTATGTCAAAGCTAAAAATGAATTTAAAATTATGCAGGAGTTAGGCATTTGTAGACCGAGTAATAGTCCTTGGGCAAGTCCTTTGCATATAGTCCCCAAAAAAGACGGGAGTATTAGACCTTGTGGTGACTACAGACGACTAAACGCGATCACTAAACCTGATCGCTACCCAGTACCACGTTTACAAGATTTCACATATTTGTTAAGTAATAAAAATATTTTTTCTAAGATAGATATAAATAGAGCTTATAATTGCATACCCGTAGCAGAATGTGACATACAAAAAACGGCTGTCATCACCCCTTTTGGGTTATGGGAATTTGTTCGTACACCCTTTGGACTACGTAATGCAGCACAAACATTTCAGCGTTTTATGCACCATACAGTTTTAAAAGGATTCGATTTTTTATTTAATTATTTAGATGCCATAATTATAGCATCCGAAAATGAAAATCTGCATAAACAGCATTTAGAACAAGTTTTTGAATGATTCAACGAGTATGGCATAACTATAAATTTTTCGAAATGTTGTTTTGGCCAAAATAAATTAGATTTTTTAGGGTTCGAGGTATCTACTGAAGGTTTAAGGCCATTGGAAGACAAAGTAAACGCAATTATAGATTTTCCAAAGCCCAACACTATTGAAGAATTACGTAGATTTTTAGGTATGTTAAATTTTTATAGGTCCCACATACCGCATTCTGCAGAACATCAGTCGAAATTAAATAAATATTTAGGTAATTCTAAGCGTAAAGATAAATCCAAGATTAATTGGAACGAACAAGCGGAACATAATTTTGAGCAATGTAAAACCGACTTAAAGAACGCGGCATTGTTAGCATTTCCATTAGAAAACACAACGTTGTCACTTATGACCGACGCCAGTAATACATCGGTAGGCGGGGCATTGCATCAAAAGGTTGATAACTGCTGGCAACCTTTAGGGTATTTTTCCAGAAAATTAACAGAAGCTCAGAAAAAGTATAGTACTTACGATAGAGAACTATTGGCTATTTATTTAGCAATAATTCATTTTCGTAATATGATAGAAGGTCGTCAATTAATCATATTTACAGACCATAAACCGTTATCTTTTGCGTTTAGTAAAATAGGGACGGACAGAGAAACAGCACGGTGAGCTAGGCAAATCATGTTCATAAGCGAATTCAGTACAGACATTAGGCATATAAACGGTTTAAATAATATAGTAGCTGATACTTTGTCCAGAATTGAAATAATAACATGTCCAACGACTATTAATTTCGCAGAACTAGCAGCTGCGCAGGAAGTCGACGGCCAGCTTGCGAAATTAATAAAGGAATCAAATAACAGTTCGAAGTTCATGTTTAAGCGCGTTATGCTTACCGAGTGCGATAAGTATGTTGTTTGCGAAATGTCTACGGATAAGGCACGTCCATACTTACCTAGAGAGTTTCGACGTGAAATATTTAATTCTATTCATAACTTAAACCATCCCGGTATTCGAGCAAGTAAAAAGTTAATTAAGGATAGATATTTTTGGCCAGAAATGAACAAGGACATAGGAAAATGGGCTAAATGCTGTATAAAGTGTCAACGCGCAAAAATACAAAAGCATGCAGTATCAGATTTAGGTATTTTTCAAACGGCTACTCGTTTTGAACACATACATGTAGATATTCTAGGTCCTTTGCCTATAACATCTGAGGGTTATAGGTATGTGTTAACAATTATTGATAGGTATACTAGTTGTCCGGAAGTAGGGGAGACCGGGTACAAAAGTAACGGCGGGTCGAAAGTAACAAATGCTCTCTAGGTTTATCCAATGAACGAACGCCGCTTTTCGTGCCGTCATGTGATAGCCGGGACCGATCCTCACACTCGTATTAAGTCACCACGTGCGCCGCGTGCTGGTAGGTTGTGTGACAGGACTTAACGTGTTTTTACAAATTAAAAGTAAATTTTTCGACGTTTTCTTATTTAATGTTTACGTAATCGTAAAGGGATAATAGCAATCTGAATGTTTGCATATCCATTCTTGATTAGATTGATTGTACATTGTTTAAATTCATTTTTGTCTAGCACGTTCCGTTTTAAGGTAATATTACTCGTTTAAACAAAAATGAGGAAGGGTACAAAAGTAACATAGCCCTATGGGTACAAAAGTAACATGTTACTTTTGTTCCGGTAACGATTTAATTACCTACATATATTTTTATGTGTATCTTTACTTCAACTGAATGCCACGACAACGCATAAGAACTACTGCACGAGGAACTACCGACACGGAAATGTATCGAAAAGTGGCTGAAGAGCATTACAAAGATGGTGAAAAACCAGAGCACTGGCAAAAAAAATATGTTTGCCATGTAACATTATACAGATTTTTAAACAAATTTAAAAGCAGGAAATACGAGCGCAGTTGTGGGCTACCGTTGCGGCAACCGAGTTTTTACTATTAACGAGGAAATTAATCTACACGACTATTTAATCGAGTGCTCTGGAGTTTATTTTGGGTTGCCTCCATCTGATGTACGTAAACTGGCATACGAGTTAGCGATTAAAAATGGGAAAAACATTTCCTGAAAAGTGGCACGATAGTTAAATGGCGGGTAAGGAATGGTTGACGGGTTTTTTGAAACGACATCCGAGCCACACTTTGAAATGTCCTCAAGCAACAAGTCTTAAGAGTGTCTTAAAATATTATTTTTTTCAGCATGCAAATTGCTGAAGTTTGTTTATATTATTAATACAAAGTTATTAAGTAAATAATTTGTTGATTTAACCTGTAATATTGTTTTCATTAGCAATCCCGATGTCTTGTTACTTTTGACCCACAACGTGTTACTTTCGACCTGCTTACGTGGTCGAAAGTAACAACCGACGATTTTTTTTAAACTCTCTGTTACTCATATAAAACACACCGTAATAAAATAATTCGAGTTACCAGTGTAATGAACATAAACTGAATTTATATGTGGTTATATTAATTTAATGACAATAATAAAACCCAGCTAGAAATCAAGGTAAAAGTACAAAGTGTTACTTTTGTACCCGGTCTCCCCTATTTCCGTTAAAAGAAATTACAGCAGAAATCGTGGCGAAAACCCTATATGAAGGATGGATTAGTCGTTTCGGTTGTCCTGTTAGACTCACGAGTGTTCAGGGTCGACAGTTTGAAAGCAGTTTGTTTAAACAGTTAATGATAATATTAGGAATAAAGAAAATTAGAACTACTCCATATCACCCTTGTTCAAACGGTAAAATTGAAAGATTCCATCGCCAATTAAAATCGAGTTTAAAAGCACGTTTAAATACCACATCTTGGGTGGACGAAATACCAACAGAAATGTTGGGGTTACGCACAACTGTTAGATTAGATACAGGCGTAACCGCAGCACAAATGTTGTACGGTGGAAATATAAGAATACCTGGTGATTTTTATGACACCAGCTCTATAATAAAAAATGATGCTGAAACTTACGTAGAAAAATTAAAAGAAATTAATAATAGTTATAAACCAATGAGTAGGATAAATAAACTAGCTCACAAAATTTTTGTACACAAAGATTTATCTAATTGTAATTACGTATTTTTAAGAAATGATGGGGTAAGGAAACCGTTACAATGCCCATATGACGGACCTTACCGTGTCATCAGTAGAAAGGATAAGATATTTTCAATACAATTGCCAGACAGACAAGCGAACATAAATATAGATAGATTAAAACCAACTTATGTATTGGACGATAATATTACAGATTGTAATTTACAGGAAAATACAGATAGTAAAAAAGAAAATATAAATCATAAAAAAGTAGTTAAAAAATGTTTTCATGTTGAAAACATCAATGCCGAGAACTGCGATGCTTTCGATATATCGTTCATAAGCATCGAAGTTCTTGGCATAGATGTTTTCAACATGAAAACGTTGATGGTATTTTATGGGCGATGTTGCGTCCCTTCTCGTTCTTTTTTTTTCTCGAACTGACTACGCTATTGGCCCAGCCAGGTCTTAACAGCTTTGCCTTAAGTCCGGATTTAGAAAAAAATTAAACAAATATACATATGAAGAAACTGTATATATAAAACAAGGTAAGTAATATTTATTTCACAAAATATAAAAATATAATTCAAATTTCAAAAACAATTTTGTCAACCTTATGCCTAGTAAGCGGTTTTTTCTTGGTTAATCATAATCCGTTTCTAAAATCAACCGCAAATAACACAATAGATGGCTCTACGCATATGAAACATCTATAATATAAAAATCTATATTAATTCAAAACACATTCGAAAGCCACAGCTCTTTAGTGAACCTAGAACTAACACTAACTATGGGTCTAATTCAATAATGATAAGATGCGCCCACTTATATAATGAAAAAATACCTCATATAGATATTTTTCATGAGTGTAGTAGATCTTTTAAAGCAATGGTTAAAAAAGGTATTATCGACCACACTTGAATCCTAAAGATCCTACAGATTTCTAAAATATTTGCATATTCATTCTCACATTTACACACATTACATAAGTAGTATTTGTTTTAGTGGGATAATGGCATTTTTTTTTCTCTTTTCTTTTTTCATACTTTGTATATTATAAGTAGTTGTGTTTGTTGGTAGTATTTATTTTATCTTAAAATTAAATTCCAATGTTTCTTTTTTCACTTAAGAGTTATGTAATTCATTCGATTATTGATATTTTACTGAATATACAATAGTTTGGGTTAGCCATGTAATAGTAAAAAAATAAGTATTTATATACAGAAATCATTGTTGGCGAAACTAACATTTTATTTTTACTTTTTTACTCCTAAATGTATAGCTGTAGATTTCTTTGGAATAAATAAATAAATAAATATTAATATTATAAAGAGGTAAAGCTTGCGAGTTTGTAGGGGTTAATATCTGGAACTACTAAACCAATTTTGAAAATTTTTTACCAATAGAAAGCCACGTTATTTGTGAGTGTCCATAGGCTATATATTAACCTAAATAATGAATTTTTTTTTTTGTGTTAGTCGGATTTGCAAAGTCGGAGAAGAAACGGCCGAACGAAAACGTTTCTTACGAACGCTGCCTTAACGTTGAGAGATATATGTTGAGTTCTAGAGAAAAGTTTTAGAGCTTGATTATGCCAAAAAGTCAGCGATACTGTATCGGTGTTATTACAAAAAAGTTAAATACGTATTGAATACTTGTTTTAAAAAGGTCTCGTATTAAATGCACCGCGGTCGCCGAATGTTCGCCATCTAGCTCTTTTGTCTCGCTTTGGTTACGTTAGGTTGGACTTGCGAAAAAGTTTAACGCGAACTTGTCTCGGGCGAGCGCGGTGTATGTAATACGAAACCTTTTTAAAGCAAGTATTTAACTTTTTTGTAATAACACCGCATATGTCCTAAGTTTAATATTTAAGTCACAAAAAGTAGTATTTTATATTAAAAAAGTAATTTAAATAGTTAAGTGATGTTTATTGGTCATCATCTTCGATTTTTTCGATTTTCTAAAAATCGATTTTTTGTAAATTTATCGTCTCAAGCGTTTAAAACAAAAGACTTTTTTCCATTTACTGCATATTTCATCAGAAGTGAAAATGTTTACCGCCCAACGAAGTGGGCACGGACCAGCTAGTCTATTCTTCTATTATAAAGAGGTAAAGTTTGCGAGTTTGTGACGTTGTGGCGTTGTAGGGGGTAATCTCAGGAACTACTTATAATAATTCTTTTAGTGTTATATAGCTCATTCATCGAGAATGGTTATAGGCTATATATCATCACGCTAAGGCTAATAGGAGCGGAGCACAGATGGAAAATGTTACAAAATCGAGATGTTTTTTTCCTTTTGAGAGCTTCTGCTGCGTGTCAGCGTTAGCCCAGAATAGTAACTATTACTACGCGGACGAAGTCGCGGGCAGGGGTTAGTCGTTAATAGAGAACGATGTATTGTCAATATCAGGGATTTCAACATAAAATTTAAAACATCGATGTTTGTATCCTTACGTGTGACTGAAGGAGCGAGCGGGTAGAGAGTATAATAGACGGTGTTACACATCAGGAAACATCGTTCCTAATACATCGTTCGTACAGCGTAATATAAGCCTCCATAAAGGCAATAATCTCAGTTACAAAACCTATCTAAAGTAGTCAAGTAAAATAATAACAATAGGTTATTCGTTAATTTAATCATTATATCGAGTGTAAAACATGATTACATATACTCCTTTCCCATAAAAAAACTCAGACATGCTGAGTTTCATAGTGATTGCCCAAACGGTATTGGAGCTTATCAATCTATTTTATCTTACCCATATCTATTTTTGTACATGTGACAATCCCTTAAGATTTCTCGACTGTTCTGACATCTTGTCACATCACCCGAGGCACCGTGTCACTTAAAAGCCAAAACCTGTCTGTTATATCATGAATTTCAGTAACCTTTATAATCAGATATACACGGGTCGTTTTATACTGTACAATTGTAGATAAAATTGAGAAGGGTTCGAAATATAATTCAGAATTCAAATGCGGTCGGTGACAGAACCAGCTAAGGCAGGACGGTCTTTAGGGATTCCCAGAATTCAGAAAGGTAGAAAAATTGAATAAGTACAGTATATTTGTATATGAAAGTATTGGATAATAAGACTTATCTAATTATCTACATAATACAATTCAGTAGGTATCTTTTTACTCCCTCCGTTTGTTAACACATTTTTATTTTGTTTTGTTTAGTTAGCTTTCGACTAGCTTCAGTTGTATCAGTAAAAATATTTGGTAAGCTTCTTTACCGACGAATCGAAATATTTAAACGTCTCTATCAGTCTAAGTTATGTGTATGCTGATAGAATAACTCAATAATTCTGAAACAATAAAAATGATGAATTATGATCGAATTACGTTGGTCTAAATTACCTATTGATACAATATTAATAATAGAGACAATAAAGTTGCTACATATATCTGATTACGATTTGTGGACAAGAAATAACAATTAAAAAAAGTAAAAAAATATATTCTACATCATTATCTTTTTTCTACGTTACAGATGTTAATAACGACTATAGCAATTAATAAATACGCTGTTGTGTTATTTTTCAATAATTGTCGTTATAAACTGTCACCAGTTATTCTGCTATTGGGCAATATGCTGCTTCGTATCATATTACAATTTGTTACGATTAAAGAATAATAAAATAAACGAGTCATCGTCCAGTTATTTAATTCGACCATAATTAATTTTCAGCTTTCAAAATTGAGAAAAAAACATTTCTTTCCATTTAATCCTATGGCTAAATAGAGTAACCAGTTGTCTTTTCTTATAATCGAATATTTAATTCTTTTAGCCCTTTTAGTAAATTGTCGGTATTTACGAATACGTCATCAGAACCATTACATTGTATTTTTTAGTTCAAGTTCATCAATAGCTAGCTACCAAACAAATGAAACAAAAATACTAGAAATGCAGAGTGATGTAAAAGTTGAAAACAGTTACAGATGTGCCTGCCGAAATGCCTCTCACTATGCCGGCTGCACAGTGACTACCATAAGCCTGAGAATACGTACCTGTGATCGCGCGAAAGCAGGGTAATACTAACATAGATAGATAGAGCAAAGTTTAATGTACCCCTACCACTTTGGAACCACTGATAAAATTAACAGCAATATTATTATCGGGTTTGAACCTGCAACATATATTTAAAACTCTCCTTATTTATTCTATAGGTACCTACACGGCGGTGGGATCTATTTCGAACAGATTATTATTATATATATTCTAAGAAAAAAGTGTCAGATAAAGAAGTCAATTAGGAACTTCTATTAGAATATCTCTGGGCTGTAAAAATGTTGGGACCTCAGAATACAATTTCTTATGCTGATCAAGCTCATGTGTGACAATATGCTTACCGGTAAGATAGGACATGCCACATTTTAAGTATTCTTGAAAGGGCTAGTAGACTAAAATGGAGTCTTTTAGCGGTCGCTGTAAAGGAACGAGCAAGCAACCGTTCAAGCACATGTCAAGCGGACCAATAAGTGAACGATGGTGAAGTCTAGAAATGACGCCACTCTTTGTGCATTCATCAAAAATGAATGTAACTATCTATGTTTGTAAAAGTATGTATCATGTAGAGATAAACCAGATCGTGTTTCTTGTCGGTTCTTCTCGATCATTGGGTTGATTTCCGAACCAGTGGTAGTTTTGACGTTCATAAGCGCTTTTTACGGCTTAAATTGAATAAAGTAATTATTTTTGATTTTGATTTCGAACATGATCAATAGAGTTCTGTTATACAAATTTCTCATTTAATTATTTCACCGTAATGCTAGTTTTTGGTATAAAGTAAATCCTTAAATTCTATTTTATTATTCAGTACGTTAAAGAGGCAATGCTTACGGGCTTGGATGCCGCTTAAATACCATTAAGATATCGTCTAAATTCCTTCTCTGAGAAATATTAATTTACGGCAATTTACTAGTTGAAAGATCGTCAATTTTGTTTCAAAGTTACAGACCGAGAGCTGGTTACATAAAAATCTCGTTATCGCTACATAGCTGATTCCTACCATATATAATTGAAGGTAACTAGAAAGTCTTTTATAATTTAATATATATATATTGAGATGAGTTAATTTTTATAGATATACTAGCTAACCAGGTAGGCGGATGTTTTCGCGCTGTCCTGATGGTGACCACAGCAAGCTATGAATATAATAAATAAAAATATTCAATTAAAAACATAAAAAAAGACCTGCGAAACAAAGACAGCGCGAGCCTGCCGCGGCAGCGGTCGGCGATCTCACTGCGGTGGCGTAAATACGTTAGTACCTATTTTATTTTGTATTATTTAATTTCCTAATTTGTTAAATCATTTTTGTGTGAAAAATATCATTAAATATTCATCCACCCTCACAAACTTTCGTTAATAATGTTGTACGAGCTATGTTATAAAACATGAAAACCAAAATATAACCCACCTCATTGACCGTACCCTGTTTGAAGCTACGGGATCGCACTGGCAGAAATTCCGATTATAATTCCGCTTTGCAAATAAAAACAGGTGTACCGATATAAAATGTAGATAAAAGTGATTAAAAGAATACAACAAAAATCAAACGTCACATGGTGTTCTTAGGCGGTTACCCATCCAAGTATAGACCGCCCCCGACGTTCCTTAATTTCGGTGATCAGAAGAGAACCGGTGTTGCCAACGGCACAGTGTTTACTCTCATCATTTTCAGTCACACAAAAAGGTTCTGGATTAGAATTTAAAAGCCGTCCCATGAGTAACTTCATTTTCACAATACATCAATCAAGTAGCGATGACAAGCTGTTTAATGTACCTAGCTCCTGGTATATACGAACTGTGTAGCATGTCATGTCGTGGCAACACGTTCGTACCTACAATAATAATTCATTTCTATCTCAGCCCTAATTAAGACGTTTCTTGGACAAGATAATTTTATTTTCGTCGTTATTAATTACATTTTGTCGTTGTTATTTTGGTAAAAATATTTTGATGAAGTTTCATTCCCTTAATTTTATTTACGGATTTCTGCCGTTTTGATATATCTGTTCCATCACAATTTATATGTTCTTATAAGTAATAATCATAAATTTACAATAAACAACAAACTGATTAGGTAGGGACCTTAAACAAACTATACAGTATTTTGGATGAGTCCGAATTCGGTTCTGTCAGAATGCTCCGATAAACATAATATTAAGCTTATTGGTGATGTTTACTTCAATCTGTTTCGCTTTGTTTGCATGAGCTCGAAATATGTACACTAGGATAACACGTGTTAAAAGTTTTTCGCATTTGCTCACCACTCACGCTTCTTTTTATCGTAATTCCAACCTATCCTAACCTAGCACGTTGCTACTGTGTCACGATATGAATGGAAAAATTGCACATTTACACACACACACACACATACGCAATACACAATACTTAAAATACAGATTGAGTTGAAACAAAAAATAACTACTATTAAAATAATAAAATGTAATAATAGGTCTTTACCTATGAAATTGCCGTTCTGCAGTACTGGCCATTTCAAATCAAAATAATTGTTGTTTGAGTGAGCATTACTGCAGATGTGTACTGTGAAGAACTGAACACAATGATGGAGAAGCTGGCACATCTCCAACCAGCATTGGTCAATCGCTCGTCTCCGCTGCTCCTGCACGACAACGCGCGACCTCATACTGCCCCGCAGACGGTCTCCAAGTTGCAAGAACTGGGGTTCACTATACTCACCAGACCTTGCGCCTACAGACTATACTTATTCCAGAATTTGGATAACTCCTTGGCGGGAAAAAAATTCAATACCCGAGAGGCAGTACAAAATGCCTTTGAAGAATAATTTGCCTCCCGTTCAGCTGATTTCTTTAGGAAGGGTATCAATAAACTGCCACTGCGTTGGCAAAGATGCATTGATTGCATGGGTGATTACTTCGATTAAACAAATAAAAAATACATGAAAAAAATTCGTTTAAATTTTTTCATACAAAACGGTAATTTCATAGGTAAAGACCTAATATTAATACTTGGAATACACAAGTTACACTTGTGAAATTTAATTGTCACAATTTGATTAATGACACCGGTTATCCTTTACAGGGAGAGTAAGGATTTGGTATGCGTTATTTTTAGGTTCCTATTGTGTTATTACAATACTTCTATCGATAAAGTATCATTCTGTGTGTGTTTTTTTCCCACACGTCAATGAGTCATCGTATTGTTTACATTTCTTAAAACAAGTTTATTCAGGACGTCTGTAGAGATCTCCAGAATAGTTCAAGTGTGTTAAAATACTTATTTGAACTTCCCAAAGTCCATATAATATTTATTTTTTCCTTACAGGTCAATCTTACCAACTTTGACTTGTGTTTCCATATAAAATTACAGTGTGTATATTTTTACGGATATTTTTCATTACCCATACAACTGTATACAAACGAAAAGGTTTAAAGGTTATGTGTATGACATTCTCTTCTAAACCAATCATTCTATGTTTATTTTCTCCGAATTGATTTTTTTGTATAGGAAATGCACGTGGTCGACCTTTTAAAGACCTTGGGATCTCTTGGGAAGTTCAGTAGGTAGTTCATTCAATGTACAAAGTGTTCGCGAATGAAATCTCTTTTGAAAACGAACAGGCCAGGTCCATTTCGTATCCAGTGAAAAATATTACCAGGAACACATATCTTACTTGTTAACATAAATACTCCTGTCACTGAATTATCTTTAGTTATTATTACCGTATTACCTAGAGCTCCGACAATCCTTACTAATATTATAAACACGAATATGAGATTGCTTGTTTTTGAAGTGAAACTTCTTTAAGGCACGGTAGGGAAAAAAATTGTACGTACATGTTACGTGTTATTATTACTATGGTGACCATTAATATGGTAATCGTTGCCATGGTAACATGATAAGTTTGCAAATTATTTTATATATTCGTTGAGTATGTGTAAACTATAAACATTGAAAATGCAAGTTAGTAGTTGATAGACAATAAAACGCTGTTTGTAGTGGAAAGAAAATACGTGGGTGAAACTTTTAATTATAGGTTATCTTAATACGTTCATCTTCTGTAAGTGTCTGTTAATAATTATAATTATTATATTTCTTATATATATATACACTGAGGCACTAATTTATTTGGTACTTTCGTATTATATGCACCGCGCTCGACGACCGCTGCCGCGGCCGGCTCGCGTTATCTTTATTCACAAATGTAACCTAATGTAACCAAACCGAGACGGAACTGTTTTGTTTTAATTTAAAAATTATCAAGTTGGTAATATATAAAATTACCAATGGTTGTCCGGAAGGTGACATAACCTCAAAATCGAACCAAAATGAAAAATTGAGAAGAATAAATCGGTTAGGTTAGGTTAGACTTGCGGCGTAGGTTATCGTGGAATTTTTTAGTCGATTAAAGGTCGACTCAGTTCAGGACCTCCCCCGGGGACCTGGCAATGTCTGTGAAGAGGGTTCTCCACGTTAAAAAAAAAAAAGGTTAGACTTGCGAAACAGATAGCGCGAGCTAGTTTTGTATATTACAACTTCATGATTTTTAAGTTAAAACAAAACAGTTTCATCTCGGTTTGGTTACGTTAGGTTAGACTCGCGAAAAAAGATAAATGAAGCGAGCCGGCCGCGGTACATTAATACGAAAGTACCTTTATTTTTTCTTATACACAGACGTCATAATTAAAT
The DNA here is from genome assembly GCA_036509395.1 of Antheraea yamamai. Taxonomy (NCBI): domain Eukaryota; kingdom Metazoa; phylum Arthropoda; class Insecta; order Lepidoptera; family Saturniidae; genus Antheraea; species Antheraea yamamai. The sequence continues at coordinate 1,429,096 of AP028446.1, forward strand.
ATTGTATACTCTATAATATTTTCACGATGAAAACGAGCCTAGCTATATCTCATTTGTTAAAATCCATCAAACTGTTAAAGCTGTAGAAAGCGTCAAACAAATTCACTCCTAAAACATTACGCTCAATTATCCGGCCGGAAAACAAGGCGGCAAAATCTTTAGTTCCACCAAAACATCGAACCCCAAAATTCTGATTACGTTCCTGGATTCCCCCGCATTAGGAAAACCTGAATCGTAGAATTCTTAATAAGGCACTTCGAGATGCTTCAACCATGAAGTACCAGCGTCAAAGCTTATTAATAATTAAGTTATAGCTTATTTTCATTTTGATGTCTCATTCAAGCATTTATTCAAAGAGGAAAGTGTATTAACATGCTATTAACATGCTGCGATTTTGCCTGCATTTAAATCTGAACAAAATTATTGTTAAAATCAATCCATCCTCACAAAATTTCGTGTTTATAATATTAATAGACGGTATATACCGACAAACTGATATAAAGACATTGCTTTAGTAAGGAATTTAAAAATATAAATCAGAAATAATAGTAGGTCGAGATTTTTTAAATCTATCTTGTGCCCGTGACTTCATTGTAATGATCTATGGGATTTCTCTTATTTTTATTTGTAATTTTGTTATCAATACTCACCTCCTATAACCGTATTACTGATTTTAGCTATGTTACCTGTGTACTTATCTCTGTTAAATTGTATCATGGCTATTTAAACCTCATGGAAATACATACAAACAAAATTGTAGTGTCGACAGTTTAACCGGGTTAAGTCGCAAAAAGGATAAATCAATTTTAACCAAATGGCAGATAGAGGGATTTTTGAAAATATTACTTAAAACAAATATTACTACGTTTTTGCGTTGTTCCTAAGTAATCATGATAAAATGATTAACAGAGTTTACTTAAAATTGGTATAATTGGTTAAGTTGTTACAACAATAGCAACAATTTTAAAAAGTTACATGCATCAACTACTCTTCAGTAAAGTAAAAAAGTAATAAATACAAATTTTACACTAATATTGTTGAAAAATACTTACTTTGTAGATTTAGTTTAACAAAGACCCATCCAATAATATGTCAGTCTTCCCACTCAACAGACAGCTGTTGTTTTTGGTATGGGAAAAATTGGGAAAATTCCTTTTAACCTTCCGGCGTAATATTCACAATTTCTTGACGCCAGCTTTATATTACATTTTGTGTTTTATTTGACAGGAACGCACTTTGGAATTTTATTTGGGGCAGTGTGAATTGTATTTATTTTATGAAACGAATATATGTAATATAAAAAATATTGCTATAAATGTATATATAGGTTTTAGGTTGTGAGAGAATGAGATAGTATATTCTTAATGTACTCGAAATATATACAATGGGATTACTTCGAAAAAGAGATGAAATATTGACAGGGTTTTATGTACATTTTTCTGTCTATTTGAAGCGTGTCCTATGACTCATTTTATGTCTTTGAAATCAAGCGTTATTGTGTAAATATTGATTAGTTCCATGATTAATTGTTTGACAAAGTTTGTTGAATACTACGAATTAATATTCGTAAGTAAGCTCGTCAATCTTCTTTCACGTAGACACCTACAGATATTAAACACAGTTACCTACTATATTAGAATGCAAAGCTAAATTAATATACAACTATACATAGAGCAGTAATAAGGTGAAAGATTGATTATGACAGGCCATATTTCTGATACAGTCAAACCATTGTATTTCATATTGAGCCAATGTAGACGACACGGCTAAGGCATTTGGTGCAATATATATTTTCACGAAATACTTAAGAAAAAGAGCTAAACTTAAAATTCCTATATGCCAGCCAACTATTGGTGTCTTATATACTCTATAAGTTTTGGCGTTTGACCATAATCTCATCTGATGTTAAATAACGACGTGGTCGAAGATATTAAACACGCTAAACTTTGAGGCACTGGCTCTCAAGTGCAGCTGCCGGAACACACCAACAGGTGCTTTGTGACAGCTATTTAGGCGGACTTAGAAAAAGCCCTATCATTATGCTATAGTTTCATCCCGATGTTTTCCTTCATCGAAAACTGAGACGCAGATGTAAGGATTCGAACCTAAGGACCTAACAATCTTTAATTAGAAAATCTTCATTACACACAGGAGAGAGAAAAATAGAATCGAATCGAATTTAAACAAAATTAGATAATTTAGAATAAAATAAACGCATATAAATGTAACAGAAATTACATGAATAAGTGACAATTATTTCAATGACGTCATAATATAGTATATTACTTCTTTCAATAGTTAATCCGTTACCTAATTTGAAGATTTTAAAATACACAAATCCAAAAAATAAAAATTCACATCAAATTTGTAGTGTCATCATGTAATCAATAGTTGTATTCTAAAGCTTGAGATGTCTGAACACGTATAATATCAGGAAGTAGCAGTCTGAATCAAAGAATTATTTCAGCGACGATATAGGTTATCTATAGAGTAGAGATATGTCATACAAGGTAGAATACTACGTAATTAATGATGTTTTCACTGGAATAGTAATTTTACTGGTATTTTTCTCAGCTTCACGAATGTTTTCGGAACCAACTCATTGTATTAGTAACTCGGTCATAATAAAAATTACATAAAGGTGTTTTTGTAACTTGGATCCCTACGGCTTTCTTCTTAATACTTAACTGGTTAAAAACATACGCCCGTCGTCGTAGCTCGTGGGTATATTTATCGCGTTAAATCGATAAAGTGCCGGCGTAAATGTGCGATTCTACGCTTGTTCCATGTTGTGACCCTTTATGTATCAATGAATATTATATTATATCGACAATAAAATCTTTATATTACGAGACATGAACGGGTTGTATTACTTTTTTTACCGAAACCTACTGTTTGAAATCTTGAATGAAATCATTAGGCAATTGTTGGTCTTCTACAGTCTTAGCCGGCCTCGAGTTACCTATTCAATTGCGTGAGTTTAAAACAGACCTTTTACTCGATTTAGATTTATGAGCTTTATCCGCTTTTGCCAGCTCCTGCACTCCCTTTAATGTAGATTAAAACTAACCTCGAGAACAATTGTTTTTTATGGATGGGTTGAATTAGTTGATTGTAGATTAAATAGTTACTCTGCATAGTAATGACTATCGAATTGTGGCGGTAAAATATTTAAACATTTAGTTGACATTTAAATAAGGAATATTTAAACATGAAATCGTAATAAAACAGGTTTTCAGTCTTGTGATTTTAAAGATAACGAAAGATAAAAACTTAACGATATTATTTAACGGATTTTAAGAGTGACATAAATAGCTCATTGTTTGTTCCTTAATTGACCTATAGTAGAATTATTTAAATTAGTAGAATATAAATGCATTTATATTGAATAAACTAATTTAAAATAAGAGTAAATTAATTGTCCATTGCTGAATCACAAGGTTGCAAGTTTTTACTTATACTTTCAATAAATGTTTGTATTTAGTTAGGACTTCAAAATGTAACAAGTTTCCTGAAAACAGCGTCTTCACAAAGCGGACATTTCTGCCTCTATTTAATTGTGTCTTGTTCCAACAATTTTTGGAGATCTCTTTGAATGTGGAACATTTTTTAAATACAATTCTAAATTTAAATCTAATTTAATTCTACCTATCATCAAAAAATATTTACGTGTACCGTCAATAATATTAGTGTTCTCTATTATGTTCCGAGTGTATAAAAGGTACAGTGCTAAAAAGCGAGAATCCACCGTTCCTGCCTCTGAAGAAGGCGGTTAATTTCGCTTCCGCACACCCGCCGCGGGCTCCTTCGGTAGCGTCTCAAAGCTAGGTTTCATACCTCTGAGTGGAGCCCTCGAGCAAGCTTTTAACGCGATACAGTGACATCGCCTTCACTAGCTACCAACACACACCATACTGCAACCCAAACACCTGAATACATAGTAGGCACATAGGTACTGTAACCGGTTCTAGTTCGTTGGTTCTGTAAGGAACGGTTTTTCTTTTCTTTTTTCGATTAGTTAGTCTTAGCCACAATGTTAAATTGCCGTTTGGCTGAGTGCCTTTAGCGCTCGCTTCAAAGCCAGGTGAAGCTGTGAAGGACCATCATGCCATCCGCTTGTAATTTAAAAAAAAGGACTGAGAAGTAACTACAGTAGTACATTACGGTCTAAGGTATTACGGTCATTACAGTTATCTGCGGTCTAAGGTAAATGCTTTTATATTTGATTGAATGATACTCGTTGGTCAATTAATTATACTAGAGGTGGTACGCTTCAGCTACATTAGACTTATGTTTAAATTTTCTCTTCTAGTACATTCTATCTCAACGATGTCTGATGAGAAATTCTAAATCGTTTGTATCTCCAATTGCAATCTTTATTGGTACCCTACTTTGATATTTGACTTTGATTACAAAATGAGTCTACGATATTAAATGCTTTTCACAGTGTCTTTTAAACAAAGAGGAAGACGCTTTTTAAAAATATTTAGCTAAACTTCGTTATGAATAAATATACAAATAGTGTAACAAAATTTTTAGGATTCAAAACGAAGGCTTTTTAATATAATACGGGATATATATATTTCTCATGGGGATTGATACAATATTTTTACAATAAGATGTTAATATTAAATACAATAAGACGTTTGATTAAAAAAGGGACACGTTGTATTATGCGTTCCAGCCAAACTGTTATCGGCAAAATAACATGTACCATAGTTATTTATTCTTTTGACATGAAAATGTCTATTCGCTCGTCAAGTACAATAATAGTCGGTTAAACTTTCGTGTGCTACAGAATACCGTCAGATTTCAATCCCTAATAACAACAAAATTACTAATGCGATAATAACGATTGATACACAATATATAGGGCATATTTATACGCATACTAGCGGACCGGGCGGACGTTGTCCTGCCTTGAAAACAAAAAAATCCTAAAAGTCGACCGCAGCGCCACCTACCGGGTCCAATTGTGAATCTAAACCATTCTCGGATCCACTCGAACACGCACACAAAATTTCATCAAAATCGGTCCAGTCGTTTAGGAGGAGTTCAGTCACATACACACGCACACAAGAAATATATATATTAAGATGACGTATAGCATTTGTTTTGTTTGTGACGTCACTGAGCTAGTATATATAACTACTCGTAATTGCTATGAATTAGCGGTATAAAATTACAAATTAGTGTAGAGTGAGAACGCGTTTAGCTAGGACGCTGATTCAGTTGTCATTATAAAGAGCTTGGAAAGCACCACACGGACTCAAAGTGAAAGAATACAAATATTCAACGAAATATATTTAAACATTAGTATTAAATTGCAAGAAAATTAAAGAGTCGTATATATGAGTGTAATTATAGAAAGCACAGGTCAGAGTAAGGCGCACATAAAAAGAAATTTAAAAGACCTAAAATGCGATTACCAACGCAGTATCTACGCGATCCAGTTGGGTGCATATTCCTATCATCCGTTTTGGTTACTGGATAAAGCCGGTTGATACTGGAAGTAGTTGCGATCAAACTGGTGTCCGTATTTAACTATTCGGCAATACATTTATTTTCTTGATAATCATTATTATCACTAGTGCTGAGTAATAGATAGTAATCTCTGCGACTTAAACAATATAACAGATATAAAACCCAGCATGTATATTTACTAATCGAGAGGTAGTAATGTCTTTCATGATAGAAATGTCTGGTGTGATAGTAATGAATCGTACGAATTTGAAACATTTTCCTTCGCGCAAACCTTGTCCTGACAATTGTAAAAACAACAAAAAAAAAATCAAATAATTGCAGCCTTTCTCTAGTGATGCATTTATAAACATTTGAAAAATAATTTGTGTTCATATACAAATTTGTTTATTTCAAAAATGATTTCCAAATATTAAGCTTAGTTATGGGCCCAAGCTAGACAGTGCCTGTACTGTGGATACCTAAAATGTGATTAAAAATTGACCTAATTAATGGTGGCGCATAGGAACATGAAAGTTAAGGAAATCAAAATGTAGGTTCATTAAAATGAAGGAAAAAAACATAAAAATATAGAGAGATAAATGAACGGAATGATCTTAAAGCAGTTTAAACTCAATACCCTTCCTTAAATAAGTTGATAAAACTTATATGGGATGGAAGATATGTCGATAAACGAATTCTGTTTTCTAACCGCATCGCGTAACGTTGTAACGGGGGAGTAATTGAAGCTTTAAATTAAAAACTAAGAGCTTTAAACAAACACGTCACTGGCACGAACCGGCAGAGCTCGAGTCAGGTTAGTTTGCAGAAGTCCAGCGTTAAAAGTTAAAATGCTTACTGGTAACTTGTAGAGATTCTCTTTAAAAGAGTATATCAAGGAATTTTAATCAACTAAGAGTTGGAAAACTGCTAACTATCTTTGTGAATTAGTTACGGATTATTTATTAGTCACTGGATTTCATCTTCTTGAGTTTAAGCGCCATGTCAAGCGGGTTTTGGCGTCAAAAGGTTATTGTAGAGTGGATACATATGTGAACGATGATGAATGTGATACAATTGACACCTCTCTCTGTGCATCCACTAAAAACGATTATAACGTTAATGTATTTTAAATATATATACTGTAGCGATAGGCGAGAAGCGTTGGATCATCATTTTCGGGCGAGAACGTAATATAGCGCGCAGTGCTCGCCAGTCGCTTACAGAGCTTAGCCAGTCACATGTTACTTTACGTACCTCGTGTAAGGGAAGCATTGTATTACTGGAAAATATATTACAGTGCTTACTAGAAAACTCTGGACATTTTATTTGACATAAATAATTTTACGCATATCTTTAATAATACATTAAAAAGGCAACCCGATCGAGTTTCTTGTCAGTTCTTCTCGATGACTAGGTTGTTTGTCCGAACCAGGGTGGTAGTTTTGACGTTCATAAGTGCCTTATCAGAGGCTAAATTGAACTATTTATTTTGATTCTGATCTTATACTCTTCATTCTGATTTGCTTCACGAAACTTCATCATCGGCAATTGAAGCTCATTCATTTGATGCACTGTGTATGACAGCCCAAAGATAAAGAAAATCTGATCAATCCATCCATCGCGTCAGCCACTATCACCGTTTCAGCTTTCTTACGTCTTCCACCTTACTTGGTGTGCTTCATATAGGTATAGCTTCCTCACAACATCAACATAAACAGCTCTTTGCGACCCACTGCAAGGCATAAGGCTCCTTGATTTTCCCACACTTCGCCTGACATCTCTCTACCAGCACTCGGTCAGGAACCTACTCCACCTGCCATCACCATATTTGCCCAAATCCTGTATGTTAGTGTTTCTTCGGAAATTCGTATTTTTTACGACATTTATAGTAAGAAATTAATAATTCGATTTTATACCAATCGTAGTGCATAATTCGCTTGACACTTATGTACCTTATGGGTTTTAGAATATGGCCATAATTTTACCCAATGTTATATGATGATATAGTCTGTAACATGCTAAATCCAGAGAAAATGGCGCTCAAGGGCAGAGTGCGTGGCGTCACAATTTAAATAATTCTACTTTCATAATTAAATTGTAGTGATTACTTTTTGTCGTTATGGTCACGTAGTTTAACCGGTGGAATATCAATCTGATGTCCGCAGGTTCGAAACCCGGCATGTACCGACAAATTTTGCAGAATATATTAATTTAAATTGGTAACACTATCGACTGACGGTGAAGGAAAACATCGTGAGGAAACCTGAACCTGACTAATGTTCTTGTTGTAGTACTACTGTATGTGGGAAAATATAAATTTGTGGATTTTTCGGAGTTTGAAATTGCCAATATGCTTGGCGTAGCGTTTATGCCGAATACTTCCTTCGGGAAGAGGCCTATGGCCCATCAGTGGATATGTTACTCTTACAGGTTGATGATGATGATGACTGTTTTATATAATATACCACACTAGAAGTCTTAAGTCCGGCATTGTCTTTTATGGCATCTAAAAGGGCACACCGCATGGCATTCAGCAAAAAAAAAAATGTTTAGTACGCATGGTACAGTTTTTCGCCAAACCCTATTTTTTAAAGAAATCCTTAATCATCAGTTACTTACCCGTGAAAGTCCCATCAAAATCGGTCCAACCGTTTTGGAGATCAGCTGGAAGAAACAGACGAAGAGACAAGAATTTCTAAAATTGTTTTTTTTTGTTACAAGTGCCGCATACATTTTCATATCCCTTTCGTAAAAAGCTGCTATTTTGAGATTACAGACAGACACTTAAATTTTATTTATATCCATAGATAAAACGTGTAATGTTTACACAATTATTATTAAAAGGAAACATACATATATGTGTTATTTCCTTGTTCACATGGACAGAGCAGGGGGCACAACCGAGGCAAAACGAGCAGTTCGAGCAATTTATAATATGAGGCCTCGAGAATCATTAAAGAATTCAGTATTTTAACTCTGTCCTCCCAATATATTCTTGATAATTTAATGTATATCCGCAAAAACTTAGATCTATCTAGTAAAAGACCAACATAATTTAAGTATTAGAAACAGCAACATTTGATTTGATTTTGAATTTTAAACCAGTCATGATAACTGTTTTTTATGTATGTTTTGAAACTTTTATATAATTGTTATATAATATAATTCACATCATAATGAATTCCATATTATTCTTGATGTGAAATACAAAAGCATATCAACTTATCTGAGTAAAGAAAAACAAAACCTTCTCTCAGAAACACGAAAACGCTTAAAGATTTCTTGAAATTTTCTTTTCAGGAGAAAAGTTCCTATTATTTTCCCTTGTAAGTTCTATTCAAAGTATTATGATAAGCCAGTCTAGACGTACAAATGTGAAGAGAGGGACGTCGGTACTCCGGGTATCACATAAATAAAACTATTAGATTCGGCGCTAACAATTCCATTCTTGCGCGAATGGAAAGTAAATTTGAATTAACAAATTGCAAGTTACATGTGGTTCGATTGATAATTGATAACATCGAATACGATTAGAAAGTGAGTTGTCCTTATAAAACACGATAGAAGTGAAAACTTATTTAAAAAAAAACACTTATAATTATTGACACGATGTACTCCTTACCAGGCAATAAACGTGATTGTTAACAAATGGAGCGGAGTATACAAGATTCAATGTCACCGACTATAGCGTGACGGTTCACTTTCGTTCACAGAATAAACTCAAAATGTGGCTAGATAAGTATTCTCTTCAAGGATAGCTTAAATAAACATTACAGATGGTAAGAACAGTATTGAATTAAACTAGAATTTATTTTTTCATGTAAATAAAAAGTCGATGCTGGCAAAGGCTTCCGCAACGTCTTTATTAATGTCATGAGTTACAATTTGAACATTTTCGTTTATATTGATTTTTTGTTCGCATTGTTACTTTGGGTATGAGCAACATACCTATTGACTGTTGCATAATGCTTTCTTGTTCACACGATGTGATAGCATCTGTCATAATATTTTTTTTATTCACTGCTTAGGAGTAGTACTTTACATTATTAGTTGCTGTAGAATGTAAGTTTAACTAGTTTCTACCTTTCTGATTTTTATTAAAAACATTATTGTATTTGACATAGGATAAGTAATTAATTTTTATAAATGTCTGTCTGTTTGTTTGTCCACACATCAATACTAAAGTACTATTATATAATAAAAATGCATGAATCATAGACCATGTTCTCAAGTAACATTTAGTCTTTATTTTATTAAAACCGGTTCCCTCTATCAAAAATTAGTGTAATTGCGATGGCAACGTGAATTATTATCCAAAAACCACGGCATTTAAAGCATATTTTCTTCTACTTCTATAGTATAATAACGTACAATTTACTGGACAGATTTCGGTAAATATTTTTATTAGTTTCACAATCACAGACTTTTAGTTCTTATCTAAAGAATATGAAGATGTTTTTATTAATAATAAGTAATAATAAAAGATTAATAAAGTTTTAAGATACTACATTTTTTATAAGTAGTCCGCGTTCAAGTGCCTAATGTTTTTGTTGCAGTGAAAATTAGTATAAGCGGTGTGCTGCACATCCCCAAGAAGTAAACGGATAATATTGTTTACTAGCTGTGCCCGCAACTTCGTCCGCGTGGAACCTGATGTACAACACAGCGACTAATAAGGTCATCTGAATGTATTAAGTCCATTTACTTATCTACTTTTCTCTCGTACTTAACTCGCGTCGCCATTAAAATTACAATAACTTTTGATAGAGTGGACCGATTTTAATGAAACAAAAACTAAGTTACTCTCAAAGATACGTTTTATGAGGTTTTATTGTGAACCCGGTACTTTAGCAGTGATGTGTGTTCATACAAACAGACAGAGAGACATTTCTAAAAATGATTGAAACGTATTACTATTACTTATTCCTAGACACCTGCAACAATTTTTATTACGAAAATCGAAAAAGTACAGACACGTTAGATTTACATTCTTATTATATGTATGGATAAAGAAATTCTGAACGCCAAGTATATTTTGTTATTCAATTTTTTACGTGTTTTCCTCTGTATGTAAAATATATTGTTGAGATAAAAAACAGCGCATATGAAGTTGTGGGTATCGGCAAGCTAAGTAATAATTTAAACTTAATATGGTTAGTAATTTCTAAGAAGAAGGGTTATCTGTAGGGTTGACAGCAGACCCGTGAGAATTAGGACGCCTCGTGTCTAGAATCATGAATTAGGTAGGAAAAGGTGTATGTAGGACGTTTAAATATTATATTTTACGGGTAATGTTATGAGACATGTCATTTTATTCACATTTATTTTTCTACTATAGTTTTAATCTATACATCTATTAAAAATGTAAATCTAACGTGTCTGTACTTTTCAGATTTTCCTAAAAAAAATATTTCAAATGTCTCGGAATAAGTAATCATTTAGAAATGTCTGTCTGTGAAAATCATAGAGTATATCCTCGAGTAGCATTTAGTCTCGGTGTCATTAAAATCGTTTAATTCTATCAAAAGTTATTATAATTTTAATGACGACGCAACTTAAGTACGAGAGAAAAGTAGATAAATAAATTGACATATATTCAGATGATTTTATTAGTCACTGTTTTTTTACATTAGGTTCCACGCGGACAGAGTTGCGGGCATAGCTAGTATTTTATTTTTATATTATAGGTGGCAAACGAACAAGCAGGCCACCTGATGGTAAGTGATCTCCGCCGTTCATGGACACTAACAGCATCAGAGGGGGCAGGGAGGTGGGTAAGAAAGAATGACCGTTGGGTTCCGAACCAATGCCTTCGTGGGTACGTATAATGTTCATGTACGCGTAATTATTAATCAGCTGATAAGAAGTACAAAGTTTAACAAGTAAGCTCATTTCTATTGATGTATGTGTTTGTCTCTTTATCATGAATTATTTTTTTCCCTTTGATTTTCAAACCATAACGATTCTAAACAAAGTTCACTTCAATAACACCATGTCGACAAAGTTGAAAAATATGTTGTAAACAATATTGTACAAAAATGTTTGCTAAACAAAGGTGACAAGATTTTTTCCTAAAACATAAACCTACATAATAGTTACATTATATTGTAGAAGATGAATCTTAATTAGAGTTCTGTCAGTACGTCTGTTGTTTCGGTATTTGATAAAATTAGTTTTCTGAATATTGTTGAGTCTTGAAGTATTGATCTACGAGAATAGTGAACGGGTGCGAAGTTGAGCCGTACAGGAGCAACCCAAAGGGTAATGGGAAGATATTTAACACCAATATATGTAGGTTTGTTTTTATCTTAATTGGACCCGGGAGGCATCTCAGTTGATGCTAAATGACGATGTGATAAAGAAAACTAGCTTTCAAGTACAGAAAACACATGTAAACGTAGTAACATTTTCACCAAAAAACACTAGGCTATGTTTTTTCAAGAACAGTTTAGGCCCATTTAACAATCGAACCTAAATCTATAGCCGCGTTATCCGAACACGCTACCACGGTGCCATCACTCCATAGAAATAAATGAAATTTATTAACAAATTTCCCACAGTTACCGCAAAGTTCATAACTTCCTATAACATTTACAACGAAATTACGTGTGGTCCCTATTGCGTTATACCGCCGTCTACCGCATTTGAATTATATATTAACCCCCTAATTCATGTTTTGAAGAGGCAGGACAAGTATTATTGAGCTACTATATGACCTCATAAGGGTTTCTTTTTGTGAGTGAAGGTACACCATATATTAAAGTGTATTTTGAATTATTTAATATATATCCACCAATAGAGTAAACGGGGTGTTGTAAACGTTCAAATCGTCTGAATAATTATATTAAAACTAGCTGTGCAAGCGGCTCTGCCTACGTTTCTAATGACATATTTGTTGCTATTAGGATTACCTTTTTTATACATGTTTAAGTTATATTAAAATGGATGCTAAATATTCTAGACACACGAAAATTCATAATGACCTGTGAAACTGTACAAAATGTATGTATGCAAGCACCGCTTATTACTTAGACTTTTTTTAGACTTTATAGTAACAAAAATCTCATCTGATGTTAAATTAGGACATGTTCTAAGGTTTTAAACACGCCAAACCTAGAACCTAGAACTAGAAATAGAACCCAGGTACTCGGTGACAGATTTTCAACTTGATAACTTGGTAGTTAGTCATCATGCTATGGTTTCATCACGATGTATTCCTTCACCGGAATCTCCGATTCAGTAGCAAGGATTCGAACTTACGTTGATCGAGGCAGTGTACGAATATACTATCAACTAAGCCAAATAGATCAAATGCTAAAAACATTTGAATTATAAAAAAATATGTATATATAATATGATTGAATTTAGCAGCACAAAAATACTTCACATCCAAACAATGTAAATTTAATATAGTATGAACAAAGACCAATGATTATTTTTAAAATCTCAAAATATTCCAATTTCATATCCATCTAAACTACAACAAAATATTATTTTTTTTATCTTTGAAGTCAATAATACATAATTTAATGGTGAATATATAGTATAACCATTTGAAAATGATCCCGAATCTTCTGGTCAAAGTATGGCAGTTATTGCTTCAAGTGAATACATAATTCCATTGTTTATGTTCTTTGACAAAAAAGTAAAGAAAACTATTGCGATTGGAGTTTTTGGTGCGATCTTAATCTATCATGTAGTAAGCTTTTATTTTATTCATAATCTTGTGTTATTTGACTTTATATTTTGTAATATTGGCGGTGTTTTACGTAATATAGTTGAGTTACTTTGCACTAGTTAGGTGGATAGGAAATCATACCACGAAGCATGACTTTTGAGATGTCACAAAAACTCCATGGAAAGTTCTTACAAGGGAGCCACCGTCTTGTTAGAACATTGAAATTATCACAAGACACTTGTAATAACTTACTCGACAATGGTAGTAATAGTCTAGAAGATTAGTTTAACCAATTAGTTTTAGAATTTTATTTCTCTTTCTGTCACAATTTGCTAGCATTCGTATTGTTACCTAAAATCTTAAGATATGTGAAATAGTTAAATATTCAATTTGATTAGCATTTACTTTATTGTTGGAGCATGCCGTTGTTGTGTCGGAATATTACTGCATTTATATTCAATCACAAAAGTGCTAGTTTTAATATCTTTACAAATGTATTATGTCATGTTGACGACCCTAAAATAAATAAATAAGATTGTTTGCTAAAAATAAAATAAGAAAGAAGATTGTGATCATTAATAAATGAAACAGTCCTAAACAGCTTTTTGTGTTCACTTAGGAAGGTTCTCTCATTAAATATGTATGTGGCGGTCGGTAAATAGAACTGTTTTCTAAAAGCCACAAATCAATCTCTATCGAATAAATTAGTCAAGATGTTTGTGGAACATTTAAATTTGTTGATAAAACATTTTTTCGGGTAGCTCATTTTATTCCATTAGTTTTCTTAAGTATTTCTGATTTCTGGAAAATTATACAATATATTATTATTACGGAGCCCGATAGAAATACGTTATTCTGCTGCAGACCTTGACAAGTTATGAATATACTACCAGGACGTTGTTCTGCCCTGATAATAAAAAAAACCTTAACAAATTATATACCTTAACTTTTCTCATGAATCGCTTTACCTACTTGTGAAAACCGCATGAAAATACGTTTAGAAGTTTTTGAGTTTGTTTAATTTTATAATATGTTGTGATACAAGGAAAACAAATGAAAAAATATTGAGCGATGCTCTGAGGCTGACAGTTTAACATATATGTTTGTTTATGTGAGAAATAAAATAAAAAATGATGGAAGAATTAAAAAAAAATAATCTCTACAGCCTCTTCCAATTATAGTTAAAAATCGTTCAAATAAGTAAAAAAAAAAATGAAAGTCTCTTAAGCCATTTAGAATAAGAGAAATTGTTTACATACGCAACGGAATATTATATACAAGAATAGTACAGTACCATAAAGCCTTGATAATTATATTTTTAGTTATTTTAATGTAGTCCATGGACTAAAAAGCGTATTACAAATCACAGAATCGTGCTAATATCTCCGGTTTTTCTGCAAATTAATTCAATGTATATATATATATATATATATATATATATATATATATATATGACGGAGGATGGCCCTCAATAGTGTTTTTAAAAAGCGTGACGTCAGCTGAGCTGACGTCACTAGTGTAATAATCATGGTGATTACTCATTCTTAAAGTGTAATGACGTCACACAGAGATCCGTACTGTCCGGCGACTCGATAGTGAATCTCCTCTGCGCACTCTGTGCGGCCGTATTTATAGGGCGCGACGCACGTGCGAGTCGCACGTGCGCGCTGCAGGTGCGCGCCGCAGGTGCGGTGTGGCCGTATTTATGCGACGCACGTGCGCGCCGCAGGTGCGCGCCGCAGGTGCGGTGTGGCTGTATTTATAGAGCGCGACGCACGTGCTCGCCGCACGTGCGCGCGTATATAAGTTTTATACTAAGTATTGGAATGTAATCATGCAATTATTGTGAAGTAATTGCTTATGAACTCATTATAAATTAATCAAATCATTCTGGTAATCGACTAATTATTGTAGTTCCGCCGATACGGCCATACTGACAGGCGGTGCGTGCTCTGCACCAGCCTCGTTGATTTTTGTAGTGATATTCGTTAATCAGCTGTGAACATAAAATAATTTTCTTTGAGCAACTTGCGTTGTTTACGTTACGTAGTTAAACATAAAGACACAAGTGTCTTGTTCTCGGAGGTTCTCGGAGGTTCTCGGGGATTCTCGGAGGTTCTCGGAGATTCTCGGAGATTCTCGTAGAGTTATTTAAACTTATTTTAATCAGCTGTGAACATAAAAATAACTTTCTTTGAGTGGGGTATCTGTAAGCAACTTGCGTTGCTTACGTTACGTAGTTAAACATAAAGACAAGTGTCTTGTTCTCGGAGGTTCTCGGAGGTTCTCGGAGATTCTCGGAGGTTCTCGGAGGTTCTCGGAGGTTCTCGGAGATTCTCGTAGAGTTATTTAAACTAGGTTCTCGGAGATTCTTGTAGAGTTATTTAAACTTATTGATTGAGTTACTCACCGTTTATTCGGATGAAATGTCTCACCTAGTAGGTCGTGTTCTCTTCTCGAGAAGTCGATGGAATGGGCTCAGTTGGTGCAGAGTCTCGATGAGCGGGTGATTCGTTTTCCGCCGATACGGTCAACTGATCACCAGGTTGTGGAGCACGGTGTAGCTGATCATGGGCGACCTTGCGGGGCCGTCCTCTGCCAATGACTTTCTTCACCAAATATCGTCTAATATTCTGAGAGTAGCAACGACCCTTTCGACTTGGCCATTCGCTCGGCTGACTCCTGGAACAATAGCGTGAATATTTATGCCGACCTGGACACAGTACTCTTTGAACTCACCAAGAAATTCTCTTCCTCCATCGACTATGATCTGGACCGGTGTGCCAAATAGATGCACAGTACGTTTCAGAGCAGCCAATGTACTGTGTGGGTTTTTGTTGAGTTTTGCAGGAACGCCCACCAGCGATGAATCCTTGGTAGAAGATCCCTCCTGTATTTAGAAGCACTGCCAGTGCTTCCAACTCGATAAGAGTGGTAACGACTTTCGGCCTCGATGGTTCTCACACAAAAGCAACTGCATGTTGACGTTCATCACTTGCACTAGTACTGCACCGAATCCAAGACCACTTGCATCCGTGAATAAGAGTATGGGTGCATTGAACTGTCTGACCTGCTTGACAGTTTTAGGTACTGGAGCTTTGACGAGAGCCTCCACCTTTCGTGGGCTTGGTTGCACCTGTCCATCAGAAACTATGTTCCCGAGATATTCAATCGATCGTTTGAAGAAGCTGCACTTGACAATGTTTATAGAGAATCCGGAGTCTTGTAGTGCTATGAGAATTCGTTCCAGGTTTGATATTCCTTCCAAAAATTCTGCACATTTACTCAAAACATCATCCACGTAGACCTGCGCAGCTGTTCCCAGTAATGACGCGAGAGCTCTGTTGATGCATCGCTGGTAAACCGAGCAAGCATTGCTCAAACCAAATGGCATGGTGAGATATTCATATAAACCATCTGGTGTAACGAAGGCGGTCTTCTCTATAGAAGTCTGACTGATAGGAATCTGGTGGAAGCCCGCTGCCATATCGAGGCTTGTGTAGAAATTACCCTTAGACAACTGGTCAATTTGATCCGAGATTAATGGAAGCAGATAATGGTCACGTAGCGTATTTCGCGAAAGTCTACGCAAAGTCGGTCGTCGCCATTCTTTTTCTTGACTAGAATGATGGGGCTAGAGTATGGAGATTTGCTCTCACGGATAATGTTGTTTTCCAGCAGTTCTTGAATTATGGAGCGCACCTTTTCTCGTTCCACTAGATTGAAACGATATGGTCTCCTTTCCACGAATTTACCGGGATTTTTCAGTCTGATTTCTAACTCGCCGGTGTTGACTCGAGTCTTTGGATATCCACGAAAAAATAGGTGTTCGTAATTATTCAGAAGTCGATGTAGCTGCATTACTTCATCTTCTTTGGTAAGGTCACAGTCCATGTTGTTGAAGAGAGGAGAACTCGTAGTCACCGTCCAATCATCGATCCACATTTTTGCACGCCCCTTTAACAAGCTGCAGACTTTCATGCGGACATCGAAATCATTCAACTTGTACGATTCAATCGCTTGATCTATATTTTGGCACCATTCTCGTACACCGACATGGGTGTCTGGGTCAAACGATGGTAAGTAGATATCCTTGATCCTTATTTTTGTTTCTGTGGGTGGAGCACATAAGCGCTCTGACGTTTTCTGCATCATTTCCATCATTTGTATTAGAAATTGTGGTGGTACCCCATCCACCTGCATTCCATAGTGAGCGTATGTTTGTGGTCTTGATTGTACTACAGTTTCCAACGGCGTATTGATGACCAATCCAGGCTCCTGCTGTGTGTTGTTCGGAGTCGGTTGATCAGGTGGTGAACGAGCTATTGAGGAGGCAGTTTGGGTAGGAGCTTCTTGCAATCCCGCTTCTGATGACGGAGGATGGCCCTCAATAGTGTTTTTAAAAAGCGTGACGTCAGCTGAGCTGACGTCACTAGTGTAATAATCATGGTGATTACTCATTCTTAAAGTGTAATGACGTCACACAGAGATCCGTACTGTCCGGCGACTCGATAGTGAATCTCCTCTGCGCACTCTGTGCGGCCGTATTTATAGGGCGCGACGCACGTGCGAGTCGCACGTGCGCGCCGCAGGTGCGCGCCGCAGGTGCCCGCCGCAGGTGCGGTGTGGCCGTATTTATGCGACGCACGTGCGCGCCGCAGGTGCGCGCCGCAGGTGCGGTGTGGCTGTATTTATAGAGCGCGACGCACGTGCTCGCCGCACGTGCGCACGTATATAAGTTTTATACTAAGTATTGGAATGTAATCATGCAATTATTGTGAAGTAATTGCTTATGAACTCATTATAAATTAATCAAATCATTCTGGTAATCGACTAATTATTGTAGTTCCGCCGATATATATTATATGTACATATTCAATGTATCATAGCATGTTCCGGAAATCTCTTTTTTTTTTAATTCTGTAGACTCTAGGTCCACATCTTTTTTTTGCTTTCGTTTATTTTATTAATCATGTTAAAAATCGTTTTAAGTGTGAGCAACTACTATTATTATTTTACTTAATTATTTTTTTAAAATTTTTAATTGACATTATTGTATTTATGGCAGCTTCATTTTCATCTTTTATAGCCTTTTTTAAATTATAATTCACAATGTTCCGCGCCAAAGCGTCCACGGCTCGATGGATGAACCTACTAATTATGTCGTCAGTCACGTCGGTATAGTAGATACAGTAATCTCGTACACTTGATTATTTGAAATGAATTAGTCTCTTCGAATATGAATTCAGTGGGGTAAACATCACAACGTATCCAAAACATGGAGACACGGTTTGCCCCTTGATCACGTATTTCAAGCATCTTTGTAGTTTAATACGCATAATTAATAATGAACTAAAAAGTGTCACTTGGTATAAGGCAATATTATAGCCATATCTATATAAATAAAAAAAAGCGAGGCAGTCATAATGACTGCCGACAGAAATGAAAACCTGATACAATAAAATAGCTGTGGTCTGTTTTTAAATTAATTACAGTGTGAATTATTTAAATTTCGTAATTTGAAATTATTATCATTATCTGGCTTTCACATATACACACTCCGAACAATAATTATATACATTTTATACAGTTTATTAATTCATTAAACATATAATAGGCTGCACAAACTCAATACGAAATATTAATATTAAATGTACACAGGCCCCTATACTACGCGTCACTAGCCTCACGCAAGCGCAATACGGACGGTCATGTTTACTAGCATGTCATGACGCGAAATTATAAATGTATCTCCTGTAGAAATACTGCTCGAGCCTATAGAAGTTTTCACTTCAAAAGTAAATTGCCGAATGTATTTCATTGCAACACTTCAGGACCACTGGACCATTTGGATATTTTTTTGTTCTGTTACAAACAGGGATTATTGGGATATGTTTTGTATGAAAGAAAAATGTTTGAAAACTCGTACGAAAAAATGCCATAATTCGGGTTAAAATCCTCGTATAAAAAGTGAGTGGATGAGTTTGATAGAAAATAATAAGGAGTTTTCCAAAAATATTGAATAGAATTAACAGATTAACGTTGAGTTCAATTTCCGTTTTATTTTATTACATGGCCGTATTGTAAAGGAAAGATTTGGCCTCAATTTTTTTTTGTAATTACACCCGTGCGAAGCATGGGCGGGCCTCTAGGTATAAAATAAAAATATAGACATATCAAAATTTATGTAGTCGAAGTCATAAGAAAACTGTAATTAATTTAATGTCGATAACCCGATGAAAAGTTAAATAATATCATGAATAAATTAAATTTATTTATCGGCAGCCATTATCTGAGAAGCTTAATAACACCAGTTGAATAATTAATTTTAATTAGTTTATTATTAACGAAGAAGCGAATTCTAATAAATTTAATTATTTCTAGTAAGATTATCATAAGACAATAGAGTAGATATAACAAAACCAATCACCGTAATCAAAATTATAGCATAATATTATTGTTATCAGAGAATCTATATTCAATAATATTATGGATATAATTAATAAAAAGCTTGTGAGAATAATTTATGAGGAAAACCTTAGAATAATCGGCGACCGGTGAAGCGCAGCCCCGTGCTACGTTGCTCAGTAGGGCTACGCAGGCCGCTTGCTACGGACGTCTACGCCGTAGCGGTCGTAGCTCGAAACCGAAATTCCGATAATGAAACCGAAATAATAAATTTGACGAACGGTCATACATTCAGTACTTTGTATCGTAGTAATTTCTTTTTGTTAACGAGCGTTTGGACAAATGTTTGTTTTTGTTTGGCGTGTTGGCGGGCAGTTAAGTCATATGAACATAATACGTATGTAGTCAGGCATTATTGTTTATTGAGTGAACTTTTACATCGATTGGTGTTCGTTAGCGGCTGGACTTGATATGGTGAGTATTAATTATGAAACATGTAATTATACGAGTTTTATTGTTATATTTGTCAAAATTAATTGTGATATGTCGTACTAAAAGGTTGATAAAATGGTGGAATTAAGAAAAAAAAACGACAAACAATTTAAAGAAATAATAACGATTTTATTAAAAAAAAAATTGGTAATATCTTACATTTCAAATTCTATTGCTATCTCATAATTATTTCCTTACTGTTGCCATGGTGCAAACAGTTTTTTTTTGCACAAATTTGTCTCATTATATCGAATCGAGGCTTTGTTTTCGCCGTTAATTATCTTAACAATGTTTTATGTACAGACGAAACAGTTTAAGCACTACACCGCTTTCCGAACGTGTAGTACTTATAAAAATCGTTGTTTTTTTTTTACTTTAACAAAAAAATAATTTTAATAAATGTATTATAAATGAATTGAAGCTATCGTAATATATTTTTAGACAAAGGCCAAGTTTGTACGAAGTAAAATTTAAATATTTTGATTTCAATTTATAAATTTTGAGTGATGCACGCAAAACGACAGGTCACTATCGTTTTATTTATATACTAGCTGTTGCTCGCGGCTCCCCAAGCACTTTTTTAAATTATATTAAATACTAGCTGTACATGCAGCTCCGCACGCGTTTTTTTAAATCGTATTAAAGAATTATAAAATTGTGAGACTATATACAATTACAGAAATGCTCTTTAAAGACAATTGTAAGTACGAAGCGCACGCCACTAAAAGTAACATGTAACGTGTACATTAGATATATAAATACTAACAGCTTCCCAAATGAGGTTTGTCATCAGCAACATATTTGGAACCTTAACCCATCATATAACTACCTCAGTGCTCACTTACACTGTATAAGGAACTAATGAAACAATAACTTAAAATATTATTATAAAGATTTACATTTACGTTACATTTAATATACATTGCCATTCTATTATTTTATATTATTCTATTATTCATCATAATTATGATTTTGTGACTATATAAAAAATAAACGCTTATCTGTTCCGCATGAAATTGTATTATGGAACCCTTTACGTAATACGTTTATAATCTAAGATCTTATTAGGAAGACCTCTATATCATTAAAATTATTAATAATTATAACGTCGAATTGTAAACAATAAGCTGGTAATTATTCCTCTAATTAAAAATAAAAAATGTGTTGAAATCTTGCTAAATTTCATGCAGACAAAGTCGCGGGTAATAGCTAGTCTAAATTAAAACAAACTAAATTACTTGTTATAATGTCGGCTATCTACCAGTGAAAGTCCCGTGAAAATCGGATTAACCGTTTTGTTGATATCACAGCAGGCGAAGCCAGTGAAAGTTTCGTGAAGATCGGTCTAACCGCTTTGGAGAATGCACTGTGGGCGAAGCCACGGTTAACAGCTAGTATAAACTAAAATTGCTTAAATTACTTTTTATAAGGTCAGCTATATCCAAGTGGAAGTTTTGTGAAGATCGGTCAAACCGTTTTGGAGATAGTACTGCGGTCAAAGCCACGGTTAACAGCTGGTCTAAATTAAAATAGACTAAATTACTTGTTATTATGTCCGCTATCTGCTAGTGAAAGTTTCGTGAAAATCGGTCCAACTGTTTTGGAGATAGCATTGCAGACGAAGCCGCGGTTAATAGCTAGTCTAATTTAGAGTAGCCTAAGTAACCCGCTGTAATTTCATCTATCTGCCAGTGAAATTCCAGTCAAAATCGGTCCAGCCGTTTCGGAGATTACCCGGAACAAACAGACAGACAGACAGATAAAAATTTAAAAAATTGCATTTTTGTTATCAGTAGCGTGTATACTTTCGTACGCAATCAGTAAAAAAAAATATTTTGATATTACATACAGACACCTCATTTTTAGTATATGTATAGATATGTAGAATTGTGGGAAGATATACAGTTACAGAAATGCTCCTTCAAAACATTTGTAAGTGCGACACGCACGCCACATACTGTAATATGTAATGTGTACATTAGATATATAAATACTAACAGTATGGCGAATGGGACTTACTATCATCAACATATCTGGAGCTTTAACCCACTATATAACTCCGTCAGAACTCCCTTATATCATGTTTTTTTTTTCGAGGAGAATTTCAAGCTATACATTATCTGACAATATATCTAAAATATTAACATAGATATAATATGCCTATACTGTCAAAATAAATAAAATTTTACGACTACACAAAAAGTAATCGCTTCACCGTTCCGCAAGAAGTTGTTTTATGAAAACTGTCTTATTAGAAAAACAGACTGACAAGAAATTTAAAAAAATATGTTATTATTTTGATATTATATACAGACTCTTCATTTTTATTATATGTATAGATATGAAGATGCTTTGTTTGTTTTGATACGTATTTTACTTAGTATAAATATTACTTTCTGCATTAACTAAAGGTATATAAAATCTACAGATCTACCTACAGTAATAAGTAAAATTTTTATATAGGTTTATATATGTTTAAACTAGTTTCATTTATAATCTATTGGACGGATTCTTGAGAATTTTTAAAAGTTTCTCACGACTTCAAAAGTATCACAGGCAAATAATCTTTTTATAAAAC
Source organism: Antheraea yamamai (assembly GCA_036509395.1). Lineage (NCBI taxonomy): Eukaryota > Metazoa > Arthropoda > Insecta > Lepidoptera > Saturniidae > Antheraea > Antheraea yamamai. The sequence goes on from AP028446.1 coordinate 1,451,715, forward strand.
GAAGCGAATAAGCAATATCTATATAACTTATAATTAGATGTAGTCTCGCGTGCTCAATATTCTATATCTCGAGAAAATACCCTGCGAACTTGATTAATTATTATGGAGTTTCCTATTATTTTAAGCCTTATGAATATTATAATGAATAAGAGATCGGTATATGTGATAACATAAGGGGATATCACTATTTTCGAATATATAAGGCAAAAACGGAGTCAAACAACGGTCGTGTTTACAAACATCATTAATTACTTTACTTGAAAATAACGTGGAATATTTATAGGAGTACACTCTATAAGCAAGATGGCATATTATGAAAATTTACTAAGAAAGAAGGAGACATATTATGTTCTAATACTTGCAGATATGGTAGTTTATTATATAATACCGGAACAAGCTTACAGGTGCTTATCGACACGTCTTTAAGTAAAAAATGGTAGCTGGTTGGACGGTTGTTTAAAGAATTCTATCATTATGCGATAGTTCTCTTTCTTTTCTTTGTTCGAAATCGAGCCTGAGTGTTTAAGGATTCAAGCCTAGCACACTTAAAGCACGCTATCACTAAAATAACACAAAAATTGTTCCTAAGAGTTTAAAATATCGTTTTGAGCGAAGTTCGAAGTACGAATCCTTATAAAACTTGTACATCGTAATGTTATCATATTCCGGTGGTAGGGTTTTTTGTATAATCTTTGCTAGCTATTAGCTATCATCTTTAAGGTGATAACTTGTCACCATGCATTTATATGTGTGTTCCGGTAGCTGCATTGGAAAGCCATTCCTAGTCTAAGTTTAGATTGTGGTTATACGTTAAACTTACAAAGTAAAAAAAAACATTGAATTTCATTACATAGTATAAAAGAAAGTCCCCTACCGCGTCTGTCTGTCTGTCTGTTCACGATAAACTCAAAAACTACTGAACGGATTTTCATGTGGTTTTCACCAGTGGATAAAGTGATTCATGGGGAAGGTTTTGGTATGTCATTTGTTAAGGATTTCTTTATAATCAGAGCGGAACAACGTCTGCCGGGCTCGCTAGTAAATAATAAAAGATAATCGCTATCGTATGCAAGTTGTAACGGACCAGCTGTTTGATCAGTGGAATATCAATCCGGTGGCAGCATGTTCGAACCACGGCATACTGACGAATTTTCCGGAATTCGCTTACATTTACTAATTGAAATTAGTAACAGTATCGACTCACGGTGAAGGAAAACATCTCGAGGAAACTGTATCTCAGAAATGTTCTTGTAGTACCACTGGATGTGGGATAATATGGAACTGTAGACTTCTCGGAGTGTGAAATCGCCAATACGTCGAGGGCTGGCGTGTTGATTAATGGAGGATTATAGGAGGATGTAGGAAGATACCTATGGCCCTGCAGTGGATCTCTTACAAGCTGATGATGATAATCATGAGTTAAATTAAAATATGCCGACATCCAGATGTAGATATGGATCGTGGATTTGTAATTAAAGTATTTGTAAATTAAATATTATTGGAAACCTTTTCTTTGTCATATTCATTTAAATTGTAAGCCTCTCCGTAGATCTTTTGTCATTCGATATCAACATATCAAGTGTAGCTTCATAAACATTCAAAACGTTCAGAGGCCGTTATTTCTATGGATTCACAAAGAGCCGTTTTCTCAGATACGGCACGAGACTGGCTAGTTGTCTCTCTGTATCGAATGACTATTAAATACGACTTGTTTGATTCAACCTGTTTGTAAGGAATTCTGCTGCGAACATTTATCTGATATTTACATACCTTTTTCACGTTTAAATGATAAAAAAAACAAGGTAATCTTAAATATATAAAACGATGTTTGTCCATGATGAACTTCAAAACTACTCAACCGATCTTCATGAAAGTTAGCATCTATGTATTTTTTTTTCGAACTGACTACGCTATTGACCTAGCAAGGTCTTAATAGCTTCACCAGACTACGCATTTATGTATAATTTAGTACAACTTGAGAGGTAGGATAATTTATATTACAAATCAAGTGATTGTTAATATTACCCATTTGTAAATGTTATCAAAAGGCGATTACTCATTTAATCTAAATGTCGACGGAGTACGTATTTCAAACAGTTCAGACGTAGCAACTATTTCCCAAGATTACTTCACTAATATACCTTCACAAATAACAATGCGTATAACATCATCAGTAGAATGTGCTGCCGCTCTTTTAAAAAATATAAGTGCACCTACAGATTCAAAATTTAAGTTCACATCTATTAGTGCAGGCCAAATAATAAGGGCCTTGAGCAATTAAATTTAAAAAACACCGAGGATACATGGGGAATATCAGTAATAGTAATACAGTCCTTAATTGTCACTATTTCACCACATTTGGCTAATATATTTAATCAGTGTATAGCAAAAGGTAGCTTCCCTAATTTAATGAAAGTAAGCAAAGTGGTTCTTTTGTTTAAATCAGGCTGCAGAAGTAATCTAAGAAATTATAGACCTATTTCTGTACTTCCGTCGATTAGTAAAATTTTTGAAAAGATTATGCTCGAACCATTGGTAGAATTTTTTAGAGTGCAAAAGTTTCTGGATGGTCGACAGTTTGGTTTCACAAAATCGAAATCTACTACTGACGCTGGTGCAATGATCATCAACCATATATCGGGAGCGTGGGAGGAGTCGCATGATGCATTTGGTGTGTTCTGCGATCTGTCTAAGGCCTTTGATTGCATTGACCATAGTACGCTTATTCTTAAATTAAAACACTATGGTGTTTGTGAATCTTCTCTCGACCTTCTAGTCTCTTATTTAAAAGATCGTTGTCAGAAAGTTAGTATATATGGGGTAACCTCTGAAGGATCTTTTGTGCGAATTGGTGTCCCCCAGGGTTCTATTTTAGGGACGTTTTTGTTTTTAATATATATATATATATATAAATGATCTGCCGCTAATGGTTAGTAACTGTGCTGACATGGTGCTTTTTGCAGATGATACTTCACTTATATTTAAAGTGAAACTGATAGATTCAGAGATTGGGCATCTGAATAATACTTTAAATGAAATTTGTCATTAGTTTGTGTTAAATAACCTATTGCTAAATACAGATAATACGAAATGTATGAGATTTGCTTTACCAAATGTTAGACAGGTTGATAGTAGAATCAAGATCGATGGAAATTTGGTAGGGTTAGTTGACAATGCTGAATTCTAAATTGCAATGGGGCCCTCATATTAAAAAAATTGGCTAACAGATTAAGTTTGGCTGCATGCGCAATACGAAAAATTCGCCAGTTTACAGATATTGCCACTGCTAGGTTAGTCTACTTCGCTTACTTCCATAGCCTAATGTCTTATGATATTCTGCTGTGGGGGACAGCTGCTGTGGTAGACACCATATTTTTATTACAAAAACGGGCAGTTCAAGCAATATACTCGTATGATATGGGACCACGTTAATCATTAAAAACGAAGTTCCAGAAATTCGATATCCTAATCCTGCCCTCCCAATACATTTTTGATAATTTAATATATCTGCGTAAAAACTTTGAAAACCTGCATTTTGTAAAGGACCGGCATGATCTAAATACTAGAAACTGTAAAAAACTGGTCGTCCCATGTTTCAGACTTAGCAAAACTAGTAATAGTTTCTTAGGTAATAGTGTTAGGTTCTACAATAAAGTCCCAAAACATATTAATATTAATATTAACATAACAACAACAAAACATATTAATAGTACAATTTTTCTCACAAGAAAAAACTCCATAAAAAAACACGTGTGCTAATTAATATCCACAGTTATCGCTCAAATAGTGTCGAATTTTCTCCCATATATATCTTTGATATATATACAGACATTCATATTTATACATATATATGAAAAAAAAAATAGGTATTTGGGCAATATTACATTTAAATATTTAATAAACGTAGGTCAATGGAAAGTAATTTTAGATTATATGAAATTCTAATAATTTCTTAAACTAATTAGAACAGGTGACACAACAAATATTATGGTGAAATTGTAGTATGTCATAAGTATAATTACACCGGCGTCTTAATATATTTATCTCGCTCACTCTTTAGTATAACGATGTTTGTCTTATTAACACCATTCAGTAACCGACTTAGAAATACGTTTTTTTTAATTATTATTTTCCTTCAATCGGCTTAATATTAGGTCTTTACCTATGAAATTGCCGTTTTGTATGAAAAAATTTAAACGATTTTTTTTCATGTATTTTTTATTTGTATTAATCGAAGTAATCACCCATGCAATCAATGCATCTTTGCCAACGCAGTGGCAGTTTATTGATGCCCTTTTTAAAGAAATCAGCTGGACGGGAGGCAACAAATTCTTCAAAGGCATTTTGTACTGCCTCTCGGGTATTGAATTTTTTTCCCGCCAAGGAGTTATCCAAATTCTGAAAAAAGTAGTAGTCTGTAGGCGCAAGGTCTGGTGAGTAGGGAGGATGACGGAGAACTTCCAACCCCAGTTCTTGCAACTTGGAGACCGTCTGCTGTACAGTATGAGGTCTCGCGTTGTCGTGCAGGAGCAGTGGAGACGAGCGATTGACCAATGCTGGTTGGAAATGTGCCAGCTTCTCCATCATTGTGTTCAGTTCTTCACAGTACACATCTGCAGTAATGCTCACCCCGTGTGCTGTGATGCTGTGATGAATCACACCGGCGCTAGACCACCAAACAGTGACCATCACTTTTCTAGGGGTAAGTTTTCGTTTAGGGCATTGTTTAGGTGCTGAACCAGGATCCAACCAACTTGCTGAGCGCTTGCAGTTATCAAACAGAATCCATTTTTCATCGCAGGTAACAATGCAGTTCAAAATTCCTTTATTTGTGTGTCTGTTGAGCAGTGCAAGGCACGTCTCGACGCGTACTTCGCGCTGGCGATCATTGAGTTCATGGGGCATCCATTTGTCAAGATTTTTTACCTTGCCAATTTGACGCAAATGGACCAATATTGTTTTGACGCTAACGTCGAAAGCTGCTGCTAATTCAGCCGTAGATTGTGTATCATCAGCTTCCACAATCGCCTTTAATTCGTCATTGTCGACCAAAGTCTTCGGACGACCGCGAGGTTCATTTTTCAGGTCGAAATTCTCAGAACGGAAGCGATCAAACCAATAACAAGTGGTGCGTTGGTTTGTAGTGTTAGCTCCGTAAACGTCGTTGATGTTGCGTGCCGCTTGTGCCGCGTTGCTGCCACGACGGTACACATATTCCATAATCACTCGAATTTTTAACGTATCCATGATGACATAAAAGATTGAAATGCGATGAAAATGTAACACTAATCAATAAACAAATGACTACTTTTGGAAAAAGAATTCCATGTTTTTAAAATAAAATTAATTTGAAATTAGAATTCTTAGCCAAACAAAAATTATTTTGATTTGAAATGGCCAATACTGCAGAACGGCAATTTCATAGGTAAAGAACTATTATTATACTTATAAGGATTTTGAACATAAAACATTAATTATACCATTTTATATACAGATTTAAAGATACGTATTCCGATTCATCTTAGACAAACGTAATAAGATGGTTTATGTTTGGAAAAAGTCTACTTCACATTTTCAAGAATCAAGCGATTATGGCTTAGTTGGTAGTGTGTCATGACACCACGTCGATGGACGTAGATTCGAATGCTAGCAACTAAGTCGGACCTTTCGGTGGAGGGAAACACCATGATGACACCATAGCATGGTAGTAGGGATTTTTTTAAGACCTCCTAGGTAGCTACCATACTCAAGTTGAAAGTCTATCGTCAAGCACCTGTTGGTGTGTTTCGGCAGCTGCATATGAGAGCCAGACCCCTGAAGGTTTAGCTTATTTACCATATTAGACCACGTCGTCATTTAACATCAGGTGAAATTCTAGTCAAGCGCTAAAACCTAAAGTAAAGTATATTAAAAAAGACTCACTTTTCAGCTGAACGTGTTATTATAGTGCTTTAGTCTCACTACATGTTTGGCCATAAAGCTTATTATGTACGGCGATTATTAAAGGAAAAATAAACCTTTTTCTGCAAAGTCTAACGAAAGAAACACATTTTGTAATACCCCGGAGGTTTGTCTCATGTATTCCGGTCACGTAACGCGTACTATGGCACGAACATAGGTACGGAGCAGTAAGAAGGTATTCTTGAATTGTACCCTGCAGAAAACTGTAAGGTAAATAAAAAATTAACCCTTCCATCCCTGACGAGTGCCGGAGTCCTTGATAGTGCCGGGGGCATTTGCATTTTTTTAGGGTTATTATTTGTAAGTACATAGCGAGACTTTATACGGATGTCGGGTAATACCTAAAGACGGGAGAGCTGCTATCACTTTAAAAACAGTTAAAGTAATCGCGATGGGATTCTCCTGTATTTGTGTTTGATATGATTGTCTATGATATTTTAATGGATTCCTTCTTATGTTGGCATTAAGTGGAATGAAAAGGCTGACCGTATTGCAAAATTAGAATTGACACACGATACATTGAAGGAGGTTAAAGTTAGTTATTGGGAAAGGTTGTCAAAATTGAAAGAAATGTTTTATGATAATTGGAAAGAATATTTTGATGAAAAGAATAAAAAAAAAGGTATTTGGTATAAAACTGTACAGTTTCAGCCTCTTCATACACCTTGGCTTAATGAATGTGATCTCTTCAATATGTTAAGGTAGCTTTAAAACTCCATTCGGGGCACTAGGTGTCGGGAAGTTTTGCACACATAATGAGGAAAGCGGAATTCCTCAACTGGGATGTTTGTAGAAAAAATGATGATGTGCATCACTTGATGATGGAGTGTGCAAAGAATAGCATTGAAAGACAGTCGTTGATGAGTAGGATGAGAAGTAATTGCCAGAATATAGGTATTTGTCACAACATCTTAACAGAACCCTGTTCGGATGAAGCCAGGATGCTGTATCACTTGGTAATGATACCTCATCAGCGACTCTCCTGATAAACTTAGTAAGAATGGGGAAAAAAGTGGTTGATATGTTTGTTGAATTAAAAGCCCCAAAAATTAAGTAATTAAAAAAAAATGATTTCGACTGCAATAGATGATAAAAATTCAGTCACGGTGTCTGAATATAGTCTGAGATCAACTACGATATCCACCCAGTTGGCTTTCGCGATTATGGGTATAAGCAATGTAATAGTAACTGCTATTATTTTCAATATATTGTGCCTTAACATTGTTCTTGCTTTTGCTTGAACCTTCCCGATGATTAAGAAAAACAATAGTATTGTTCTCAGTACGCTAATACTATCTCTGATTTTCTATATGGAAAAGCATTGCTTCGTCAACCTTGTTGTCAACCATAAGAGCGCCGGTAAGTAATTAGCATATAATTTGTTAAGGGTTTTTTTTATAATCAGGACAGGATAACATCCGCCGAGCCCGTTAGTAAAGTATGTAGGAAATAGTGTGGTGGACAAGGGCGTGATGTTTGATTGCGAACTAGTTTTGTTACAGTGTGTTTATTGTAATTCTTCTTCATTTTGCTACTATGGCAACCAATCCTCTTTATTAGTAAGTAGATAATTATGACAAGGTGTCTTGTGGTGACTTCATTGTTCCTACAACATAAACGCCATCTTGTTAGAAGTTTCCGAGAATTAAATGTAACATTTAAGAATTAAGGCTTCAGGGTATTTTTTCAGGTGTACTTTATTCGTGAACAATAATCGAAATATATTACGTAAAGTGCCAGTAATATTACAGAATACAGAGACGAATAATCCAAGATTATGAATAAAAGGTAATAACCATTATATGACAGACCAAAATCTCGCTAAAAACTCTTTTACTGATCTTATTTTTACTTATTTATTTTATTTTTGGCAATCTTCTAGTAGATTATTACTGTTATTGTCGAGTAGGTATTATATTTTGTTAATGATGTTACAAGTTTCTTGCGATCATTTTACTGAACTGACAAGATGGTAGCCGTCTTATTAGAACTTTCCAGGTAGTTTTAGTGGTAAGTCAGAATCTATGCATCGTGGTGTCCCATCCACTGCATTTGTGCACAATAATCACATTATATTACGTAAAACATCGCCACTGTTACAAAATATACAACCAAAGAACACAAGATTATGAATAAAAGACTTAAGCCCCGATAAAAACTCCTTTACTGACCTTATTTTTAAAAAGGAAAAATACAGAGTGATTTATGTTCGTAGATAATGCAAACGTATAAAGATTATAAATGTTTTACGCGTCATCGCTAAATGACAACGATTCATCCGAGTGGGCTTATGGCGGACAGTGAAGCGCTAGTTTCGCTGAAAAACGGTAATACATTTTGGAAAAAATGTAAACCGGGTTTAACTTTTATATATTGTATTGACTAGGCTCGCTTTTAGACATCTTTATATATAAAAATCAATGTTTGTATGTATGTCCTCTATGCATGCCAAAACTACTGAACAGATTGTGATAATAATTTAGTAGCGTGTTCTGTGGACGCCCGAGATGGTTCCTGGCCCAAAAAATCTGTATGTATATAAATGTTTTTTATTTAAATACATTAATTAAGTTGTTTGCCTTAAAGAGAGAAAGGGTTTTTTGTTCTTATTGGAACTTTTGACACTACATTTTAATATTGTTTTGACATGTTTGACGTACTTCAATTAAATATCAGTTAACAGAATTATTCAATTCCATTTGTATCAATGTCATTGTTTAGGAATTTATGTAGTTCTGGCATAGATACGAGGACATAGTGGGATCCAGGGTAATGAAGTTTTTGATCTTATCGCTAAGGAAGCTATGCAGACTGGATACTTTGATCACTATAAAATCTATGTTCAGGATTTATCCTCCCTAAACGTACCCGGAATGTACCCAACCAAATTAAAGGCAAATCTTATGCTTCCATTCAAAACAACATTCCAGGTAAGGAAAGGCTTTATAAATTTCTGTTGCAAGTTGCTGCGTCTACTATCTGTAGACTGAGGATCTATCTGAAGACGTGTGCTTTACAGTTCATCTTCCAAAGCTCAGAATCAGGGATAACTCAATATGTGAATGTGGGTTGGATGAAGAACACATCTTTTTCAATTTCCTCAATTTAGTATTTTATTGTATGATGTTTTACCTAACATTATACTACGTCCGTTTGATTTTAACAAAGGCACAAAGGTGTTTATTTTATATGTTTTAACAAAATTAAACTTTAACATCACACAATAACTAACAGTAATTATTATTTTTAAGTATATATAAATTTATTTTGTACGTGTGTATGTCAATTAACTCCTTCTAAACGGCTGGACCGATTTTGATGAAATTTTGTGTGCGTGTTCCAGTGGATCCGAGAATGGTTGAGATTCACAATTGGACCCGGTAGATGGCGCTGCAGTTTAATTTTAGATATTTTTTTATATTAACAAGGCAGGACAACATCCGCCCGGCCCGCTAGTGTAAATATATATTTATTTAAGGCAGGATGTCTGTAAGTGTTGTGTTTGTCTTTGTGTATCTCAGTGGCCTAATCTGGAAGAACTAAATTATATAAAAAAAATATTACTCATAAAGTGACTCTCCAAGGACTGACTTGACACTGTTAGAATTCGTATCTATGAAACTCCAATATTAAAAAGTTGATGTTAAAGTTAGTCAGTTTGGATGTTTGGGGTAATCTCTGATACTACTAATTCGATTTTGAAAATTCTTTCACTGTTAGAAAGGTATATTAAACTACTTTTTATTTCGGTAAATATATATTTTCTTTACTTGATCACAATAAATGTAATTCAAATTAGCAAAATTCTATAACATAACGTGCGTTGCTGGAATGATTTCAAATAAATAAATAAAATCCGTAGCAAAATTCATTACTGTTAGCTTTAGAAAAAAATACGAGACACCATATATCTAAGTTTAATATCTCAGCCGAAAAGATTGTTTTTATTAAGTTATTGGATGTAGGTTTCATGTATACTTTACAATTTTTTATTAAAACATATAGCTACATACTAAATTGAAAATATCATGGAGATAAAGTTTACTTTTTACAGCATGTTAATTGATGAAGTTGGTTAGAACATAATAACATAAAAACTATAAGTCGGTAAAGTTATTGCGTTGTTACGAGGATAGTAGATGAGGCGCTGAGGTGAGCGCCACAGGAGCAACCCAGGGGACACCGGGAAGACATTTCTTGCCAATATATATAGGATACAATCACAATCCCACAATTGGAGCCGGTAAGTGACGCTGAAACCGGGTCCTAGGTTTTTTAAGATTTTTCGCGTTTGGAAATAAAATTGGAACCGGTAATAACCGATTTGGCGCAAACGAAGTTGCACGGGCCAGCTAGTAATATTATAAATTCATAGGTTATCTTTATTTATTTGTAGGTGTAGGTGGTAGAGCCACGTTGAAGCTATTACTGGTTGCAGTATGAATGGGTTGGCTCGCCCGGGGTAGTACCACCCGACCCACAGAAAACCGACGTGAAGTAACAGTGCTTGCATTGTTGCGTTTCGTTCGGTCACTGAGAACGCAGAAGGCCCACCTCCACTACCCCTCTTCTCACCCCTCCCTTCTCCCTTCCTCCTCCCACTTTCCGTTCCCCCAAACACAGGCCGGCAATGCACTTGCAACTCCCCTGGTATTGCAAGTGTATGTGGACGGCGGTGATCACTTACCACCAGGTGACCCGCCTGTTCGTTTGCCTCTTATGACATAAAAAAAAAAAATAGAATTCATATACTACACAGTTCACATAACCATAAATAGAAAAACGAACAAGGTTACCAAATTGATTCTAGTAAGTTTACGTGTGTCAAATTTGACACATGTCAACGCGTTCATAGATAAAAATTATTTTGATTATGTATCTGTATATTCTAATACTCGGCGACTGCGTTTAGGTAAACTATAAAACTATGCCAAGGTTTAGAAGTTGTGGTGGGATCTTAGTCTGTTATGTTGTGGAATTTATATTTTATTTGACTCTTTTGTAATACTGGTGGTGTTTTACGTAATATAATTCAGGTTATTGAGCACAAGTGAAGTGGATGGGAAATAATACCCCGGAGCATGAATTCTCAGATGACACAAAAACTCAATGGAAACTTCTAACAAGTGGGTCACCACCTTTTTAGAACATTGAAATTATCATAAGACACTCGTAATATCACTACCCACTCGACAATAGCAGTATTAATCTAGAAGATTGGTTGCCAAAAATAAGATAATTTTTTTTATTCCAACACCTGGCGACTGTGTTCTTTGACTGTGTTGACTGTGTTCAGGTAAACTATACAATTATTCTAAAGGTGTAATTTAGCTTTTCAAATACTTTATGCTTTATTTTATATCCAAATTTTCAATATATTGTAGGTATTTTTTTATTTACACAGAATATTTATTACTGAACTGTGAAACATATTTGATATAGTAAAAAACGAATATATTTTATTATAATGATAAAATTATTTAATTCCTTTAAATTATGTTGTGTTTAACATTTTGCGTTACTTTGCTTTGTCACTTAAGAGCGGTCACCGTGATTTAAATATAAAAGTAAAATTTACATTGACCATAGACTAATATTAATGTAAATAATGAATATTTTACTTTATGTATTTGTAAGTTATCTTATACAAAAATGCTATTTTAGTTTAACAAGTGTTAAAAATTTTTCTCTTGACGTATAAAAACTTTATCTACACTAATATTATATATATATAAAAAATTTTTTTTTCAAAAAAACTTTTTTTTTTTTTTTTTTTTTATTTTACAAACATTTTCCTTTGCTTTTGCATTTTCTCTTCCTTTTCTCTTTTCTCCAATGGACCGGAGAACCGATACGATTGGCAGAGGTCAGGATGCAGCGAACGACCGTAAACCATATATTATATTATATTATAAAGAGGAAACGTTGTATTTTTGTATGTTTGCTACAAATAAACTCAAAAACTACTGCACGGATTTCGATAATTCGTTCACCATTAGAATGCTACATTATCTTTGAGTAACTAGACTATATTTTTACTAGAAAAAATAGAGATCCATACTAAAATTTCAATAATGTAATCCAAGGTATGAAAAATATTGCCTTAAAATTACTTTCATCGAAGGTGGTGCGGAAACTATGAATGATATAACAAAAATATGTGCTATAATATTAAAAAACATATTAATATCTATAAAAAACCTATGGGGACCATGTGTCCAGCTATTGTGATTATGTCACTATAATTACATTTTTGAAAGAAATCTTAACAAAAATCATACCTTGCCTAAAAGACCATGTTATTCATGTTTTTATATTAATCCTTTAAATTATTAATTAATTATTATTAAATTATTTTTAATTTAAGACTGTTTCAGTACCTGTAGATAACTTTTTGAATTATTAAAATCGGCCATTGCATTCAGAAGATATTACGAACTTAAAAATGTCAATCTAAATAAAATATGCCGCTCGCGTCGTTGCCAGGGTGTGGTGGGTGCGTGCGGGCTATGCGTCGAAGAAGGGGACTTTCAAATGACTTCGTTTGGAGCCAAAGAAATATTGCACACAATGATACGTTCATGGCGTATTTCACCAGTGTTTAGCTTAACTGTGACTTAATTTGGCAGATACAGTAAAAAGTAGTTCCCGTGCTTATCACGCACCAAAATAGATGAATTCACCGGATAGTTTTTCTATCTTATCATCTTGTTAGGTTAGCACAATCATCTACCCTCGAACACAAGACATTTCTTTCTGTAAGGTTTTCGATTCTGGGTTGGATTTCAAGACTATGATCAGTTTTAGGCAATCCACATATTTTTAACCCAAATGTTTAAAACAATTGTCCACCCGTGCGAAGCCGGGACGGGCCGCTAGTTATTAAAAAAGAGATGCCGTAATTCAAATAATCTTGAGAGGGAATATAAACTATTAGTGGTTTGTATTTTCCGACGAATGCGCTAAATTTGAGGTTTACTTTGTCTATGAATATGAATGCCTAACATATAATCCGCATTAATTAGTATGTTACGTGAATTTGGGATCTCGTATATGAATGTCAAGTTGTCAATTTGTCCAGGATTATGACATGACATAACTCAATGGACTATCTAAATGTTTATGATGGTATTTTATTTACGTAATCACTAGACATGTGAAAAATATGTTGTAGTGATATATAATATGGGCGTTGGAGTTGTGGGCCTGACAGTTGTTTAGAAAATTGAGTTGTCGTGTTTGCAAGTAGTTAATATGATAGTGATTTTTGATTAGCTACTAACTCACTTTTGCCTGTCTAAAGTTTTCTTTCAAATTTAAAGTAGAGTTGTGCTAAAGTTTTACATAGAGTGTATATTAGTACTGTTTGAAAATTTTACAAGAAAGAAATTCACTCACTTGTCTATCTGTTAGTTTTATTTATCTGTTAACTTATCATTATCTGGATCGTAATGTTTAGAAGTAGAATAAATATTGTTCACAGGTTTAAATATTCACCAGGTTAAAAAACAAATAATAGTTTTTAAAGTATGATTTCTTTTTAATATGTAGTATGAGTAACAAACCGGAATACCTGTATAATAAATTTGACTGGTATAGAAATATCTTCTATACATATAATAAGAATGTAAATTTAACGTGTTTGTACATTTTCGTGAAAAGAATTATCGCAGGTGTCTAGGAGTAAGTAATAGAATACATTCCAATCATTTTTAGAAATGTGTGTCTGTCTGTTTGTATCGCATCACTGCTAAAATACTGGGTTCATAATAAAACCTCAAATCATAAATCATAAAACATATCTTCGAGAGTAACGTAGTCTTTCATCAATTCAACTATTGCGATCAGTTACGACTAGGGAGACCAGGGTAGGAAGGAAACTTGGCGGCCTACCTCGCGGCGATGCAGTCACCGCGTGGCTAGCCGGCTAGGTGATTCTCGTTTCTTTTCCACTGGGTTTCCTCCCTCACAACACTTATTGTTTATAATGTATGTCGGCACGTATTAGCGATGCGTTTATTTCTCACTCGACCATGCAAAAACTCAAAATGTTAGCATGCGGCGCGGACACAACAACACTGTGCGAGCCGCGTAAACTACACGACGATAGCAGTCGAACTAACACAATGGCGGCAACAGTCGAACACTGGCGGCCGCAATCGAAAACTATTGGCGGCGCGAGCGTCACGATACCGAACTAGCATGTGCCATAATTAAAGGGAAGCGTGATTGGACAAGGCTAGAAAGGTGGCGTGACCTGATCGCAATTAATTGGTCAAAATTCAAAGGGACGCGATTTAAACCATAATGCGGGAATTTTCAAACATACATAAAGCGGCGCAACCATAAGTTATTGTAATTTTAATGACGACTCGAGTAAAGATGAATAAAAGAGTAAAGAGAGAAGAGTAGTAATCTTTAATTAATTTGGTTGAGCGCGCTAATCTCAGGAACTACTGGACGGTTTTGTAAAGTCCTTTCAGTGTTATATAGCTCATTTATTAAGGAAGGCTATAGGCTATATATCATTACGCTAAGACTAGTAAAAGCAGAACACCAAGGATTCTCAAAATCGTTTTTCCCCTTTTGAGAGCTTCCGTTGCGTGTTAGCTTAAGCCCAAAGTAACTATTCTACGCGGACGAAGTCATGGACAGAAGCTAGTTCATAATATAAATACGAGATTTGGAATACGAAACACTGTACCTAAACATAAATCGGTAGAATTTCAATGAAGTTTCAAACATTCAGCGTCATAAATTTGTAATAATTTATTTACCTTCTATACACAGTATCATATCATTTTAATTTGAAAATCTATAGAGGTTAAGCATTAATAGTAACATTTTACAGAGGTAGCTTAAAACCAAATGGCGGACAGAATCTAATGGCGAAATGAAAATGAAAAAAGATATGAGGTATTTAAATATTAAATTTAAGCAAATGAAAAATATTGTAGCGAAACTCAGTGATACAGTGGTAGCGTGCTAGTCCACTGCATCAATCGATGTAGGTTCGTGTCCTGTAATGAACTGCAGTTCTTAGTAAAGGTAAAAATGAAATCATAGCATGGTGGTAGAACTCTAGCACCCTCAAACCGGAAATTTGTAGCCCGAAACCTACAGTTGTATACTGCGTGTAATCATCTTAAACGTTATTTTTTATATCACGTGTGATTGGGGTCAAAGACTAAAAATTATTATATGAAAAAATATAAAAAATGTTTATGAAATAAAAATACAGGAGAACGTACTAGTTTTGTTTGATGTAACTTTTTTAATTACGTGTGCCCGTGTAACACGAAGCCTGTTTCAAGTAAGCCCGAACGCTTTTGTCTAACAAAATCAAGTTACATTTTTTTCCTCAAAGCGAGCACTGAAACGTATTATTAATATCGCGTGACTTACGTTGACATCGAATTGAAACGCGGACAATGATTCGGTTTCGTAATTAAAATAAAATTACTAGACGCTCTTACATGGTAATAGTCTTTAAGTAGATGTAATGTGATGATTCTGAGACATGGTCTTAAATATGGACCTCATAAGTTCGTCACTGAAAGAGTAATCGACAAGGCTAGGCTTGGAATTTATCTGTGTGAACGAATAAAAAATGAGGATATCTGTGGAAGAACCAGAGTTATCGCCATAACCTTTAAATTACAAGAATCAAGTGGCAATGGTTGCATTGTTCAAAGGAAGGATGGGCAATAGAGCTAATTATATCTTGAATACCACACCAGAAGTAGTAGCATGGACAGATATATTATTAGATAAATAGCCGACTTGGTTAAGGTTGCTTGCTTTTTATGGATAGCAGTAGCTCAAGATATATCTTTATGATACTCTTTGTGAGCTTATTCTCAATGGAGGTCTATCGGCTGAATAGTTGGAGATATATTACACAGTTTTAATTCTTTATAAGTCATCCCTTGATCACAATTTGTCTCATGTTAAATGAATATTATAGTGAGCCTCAAAATGAGATTGGCTCTAAAATATAGACGTCTGAATATTCTACCAAGGTATTGTTGAAAAGGTAAATAATTTGCATGAGAATATTTATAAACTAGAAAAGTAGACTTGGTCCTACCAAAGGATGAACGCAGCGAGCCTTTAAGCACCAAATAGTAAATGGTGTTTTAGTGATAAAGGAAAAGAAAATAAGAACTGTCCTTTTTAAACATTTGACTCGCAAGCGTGTAGTTAGTATTCGGATGACCTTATCTGTTGAGACGTGTGCAAGTCGAGTCCAAGTTTCATGTCTCCACCTTCATTCTAGTATATATTACGGGCAAATAAAGGAAGCATAATAGGTGGATCTTGTTTCTTATTAAAACTTGCCTAGAGCCGGTACTAGATGAAAGTAGTAGGAAATACTTAACTACCATGCTTCGTATTTACAGATTCTACTGCCCAAGCATCGCCCCTTCTCTTTAATTATACGGAGCAAATTCAGTGGAATGTGGTTAATGTTTCGAAACATTACAAAAAAATGGTTAATAGACAAACATTGTCTCATGCCACGGATAAGTGCAAAATTTTACGTTTTCTTATTGGAAATGTAAAGGTTGTCGCATTGTCTGTCTGCTTCAAATAATGTCGCCTTGCCAATTCTCAGTCCATTTATTTTTTCGAAACGAATCTTGATACGACCGTTGTACATGTATTCCTATAGTACGGTCGAAGATAATACTTTTAACAATCCGAAAACTCGGTTTGGTATCGATAGTTATCTGTGAATAGTTGGCTCTAGACAAAACGAATCCTACGTTCGAGTTAATATTACTAAAACTATTTTCCAGGCGGGAGACTCATAATTTACAGTAGTGGCAATCATTTACAGCTTAGCTCCACCATTTTCTTGTTCAATTCTACGTTCTTAAATTTTCCTGTCATTGCAACCGAAATGGTTTGTATATTAGTTTTTGTTAGCAGCTTCATTCACGTTGGAAACGATTTTAAAACGTTCGTAGATATTTACATTACTGCCTTTTCATAATTTCTTTTTCATCCTTTATTACCTGAATGGCTCGATGGATTTTAACACGTACGGTGTTGTTAGATTCGTTTATCAATACAAGGTAATAGTTGATTAATCGGATTTATTGATTATTTTTATTAATGCTTATATTTAAATGATTTTTTTTATTAGATTATTTCTATATTTACTTCAATAGGAATTGTTTAAAATGTTATTTATAAACTTTTTCTTGACTGTTCTTTACTTTATAACTTATTAATTCATAATAAGTTGTAATTACAGATGATGAATAGTTTAAACATATTATCTTTACCATTTTATAACAGAGGTCATTGTGTATGCTTCAAAATTAATTTTAATATTCCCATAGTAGGTATATTAGAATGATAGATTCAGACTGCTACTCTTACATATATGCATATAACAATGTAATATATATTTAATTGTATTGGCAAATTAATCAGACTTCGTGACGGAGTCTACAGATTTCAAGAGTGTCTTCAATGAATTGAGAACGTTTTAATGAAATTTACTTTTTAGATTACTTTAGTCGTATAATTAAAATAAACATTTTTTAATTGAATGAGACCATTTTGTAGTTATACTGAAATTTTAATAACAACTTTTTTATAACTTGTATATATATATAAGTAAGTTAATATAAATCAATACAAAAACTTCGGGTAGTGATATTTTTTAAGAACTGTCAAAACTAATTTTAAACCTGATCTAATATTAACCTAATTTTAGCCCTTAGCGTATGGTTGGCGATACGCTCCAAGACATGATCAGTTACAACTCAGCCATTACGAGTATTGACTTAAGTTAGGATTCCACTTTTGTTTGTAATTTTCGATTGACTGCTTGAATAAAGAAATAATAAAATATATCTGTAAAAGTTATATTAATCGTTTTAATTAGTTATAATCGATATTTTAGTATTTTAATATACCAAACGTGGCTATGAAAATTCTTAATTGAAACGGACTTCATAATGACGTCGCTTATTAAAAAAAACACCATTTACATATTGTCTATAGAATTTAAAGCAATAATTTGGACAATCTTCTTTCCTGCGGGATAGTCGCTCGTGCATTTGGTAATAGAGAGTGGCACTATTGTGACGATGGGCAGCTTTATCATGGCTATTTTCTATAAGGTAGGATATAAACAGGACAGTGAACAAGTATTTTTAAAGTGTCATGTGTGTTTTAATAATTAGTTATTTCTTTTATCGATAATATTCTGTCATATTTTCACAATCCTAGCTATGGGTTGCTGTGGTCATTTACCGTCACTTAAAAAAATATTTTATTTTTATTTCGCTGAAAGCTTAAGTTCTCTTTCTTTTAATTTGAGATCACCTGTAGATTTATGTCACGGACAACATCGCAATTTGTCCTTTGGCTTTTTTTTTCTCAAAGTAAATTAAAACATGAAAAGCGGAGAAGTCACAAGAGGGCGTAATATCTTAATATAATCGACTTTATAATTTCCTCGAGTCTGAACCATTCCGTTTATTAAGCTCTGGGGATTTCGTAAAAGGCGAATTCATTAAAAATAAGAAAAAAACCGTTTAGCGGGACAAAGTTGATATTGACAACGTTGGAAATTTTTGAAGTGAAAACTTCTTTAGGCGCCTGAGCACTTTTTGGGTGAACAATAACCGTAAAACTCGCGTCATCATCACCGTACGGTTTCCATGTAATAATGTCCAAATGTAAAGGTATACAATTTATTATAAGGGTGGGACAACGTCCGCCGGTCCTACTAGTTTTAAATAATTCAGACTATAATTAATTTCAAAATTCAAAATAGGACGCAATTATTCCATTATTTTGAGTTTTCACTTCTGTCGGCAATCCTTATGACAGCTTCGTTTTTTTTTCAAAAATAAATCTTTCCTTACGCTCTACTATGAAGCACACTAGGTCGTAGGATATCCTTAGTCCTAGACTATAAGTAGCCGCTATAATAACTATACTAAGATTAACTGATGCATTACCCGGTATCCAAAGTAACCTATTAACAAATATTTTATTAGTCACTGTAATGCGCAGCATCTAAGAGACTTGCAGGGCGGCATGACAGTGAAGATAATTGATGGATCACCGATCTCCTGGTGATCGCTGTTCTTTTTGGATTATATCATACTAGCGACCCGTCTACTATGGTTTATCCTTTAAAGATAAACATATAACATCTAGGACTTTGTTATCGATCTTATTAAGATATACAATTCCGTAGTACATTGATTTGATCTATCTCGTAAGGTTTAGCCAGCGTTTTTTAACGCACAAAAATATGTTTGTTACGACATCACATTACAAACATTTGAATTTTTCGGTTTTTCTGTACTATAATATGTATGTATTATACATAAAAACCGTCTCTTGAATCACTCTATCTATTGCTGAAAACTGTATTAAAATCCGTTGAATAGTTTAAAAGATCTAAGGGAACGGACAGCGGAAACGACTCCATTTTATACTACGTAAAGATTATTATCAGGCAGAATGAAACTTATTTTTATATTTTTCAGGTTTATCGATTGACTACAATTTACTTGATGTTAAATGACGAAGTCTAAGATGGGAAACAAGCTAAATGGGGGACTGATGTCCCAAGTCTCAAGTGCAGATGCCGAAACACACCAACAGGTGCTTGACGACAGATTTCAACCTCATGATGGTAGCTAGCCAGACGGACTTTGGAAGAACCGTACTACCATAACTAAATTGATAAATGAAACACAGTGTGTAAAAAATGATCTTTAAAATGCTGTGACGATAAAATAATGATATTTTAGCGCGTTTATTAAAAAAAGGATAATAATCATATACTAAAACTATAAATAGGATTATGCACGATGAGTATGCACTATATATATATACCATAGCTGATATCAAAAGTTAATATTCATAACCACAGCTAAGTAATCTGTTTCAAACCAGAATTACGGTATCGATGTTACCCCCAGATAATCCGTTGGGAGTAAGCCATACGATTCCCAATTTAACTCTGTCTCTGAATACTGGATTGGGTTTTCACATTTTCAATACGCGGTTAATTTATAATGTATATACGAGGCTATAACGACGGTATACTATATATATGACGTCATCTATGACGCTATAATAGTGACGTCATTATTAGCTTTTAGATATACCTTAAGTAGTCGATAAAGTAGTAAAATTATGTATACATGTATACAAATGTGAACCATCCGACGATTCACATGAGAATGACCAGTGCCGTAGACACCGGCCTATTTTTAAGACTTCTGGTCAATAGTATATATGTCAATAGTAACTAAAATCAACACTAGGTTATTAGTACAATAGTATAATCATCTAGTCAATATTTTTATGACGTTATAAAGTAGTTGAGAGGCTTGTAATCTACCTTAATACTAAGTGGTCACTGCAGCCTCAAAAAAAGACTTCATTACCTATTGCAAGTCGTAATTAGTTGCTATCATACACAGATCTATAACCTTTTAATAACATGTCTGAACAATTACTCTATTATATATACATTTTTTATGGTAACCTCCGAATTTTAGAGTTTAGACGTTAGACTTAAAATTACTATTGGAATTTTAATGCAACTATCAGAACTTAGACGCACTGCAGGTTCAACAAAAAAATGTTAGCTCGTCAATATAAGCAGGAGTTAGTACCTCGAATTTACGATATAGTTTTGTCACGATATTTCATTTCACCATAAGTTTAAGAGTATTTTTGAACTCAACTCACGTGGATTGGCGAACTTTCGACTGATCATCGCTTCTAATTTGAGATATCGATCTCAAGGGGATCAAAATCTTATAATAAAGTTGAGTTTACAAGAGAAATTAACGTTATACTTAACTTGAAAAATGATGATTAAATGTTTTCTAGCGCTAACCTCTAGTGATAAAACTTTTATGTTTATTAACTTTAAAATATCAATTGCTTTCGAAATGCCTGAAAAATATTAGGAACTGGATGTGTCCGCGACTCCGTCCGCGTGGAACCTATTGTAAAAAAACAGTGACTAATAAGGTCATCTCAATGTATTAAATCCATTTACTTATCTACTTCTCTCTCGTACTTAAGTCGCGTCGTCATTAAAATTAGAATAACTTTTGACAGAGTGAATCAATTTAATGGAACTAAGACTAAATATTACACAAGGATATGTTTTATAATTTTCTTGGTGAGGTTTTATCGTGAACGTGAACGTGAACGTAGTACTTTAGCAGTGCCGTGTGTTCATAAATATATATGTTGTAATAAACATATTATTATAAATAATATAAATTATTATAAATCATTACATAGTATAAAACAAAGTCCTCTACCGCGTCTGTCTGTCTGTCTGTTCGCGATAAACTCAAAAACTACCGAACCGATTGTCATGCGGTTTTCACCGGTGGATAGAGTGATTGACGAGGAACGTTTTAGTCTAAGATTTTTTCATAATCAAAGCGGGACAACGTCTGCCGGGCCCGCTAGTATATAATATAATAATAAAACAAAGAATTGTTTTAGGTGTCTTGGAATAAGGAATAAAATATAATTCAATAATTTTTATAAATTTCTGTCTATCTGTCTGTTTGTTTGAACACGCGTCACTACTCAAGTACTGCTTTCACGATTGAATTATATTTTATTCCTCATTTCAAGACACCTACAACAATTTTTATCACAAAAATCTAAAAAGTACAGACAAGTTAGATTTATCTTCTTATTATATGTCTATACATATATATGTAACCTTTTCAATAACGTATTCACCAATTAGTTTACCTCTTATGCGCTTAACTTAGGTCTATAATTCAATCCAGTAATTTTCGCTAGGAACGTTTTTTTCTGTTAGAGCGTGACAAGTCGATGAAGATCTATTTCTGGAAACACTTACAGTACCTTCCCTACTTTGTAGTTTACGTGTACAATTCGCATTTGTTAAGCTTAAGAGCTATTCGAGTCCGAGTAAAACATTGCCGAGATCACTTGTAACGGTCCATCTATTCTCAGGGGAAGAATTTGGTGTATTCTATATTGGTTTCTCAGAATTCATTATTCGCCCTCCTTTATGATGATTCTGTTACATTACAATAGTGATGTTGTGTGTGATTGAGATTCTGTGAAGCAATTCGAAACTAATTAACCAAGGAATCGTCGACATTTATGACTAAGAAAAGAGAACTACCTAACTTGCTATTTTTCATTGCTTTCAATCGTTTCAAAATTTAAAAAAAATACTATATTCATTAAGGTCCTGAGAAGGCACTTATGAATGTCAAAACTATTACTCGTTGTCAAAACAACTCAGTATTCGAGAAGAACCGGTAAAAAACTAGATCTCTTTCATTTTTACGTTATACATAACACAACAAAACATATTTTTATGAATATGCATAGTTATAGACGTAGTTACATACGTTTTTGGTGAATGCACAGAGAAGGCCGTCATTTTCAGATTTCACCGTTTAGTTTGATATATTTTACTTTATTATTTACAACCAATCTTCTAATAGATTATTACTGCCATTGTCAAGAATGTGATGATAGTACAAGTTTCTTGCAATAATTTCAACGATCTAACAAGATGGTGGCCCGCTTATTAGAACTTTCCAGGGTAAGTTTTTGTTGCAAGTCTGAATCCATACTCAGCTGTATTATTTCCCATTCACTTCTATTCACTTCACTTGTGTATACTAATCAAACTACGTTACGTAAAACACCACCAATATTACATTTTGTAGAGTCAAGTAACACGCGAGTATGAATAAAATATAAAGTCAACTGCATCGCATTCTAAGATCCCGCCAAAAACTCTCTTAGTTTGATATAGTAAATAACATCTTAACATCAGTAAAAAAAGAAAAACAAGATATTTATTCATAATACACGCGTAAAGAAGGAATAAAGTAATGAGTTTAAATTAAATAAAAGATTTTGTATTTTGTGTTCTGTCGTATTCACTTTAATCACTACAAATTATAAAACAAAGTCCTCTGCCACGTCTGTCTGTCTGTTCGCAATAAACTCAAAAACTACTGAACGGATTTTCATGCGGTTTTCACCAATAGATAAAGTGAATCATGAGGGAGGTTAAAGTATATATTTTGTCAAGATTTTTTTTACTATCAGGGCGGGATAACGTTCGCCGTGCCCGCTTATACTAAATGGGTTTCCAGTCGACATATACCCTGATGAATGTGAATGCCCGGACACTAACTTATACAACATTCATACACGTAGTGTTACAACTAATCTCTTTACTATTTACTTAATAAATAATATTTATCAAAAACAAACACACGCAGCCATCTTAGTATGTCTATCTCCCTTACTTTATAGTAGAATTATGTTAGTACGAATACCATAAATACGAATTTTACGCCTTCGTGATACCATTGCTTATTTAGTGACTAGTTGTTAAATCTACCCATACATAAAATAGCTGATACAAAGCCGTTGAAAGTTATTACATATTTACTGCTAAAAGTGCTAATTATACCATTACGCGTAGCTTTCACGTTAATGTGATTTTAATAGCTGGAATTATTAGGAAATGACATGTATAACAAATACTGCCTACGCGGTCAAATTTATTACCATTGTAGAATGAATCAACCCACGTTCCTAATCATGGTGTATTTATACTGTATATCTTTCTCCCACGGCTTCGCTCCTATTAATATAAATTTGAATAATTTCCTGGGAACAGTACCTTTTCTCGATAACAGGTATAATTTCCTGGATCCTAGGTTTCCTGGGCCCTTTCTTATACCCCAGACAACGTGTGTTTCATGTTGATCTGTTAATTTGTTAACGTGTGGAAGTGTAAAAAATTAATAAACTAATTCACATACGCATTTATAATATTTATATATTTACAAATGTGGATAATGCAACAGTCGACAGTCTGATGAATACTATAATAACAGTTATAAGGAGTAACCTAGACTGAAAACCTACAATGCTTTGTCACAACGATACAACTTACACTATTAATAATAATAAAAAAATAAAATTATCTAACATCTATTGAGGAATATTTGACAGAGAAAAAAAATTGAATAAGAATAGATTAAAAAGTGAAAATGAATTGATTTATAAGAACTAAAATTAACCTATGGAAAAGAAAATAAGATGGTAAATATAATTAAGAATATTGAAATATAATTTACTGAATGTTGTTTAAATACTCATGGATATAACATGTGTTTAATTGTCCTTTTGAATTTAAAAGCTTGATTGTCAAATATATATAATGAGATGTGTTTGGATGCGAGGTTATTGTACAAATGAGTCACACGCACAATTGGATTGTAGTAAGAAACATTATACCTGTAAGTATTAAGGATAAATGTTTTAAGAAATCGATAATCAAAATTGGTGTTAAAATTTAGAGACTCTTAATATGTGTTCGGAATAAGATTGGAGTGGTTAGAGAGATATGTATTGTTTTATATAAGCTTCGGCTAAATAATTATACTTCACTTAGAAATAAAAATAACGTCCAGAGTTAGTGAGAAAGCACCGAAAATATTTACCAAAAAACGATACTGTCTGTTGTCTCTTTTATTGAAAGTTATACAAAGCACGCTCCAGTGCTTTCGAGAAAGCACAACACATATCTTAAGTGCACACACACAGACTTTAGATTATGGATTACATAGGATATAAGGGTTTTTGTTTTTTTCCTTTATTCTTTTCGGATTTGGTTAGTTTAGCCAAATTGGCAGATCCAAAATACATGTTTGACTTCGAGAAACATACATCTATGTCTAGTTTAACTTAGATTCGCGAGGCTGCTTTCAAAGCCACAGCCCAAGCTGAGGTTTGGTCACTTTGGCATCCTTGAACTTATTGCTATATGGCTCAGTACCTTAAGCGCTCTTCAAAAACAATCCGGTCAAACTATAAAGGCCCTTCGGGGAGCAACGTATGGTCAGTTCGAAAAACACTTGAGTAGAGTTACATTTTGAACATTGGATTGAATACGAAAAAAAGAAATAAGAGGAAGGTATCTTCAATAAAACTGCAACTATAGCATTCAATGATTGTGTGATAGTGAGTCGTTTGATTATTGTTCATACGAATACAAAAATAATGTTCTAACGCAAACAGAATTTGATATTTACCTATAGGTGTAACAACATGATAGGAATGTTAGCATAATCGACACCCATCGAAACAGTTCCAATAAATCTCGTCTTTTACAATTTTGTATAGATCGGTAGTATGTATGTCCGCAAAAACATAGATAAGCTGGGTTTAGTAAAAAACCAACATAATTTAAATACTGGAAACAGAAAGAAATTGGTCATTCCATGTTCCAGGCTCACTAAGATCAATAACAGTTTTTTAGGTAATAAATAGTGTTAGATTTTATAACAAAGTCTTAAAGCACATTACCGATTTGCCAGATTGTGAGTTCAAGCATCATGTTAAGCGGGTATTTATGTCTAAAGGATATTATAGGGTGGATCGATATGTGAACGATTGTGAACGCCAATCCATGTGCATTCACCGAAAAGGAATGTAATTATATCTGTTTATAATAAATACGTATCATGAAAAAATAAACCAGATCGAGTTTCTTGCAGGTTCTTCTCGATGGCTGGGTTGTTTTCCGAACCAGTGGTAGCTTTGACGTTCATGAAGCGCCTTCTCAAGACCTAAATTCAATAAAGTATTTTTGATTTTGTTTTTGAGTGTTATTATATCTATTGCACGTGTAGGCTGGCATTATTCTTATTATATTACTAAATTACGGAGATAATAAATAGAAGGGATAAAGATGTTCTAAATTACATTTACTCCACCGTTGACATCCAGACCCGGTTGAAAGGATTAACCCTCACAGGGATATTCCGCGAAACTCTGATAAATTTGCATATGTATGTTACTACACACCTTTGTCGCGCACTTTACTTGTTAGTGAAATTTCTCTTTAGAATTCGCTGTTTTCGTATATATTTTACGGAGGTTTAACAACATATTACATTAACGGTAGCATACGTTTTGTTTCTGAATTTATTCCGGTTTCACCAAAAATAATCTTATTAAGGAAATTTATAACCGAAATTAGCGCAAATTGCGATATTTTTTGTACACGGTATGCTTTTGAAAGTTGTTTACTATTATGGCTGTCTAGAGTCGTGGTGGCCTAGTTGTTTGACCGGTGGAATATCATTCTCATGTCCGCAGGTTCCACCCCCGGCATGTACCAACGAATTTTTATTAAAACTTCTGAATATTTTGACGAAACTTTTACAGAGGAAATAAGTATTACACAGGCTAAATATCAATATACTAATCGGTATTATAATTTAAAAAAATCCATTTTTTAATCAAAATACTCTCTATTCAATTTAGGCCCTGAGAAGGCATTTATGAACGTCAAAACTACCATAATTTTGATAATGTCCCAATTTGGTCCCAATAGTCAAGCGCGGACGCAGCCGCGTTCTCAATACCTTCTACACACATATATGCACTTTGCTTACATAGTCATTATTTTATTGTCTCCCTATACTACAATTAACCTACTTAAAATAGGTATTTCCTACAAAATAACGAAGCTATATACAAGGAAACGAAATCACGAGCACTAGCTAGTTACAAATATACTTCTTACTATTATTAATTTTTTTTTACCTCATCCTGACATGTATTGTGTCTTATGAAAGGTTTCTATCAGTATTTAAGGTCTACTAGCGTTAAAAGACCAATATCAATTTGTAGAAAAGGGCTTTTTTAATCTCCATTTTTAATTGTTTACATGAAATCTTGAAAGAATACTGTTCCTATATATACGGCCTTCGTGCATTGAAATATGCGTCGAGAATATTCTACACATCTATATATAAATAAAAAGGTGCCGTATGAGTGGCTCAGTATTTTAAAAAGTTATGCTGTTGAACCACAAATGATTATAATGAGCTTGGGTGCTTGTTTTATAGTAATTATGCGCTCGTAAACTTGACCGCGATACATGATTTCATATCTAAGGCAACAGCTGTCTTTTATTATTATTGTATTTCTAGAAAATGCTTGATGTTTTATCGTCTTTTTTTTATAACCCTGCAAAGAGAAGAATACACAGTAATTGATAGTAAGCGTTAGTGTAACCCAAAAACAACGGCTAGCAACGAGATATCTAAGATTCTACCATGAAATCAGCAAATGATGATGATAGTGTTTATATTAATGGTACTTCAAATAACGTAACTAAATGCTTTTGTTTCTGAACATTATGTATTTTGGTATAGTCAATGGACTATCTTACATTACTATCACGTTCGCAAACAATCGATAGCCGGGCGTAACTGTTTACTTCGTAGAGGGGTGTGCCTCTGATATATATTATGTAAACACTTTAGACCGCCTTGACCGGCTGACTTTTTAAGTTTACCCGATTTTTATACGATAAATATCTAGGCGTTGGTCAATATTTGTTTATCTTTCGTGTGTCTTCTTATAAAGAACTAACTATAAGTGTTCTTACATATAGCCAGTTCTTACGATACTAATTATTACGTATTGTAATCATGACTTACCTAGCAAACAAATGTTTAACACCGAACCATATATTTTAAAAACGTATAGGTAAACTTATGTATACACGTAAGAAGTTATAATTCTGTAGCTCAAAAAAAGACATTAAATGTAATTGATAACGTATTGATTAAAAAAATATAATTAATTTTAAAAGGTCTTACAATATTTTTTCTATAAACATGTACACAGAATCAAGTAAGATACGAAAAAGAAGAAGAATAAACTATCTATAGAATAATAATGTAATAATAATAATTTATAATAAATAAAAAGAATACGTACCATGAGTTAACTTAAAATCTATAAACCCACTTAAAGAAATTTGTAATATATAAAAAAACATTCTTGTCACCAATACTCATAATAAATTGTCATTCCCCACTTAACTATATATTTACTCATTTTGGTATACTACTAGACTACACATATACAAGCTTACACATTCATATAAATATATTCTTATCTTACGTTTAATGCGTAACGAAACTTTTTCCCTACCGTGCTATAAGAACTTTTAGTTCAATATTATTATAGTAATACTAGTGGGCCAGATGGATATTGTTTTACCTTGATAATAAAAAAATCCTAAAAGTCTATCGCAGCGCCACCTACCTGGTCCAATTGTGAAACTAAACCATTCTTGAATCCACCTGAACTCACACATAAAATTTCACTGTCCAGCCCGTTTAAGAGGAGTTCAGTCACATACATACGGACAGAAGAATTATATATATAATGATAAAAATGGTATTTATTTATCCTTAAGTTACTTGATATTAAACATATAATATAGTACGTATTTATACCTATATTTGTGTTTTGCGCACCTATATTCAGAGCGGTTAAAAGCTGTGGCGACTGTTTGTTTTTGACAAAAAATTAGAGATAGTATTATGTACATTAATATTACCGCATTCATTGCTCAGAAATCAGCTTTATAACATAATCTAAACAATAAACTCTCTGTTCTGTGACGCTACACATCAGTATCGCTACACCTGTCAAGTGTAGAGACGTAGATATCGATTTTGTTATTTCTTTTGTCGATCCGTACGTTGTCGCGATACAATATTTCAATGTCTTCGAAGTGTCGCGTCGTGGGTCGATATGTATCTTCCTAACGTGTACGACCTTCGTCCCTTTTAAATAGTAAACGAGATTCTAATCAGCATTTTTTTTTCTTGAACTGACTACGCTATTGGCCTTTTTAGAGGCCTCTACAGCTTCACCGGACTACTAAAGCGAGCGCTTAAGGCACTCAGCCGATTTTATTTGGGCAACTAGCTCAAGGGTGCACGGCACATCTCGGCTTGGCTGTTGCCTGTATCATGCAATTCGCGATCTATCTTTAGCTAACCTAAATTAATCTAAATTATTCATACAAATACGAGTTATTGAAACATACATGTATACCAGGCATGCGTGTTTCGATAACTCTTATGTGTATTTTGTGTCGGAAAATTTCTGAACTATTTCAGTTCGATAAGGGAAAACAAACAAAACCCTTCCACTTCTTATGTGTAAGCGTGTGAGCGTGCACGTGTGTGGAGGTGATATTTGTAGTGTTGTAAATTTTTGAGTCACTGTATCGCGCGAGCACCGTACTCAAGGGCTCCACGCCGAGGGATCGGACCTAGACTTGAGTCGCTGCCGAGGGGGGCCTAATCTGGTGTGCGGGAGCGAAGTTTACCCCCAGACCACGGCGGCGTGATCTGTGGTTACGCGGGCGTGGGCGTGAACACGCTCTGTTTGGAGAGACAGGCTGGTACTGATCATTCGCTATCGTTATTTTGTCGGGAAGATCGGTGAAAATATGTCGCGGACATCTTTTGTATCGCGCAGCGTTCGGTACGGTTGCGTAATTCGTGGCGGATACCACCAACGGACTGGGATGATTCGCGGCTTCTTCAAAGTATCTAGTAGTGAGTGATTTTACGTACGCTCAGATAAAGGGCATCTCCAGGTCCCTGTGGAGATCCTCGTTCCGGACGTACCACGGGGCACCGGTTGCCTTACGTAGGAAACGGTTCTGAATTACTTGTAATCTCTCAAGGTTATATACTGACATATGCGCGAAAACGGAACAGCTATATGTTAGAACGGGGCGGATGCACATCTTAATCAGTGTGAGCTTGTGTCTGAGGGACATCTTGCTCTTGTGGCAAACTAGCGGGTGTAGGCGAGCCATGACCATAGCGGCGTTATTACGTACTTTCGTCGTGTGAGATCTAAACGAGAGGTGTCTGTCTAACGTAACTCCTAGATATTTAATTTGCTTAGTCCACGGAATGCCGGCTCCGTATAATCTAATGGGTTCGAGTTTACGCTCGTAATTGCGGTTCTAATCAGCACTGAGTGACAGTAATTTTTATTGATTTTCATAGTCTATTTATGTTATATAGCTATAGGTGTATAAAACTATAACAAGACCAGTCGTATTACATGGATCTAAATGTTGGGCTACGAAAGAGACGGATGAGAAAAAAATACATGTGGCAGAGATGCGAATGTTAAGGTGGATGTGTGGTGTAACTTAAATGAATAAAATTAAGAATGAATGTCAGAGGAAGTTTGAAAATAACACCAGTAACAGAAAAGTTGAGAAGCAATAGGTTAGCATGTTATGGGCATATTATGAGAAGAGATTAGAGTCATGTAACTAAAAAAGTTTTGACTATGAAGGTACAAGAAGACCGAAAAAGTATGGATGGATTATGTGAAGAATATGTGTATAAAAGGTGTGAATACTGAGATGACATCTGACAGGGGAGAGTGGAAAAGGAAAACATGTTGTGATAACCCTACTTAGGTGGGATAAGAGTAAGAAGTAGAAGAAGAATCTATTCATGCTTTAAATTACAAAACATCACTTTACGACTCTTAGAAGCGAAGAAATTATCATATAAAATATAGGTAAGTAAATATGCTACGTGAGAACGCGCGAGGAGTGCTAGGGAGTACTAGGACCTGATAACAATCGAGCATTACCGAAAATAACCGTACTGTGAATGCTTATGTCTTTTGCGTTATATATTACGTGAGTCAAGTGGAACAGGCGTGCTATATAAGGAAATTGTTAAAGCTTACTTGACTATGAAAGTTGAAAGTATTACAAAATTATAGAAATTAAATTGTGTGGAAAACTGGGTGTCAGTTATGGAGTGCACAGGAGGTATAGATTCATTGAAATAATTACCGCAAAATATGGGAAATGTCATATCTTATATATTAATGTAAATTAGGCTCGGAAGCCGCCTATATACAGCTAAATGTAATAGATACGCGGCTAATATAATCAAGCCTATAACAGGTCTTTCGATTGTTTGTAGTTGGCGATGTTTACTAGTACGAACTTAAATCCATTGTCCAAACTTCACTAACTATCGTAATATTCCAAAGTGTTTTCTCTATATACAAAATGTTTTCCACTCCCCAGTTAAATCTTATTAAATGCGCTCACTCTGTTTTGCATTTTGCGAGCTTTTCGCCGAGTTTTCCATTGTGATTTTCCACAATGCATTCCGCATGCAAGATTACGGACACGTGCAATACAATTTCGTTTCTGTATTCAATATTTTATCTTAACAAATACGTTATGCATTTATTTCCGTCGTATATATACGGATAATATTCTCTATGAGACAGGAATCAAATGTCAACTTATTCTTATATTTAAATATTTGACTGTACTATCAAAGATCAAACAAAGAGACTATTAGTCATTTATTTGTATATTATTTTAAACAAAGTATTGAATTTATATAACAGTATAGGTACTTTATCACAGATATATCACAAAAGTATAATTTTAAAAGTAATTGATTGTTTTGTATAGATACAATGTGTTGTTTTGGTGTAATGAAATAAAAACCAAATTGTGTTGCTCTGAAAATAGAAACATTTAAAGCTATTATTTAATAGATTTAGTACATTCTTATATTTAATAATAAACTGTTGTTGATACCGACGTCGTTTTATGAAATAAGCACCATCTTGTCTTATTGATCTATAAACCATCAGAAAAACTGAGTTCATCGAGAAAAACTGGCAAGAAACTCGATCTGGTTTATTTCTATCTTAATATATATATTTCTTGTGTGCGTGTGTATGTGACTGAACTCCTCCTAAACGACTGGACCGATTTTGATGAAATTTTTTGTGTGTGTTCGAGATTCGAGAATGGTTTAGATTCACAATTGGACCCGGCAGGTGGCGCTGCGATCGACTTTTAGGATTTTTTTTGTTTTCAAGGCAGGACAACGTCCGCCCGGTCCGCTAGTATTTTTTATATTTTTTATAATAAGGCATTGTAGTCACAGTCGTTTCATCGAATGTACAGAGAGAGTCATGTACAGAGAGGTGTCATTTCTAGACATCACTATCGTTCACAGAATGATCTATCCTACTATAGCTTTTTGACATCAAAACCTGCTTGACATGTTGATTGAACTCACTATCTGGCGAATCGGTAATGTGCTATGTGACATATTTATAGAACCTAACACTATTACCAAAAAAAACTGTTATTGGTTTAACTGAGCTTGAAATATTGGAAGGCTTTTATTATGATGGGACTATTTATGATTACTATGCAATTTTGAAGAAGAAAAAATTTGCTACCCCTTTTTATATTTGAGATTATTAAAATGTATTTATTTTTATTTATAATGTAGTAACAAATGACTAGTCAAAAACTTAATTTTTAATATCTCTTTACAAGTAACTAACTGTGCCCGAGGTTCCGTTCGCATTTATAATTATTGCTAATAATAAAGTTTAACATTCCACACATTACTTTATATATATATATAATTGTTCGTAAAGCTTTTTTGTGCACAATACTCCTTCCTTAAATAATGAGACTTTATATATTTAATTCTATTAATCAAATTGTTGTACTGTTATTATTTTTTGTAGTCTCTGTTCTAATCAATTATCTACTGCATTTTGTTGGTTAATAGTTTTGGTAGTGTAACAATGAAATGTTCTGGCTGTTATTTTAAGTCGATTTGATTTACTTGTAATGTCATAACTTGTTCTATATATAACTATAATTAAATATACGATAATCTCGTCATTGAATGCACCTATGATTTGTGAAAATAATTATCTAAAGAGATCCAGTAGTTTTTAAGTTACAAGCACAATAACGTAAAAAAGGACAGTCAGTCTTTATTTTTTATAATAAGTAAGAGTGATAAGTGAATCTATTGATATTACAAAGCAGAAAGTTTGTAACGATGATTGGTAATTTTACACGTAAAACTATGGAACGGATTATGACGAAACTTCACTGTAGTGTAGCTAATGCATCAAAAGAACAACTATAAAGTTTATAAATCGTAAATAAATTGCTTCAAATGGTCAAAATATAACGATAAGTGTTAGTAACTTTGAAAAAATCCTGCCATCGGTAAGCTATCTCAGCATGCGTTGCATAAATATTTTCTAGAAACTCTTTAGGTGCGTTGAGCGGTATTTTTGGCAGGAAAAAACTTGTGATTTCCCGTCAGCTACATGCTACTAGCGTGACCAACCGTATTGCACTTGCACGGCTTCCGTCAGACTAGCGACGTGTAGTACAGCGGCCTGTGTACACGTAATATTGAAAAATGTATAGAATTATTGCTCCAAGTGCCAATAGATGTGACAACCAGACTAATTTCAATATACAAATTATGAAATTTAAATAATTCACACTATAATTAGTTTAAAAATTCAAAAGAGAACACAGTTTCCATTCCATTGTTTTGAGTTTTCACTTATTAGCAATTTTTATGATTACGTCGCCTTTATTATATAAAGGCATCACAAGGCAATCACTAGAACACGTAAAATATACAAGAAATCGAATAGCGCCGATAAAATAAACATGTAACATCAAAAGAAATACACTGTATTGAATAATTTACGACGTTTGTAACTGAAATATCGATTCTTATTACTCGAAACCCTCTCAATTATTCATTACCTATCGCTGTTGAGGTAATTATGATTTATTCCGTATATTCGAAGTTGTTATAACGATATCTAAATGAAATATTTATTTAATTATTCTTAGACCGTATCATTTATAATGAGGAAATTTTAATGGGCAGTAATAATATGAATGAATGTATATTCGACCAATTACGCCGTTTGAAGTGCCTTTTACGCGTCTGCCTAAAAGGAGAGTAATGTTTATCGAGTGTGTTAATTTGTTTGGTACATTTGGTTCTAACATGTGAAGTGTTGTTAGATTTGCCTTCATTAGGAGGGTAATATGCAAGTGTTATATCTGTGAATAAAAAGTATTAGGAACTGTTTTTTTTTTCCAACCGGCTATTCTATTGATCTGACAGACCTTTTTGACCTGCCTACGCTATTGATAGGATAGGCCTTTACAGCTTCACCGGACTACTAAGACGAGCGATTAAGGCACTCAGCCGATTTTATTTGACAACCAGCTCAAGAGCGGACGACACGCCTCGGCTTGGGCTGTTGCCTTGTTACAGAACATCGCGAATCTAAGCTAACTATTCATATATATAGAGAACCGAAAGACTCGTTCTTTAATATATTCAACAATATTAATTAAAAGTCGTTTTTCTTGTAAAACAACTTCTTTTGCCACGATTATTTGGTACGGGAAAACTTATGCGTTACCGTCACCGTTAACCTCGACATGCTTGTGACGAGTTGCTCTAGTGAATTGTTAATAAGTTAAGTTTACAGGTTATTAAATTTAAATAATTCTAACTACAATTGAATTTAATATTCAAAGCACTTATTTAATTGTTTAATTCGGTAATCTCTGTAACTATTAGTTGGATTCGGAAAATTCTTAGGGTATTTTATAATATATACTAACTATATCAATCGTTCCAAAAACCGTGGGAATGTGTTCTATTATTAATTTTAAGCTTTTTTTTTTTCTTTTTTTTAATTTTTTTTTTTTTTTTTTTTTTTTGTTTTTAAAGGATTTTTTTTTTTTTTTTTCTTATTTCGTTTAATGACCTATTTTTTTATTACTTATTATTTGATTTTCTATCTTATTTTTTTTTTTATTTTAAGTATTATCAGCTTGAATAAGTGGCACTTTAATTAGTTAATTAACAGAAAACTGTAGGAACGACTGTTATAGATATCCTACAGATGGCACCACGTTTTAATTTTGAACTTATTTTTAACCGACTTCGAAAAAGGAGGGGGTTACTACGTTCGGTTGTATGTATTTTTTTCTATGTATGTTACTCGATATCTCCGTCAATTATGAACCGATTTTAATGATTCTTCTTTTATTTGAATTGGTTATATTCAGAGGTGGTCCCATATAAATTTGAAGAAAATATTCAACCCCTAAGGGGGGTGAAAAATCGTTTATTTGATTTTCATCACTTCGTCTCTACGTATTTCCGTCAAATTGGAACCGATTTATTATACCGATTAGAAACTAGATACATTTATGCACACTAAAAATTATAAAATATTTTTTTTTTACAAAAAAAATAAACCGCCTTCGATGTGAAAAATTAAGAAGGCACTAAAAAGCGAAAAATAACTGAATTATTAAATTAAATAAAAAATATTGATATTTGCACTACCTAATAATATATTTGAAGTCGATGCCAACGTACATTTCAAATTTGTTGCAGGTAATAAAATATGTACGAGATGGGACACGAGAGTGCACCAAAACTTTGTATATAGATGATATGAATTTAGGTTGGCATTAACTTCAAATATATTATCAGGGAGCGCAAATATCAATATTTTTTATTTAATTTGGTTAATTTAATAATTCAGTTATTTTTCGCTTTTTAGTGCCTTATTAGTTTTTCACATCGAAGGCGGTTTATTTTTTTGGTAAAAAATTTTTATTTTTTAACTGTAGTTTATTTTAGGGTGCACGTGTATTCAATTCAACATGCAATAACTGAGCCGCAGCAATGTATGGTCGGGTAGTTTATTATTAAACATATGTTGTAGCTTTACACATGAAAGTATTTAAACATATGATGTTGAAATTAAAATAATAGAATTAAATTGGATTTAGTACATCCACTATGAGATCGTGAGTAAAATTTTATTTTAATATACATAATTTGAATGAAACAGAACGAGTTAATGTCACATTGGATGTCGTCTGGCTTTACACCGCGGATTAGTTGTGTTAAGCCACCCCTTAAACCTTTACGTTGGTTGAATATCATGATATTTCACAAGCCCTGGGTTACGCAACATTATTTACACGCGTTCATAATTCTATTTTACTACATTACGAGTTATCTCTCTGTTGGTTGCCATACTTAGGTCTATATTTTTAATATATCTTCTGTGTATATAATAAGAATGTAAATCTAACGTGTTTGTATTAATTACATTTATGTAAAAAAAATGTTGCAGGTTTCTAGGAATAAGTAATATAACTCACTTCAATCAATATTAGAAATATCCGTCTATTGTCTGTTTGTATGAATACGAATCACTCCTAAAGTACTGTATTCATGGTTAATTCTCTTCAAGAAAATCTTAAAGCATATTTTCTAGTAATATTTAGTCTTTGTTTCATTAAAATCGGTTCACTCTATCAAAAGTTATTGTATTCAATGACGACGTGACTTAAATACGAGAGAAATAGATAAGTAAATGGACTTAATGCATTCAGTTGACTTTATTAATCGCTATTTTTTACACAAGGTTTCACGCAGACGAAATCGCGTGGACAGGTCGTTTTTAATACCTATCAAGTTATTTCTTCTCAGTAAGTCAATATGTCGCTTTACTAGTAGTTGTATTAACGTGCCTTATAACGATAAACTTAAAATAGATTTTATAATTAACAACGCGAATGGCATATTTCCGCTGATAGAACAATAGATCTGGCTTCCATAGATTATGGATACTGTAAAGTACACAAAAAATGTATTCTGATTGCAAAAAAGTGAGAAGTAAGGACATAGACGAGTTAAGTATCAACACTTCAGAGACCGATTCGGTATAATCAGGTTCAAATAATATATTAAATATATATAAATAGCGAGCCCAGCAGACATTGTCCCGCCTTGATTATAAAAAAATCCTTGACAAATTATATACCAAAACCTTCCTCGTAAATCACTTTATCTACGGGAGAAAACCGCACGAAAATCCGTTCAGTAGTTTTTGAGTTTATCGCGAACAGACAGACAGATAGACGCAGTAGGGGACTTTGTTTTATACTATGTAATGTTATAAAAAAATAATACAGTGAAATAAAGTGAAAACATTTTAGCTCGAACTTTTCCCAGTTTCCCAAATAACGTTTTTTTTTTAATTTATTTCATTATAATATTTTGAATTAATAGACACAGTGATATTTTTCTAAATTAATTACGAATGAATTATAAAAACACTGTGGTTATGAATCTAAAAATTAATAGTCGATATTTAATAAAAAAGAAACTAAACTCATTTTTTAATACGTTGGTTTATAAAATACAGTTTCCAAATTTACGTTTGTTACACTCAGGATTTTTTTCATTTGTTTCTATTTGATGAAGCATTATTAAAAAAATTATAAACTATTATTTTTTGGTCATTTCGTATTTAAACGAACGAACTACTCTTTTACTAATTGGAAAGTACATAAATAACATTTTGTTTCTGTTACTTTTATGTTAAGAATGTTATACAAAGGAATTGGCATCGAAATTCCGAAGTAATTCTGTGTTAATTATCTTACATTAAAAGCCTCCGTTGTCGACTTCCGCTAAGTAACAGGTTGATACCGACCTCGTTGGAATTTAAGGAGAAATACGACTTCCCCATCCGCGACAGTGAATATAATGCTTTTTGATTATATAATATTAAATGTAAATTTTTATCTCCAATTTTTCAAGGGAAAACAGATAAACATATGATTTCACGTCATGACATACTAGTAAGCGTGACCGACCGTATTGCGCTTGAGCGGCTTGCGTCAATCTAGCGACTCGTAGTGTAGCGGCCTGTAACACCTAACATAGATATTTTATACTATAAATGATTTAACAATTGAAAAGAGAATACAATTATTCCATTGTTTTGAATTTTCACATCAGTCGGCATTCCTTATAACTCTGCCTCGAATTTTTTTTATCATATTAATATTCACTTACATAATCTGTAGGTATGTGTGATCAAAAAAATGGAAACACAATGCTGTAAAGTACCACAAGATACTGATGAATACCATTCGCAATTTTATAATAAACACTCAAAATAAATATCGAAATTGATTTGATGATGATTTTTTAATTATAAATTATTGTATTTTATTTTTATCTACATGGAAAAAAATCTAATGACGATTCTACAGTGTCATTGATTCACTGGATCGATTCGATGTTTAATATCGGTTAAAATAATCCATTTTTCTATGTCTAAGAATCGATTACTCGATCTCAGATCATCATCCTTAATGTGTATTTTTTTTATTATCTACCCACCACTAGACAAGTATAAATGTTAATCAGGCTGAAAATCTAAACGATACGGACGATACAAAATCGTATCAGTATTACCAGAGATTTCCCCGAACAACTAACAAACTTTACCTCTTTATAATGTTAGTATAAACATATTTTATAGCATAGAGTATTAATCTCCAACACTTTGCGACCACAAATAGTAAAATGACATATTTTAATGGCACATATTCAACATATTTTTATAAAAAGTTGTTGTTAAAATTACTACACGCACCATGAGATAATAGACATCGAGTAGTCCGCACTAAGCCTATCTGTCGAACACGACGCCCCGGGGAAATACAAACATGAAATTAACTTGTACTCTAGTGAAACGTAACTTTATGGGCCGCTCAATGTTGAGCACAAGCGCTCGTGTTCCAGATTTAATGAATTCCTGTGACTTTTTAAAAGTGATTTTTCAAGTTTTAAATATTTACAAAAACCTAACAGTGTTACTTGCTAGAAAGAACGACAATCTTCTTCTTCTTACTCTTATCCTATCTAAGTAAGGTTGGCAGAATAAGTTTTTCTTTTCCACTCTTCCCCGCCCGATGTAATCTCACAATTCACACCTTTTTTACACATATCATTAACAATACACATACATAGTATTAGAAAGAGAAACAATAAATAATACAAAACAAAATCGATACCTCTGTCTGTTTATGCGCTCAATTCTTCAAAATGATATAACAGATTTTCATATAGTTATTACTATAATTTAGGTAGTTTCTTCCGGAATGTTTATACGTACGTATATGTAATTATTTATAAACGTGTTACGCTATCATACCACGTAGTAACAGCCAAGTTGCGACATAATTCACCGTTTACTTATACCCATTGCGACACATCGGCCACCTGCACCATCAGGCGACATGAGGCGACAAGTATGGGGAATTCAGCTCTCGTCATCACCATGGCATCGTGAGATTCGCCTCGTGCATTGAATCAGACTTGAAGCCACTATTCGTTCAGACTTCTAGCGGTAGTCACATCTCTTAGGTTAGGCTCTAGATTAGGTTGCACTCTCGGTTCAGACTTCGAACGGCAATGACTTCTCTTAGGTTTAGTTACGGAACTATTAGTTCATACCTCGATCAATAGTTTCTTTTTAATGTTAAAGTTAATATAAGTAAAGTGTATTCTTTTGATATTAAATTATTTCTTATTAAGAGTGCATTTTTTTCAATCTCGCGGACGTAGTGGAGAAATGACTGTGTCAATTTAATCTTATAAACATTAATAAAATAATAAGTTATTTACGAAATGTATTCTTTATCCAATTGTAGACGTTAGCTTCATGGGGTTTTAAATGCAAATTAAAATATCGCTATACAGCATATATATCCAAGAGACATCACAAAGATAAAGATATAAGACAAAAACGTTCGTATGTCTGAATATACAAAGCTTCGTACTTCGAACTTTCACAAGCCGTAAATTGGCGAAACTGTACTTGTTTATTTTGGTTACCAACAGAGTCAACGTCAATACATTGATAATAAAATAAAGTGTACATTTCAACCAGTTCGGAAAATAGATTGAATAAAATAGGTATGTCTAAATTTCTTGCTTATTTGCGAATGTCGTTGATTATGATAATCGCAGGCGTGCAGTCGGAGCAGGTTGCTGTTATTTGTAAATTTTAAAAAAAGTCAACATATTTTTCCTATATGTTATAGGAAAAGAAAAAGGTTTTGTTTTCCATTTTTTCTTTTGTGTTACATTATTTTCTTTATGTTCGATAGATACATTGAATGTTGTACCATTTATTTTCATAATCCAATGTACCTATTACTATACAACGTGTCAGTAGTGTCAACCAGGGCTTAAAACATAATGATGTTAAAACTTAACTTAAAATTTTCATTAATTTTGTTCGTAACAAATATTTCTAACTACGAGAAAGAGATATTGAATATTAAACTTTGTAATAACATTAAATTCAATCAGAATTAACTCATTTCTATCGTCGACTAACTGAAATTTAAGGTTAAAGCTAAATCATTGTTTGTTTATTATCCGTCTTCACGACGGTAGATTTAAATCCAACATCAGTGGTGTAATGTGGAATGACCAAAATACCCGACGCCCACCGCCATTTGGTCCCCCAAGTTCGACAAAGTCACGGTAATAGGAAGACCACAACTTTTAGGTGTAAAATTTGGTAATTTTTTTTAATATTGCTGTAACTAAAAAAACACAGCTAATTCTACGAGACATGAAAGGTTATGCAACTTATGGGTCACTAATCTTTCCATACAATACTTAAAAAGATTCCTGAATCATTATTTTAGTATTGTTTTTTTTTTTTTTTTGAATGTTTGTTTTTACTTAAGTTAATTGTACTCTCCCATATTAATTAAACGGGAAATTGAAATTTACCATGCGGCATATCTTAATATTAATATTAAGGGCTGTGGCTATCACATGATTTTTTTTCATCATTTCCAACAATATTTGATATATTTAAGAAAAAAATAGTCGTTTTTTTTAATCAGTCTAATAAACATAATTAATTATTCATGACATTGGACATTTTGAAAAAAACGAGCGTTCATATTGTAGTGCTCATATTTTTCCTTCTTTCATTTTCTTGGTTGGAACCTATATTACTTTAATACCATTATACCACACTGTGGTATAAATGTGAATTTAAATTGATACAATAGGAGAAAATGAGTGTTTCAAAGTGGTTTAAATTATTTCTATATAATTAATTGAATACTGACATTCGTTTATTCTCGTATCTTATAAATAACAGCATCATAGGTGCATTGTTTTCGTTTATGCAATTCACGTCAACGTAGCTCTCAAATGGCAGAATTTTTCCAAATTACTTTACACATGCTTAAATTGAAGGTTGAAGGGTGAAGAATTGAAGGTGGTAAACCTACGCTGAAGCTATTATTGGTTTCAGCATGAGTGGGTCGGCTCATAGCACCCGGTCCGCAGAAAACGGATGTGAAGTAACAGTGCTTGCACTTGCACTGTTGCGTTTCGTTCGGTCAGTGAGAGCGTCGGATACCTCCCTGCCCCCACTCCCCACTCCCCCAAGCCCCTTCCCCTTCCCCACTACCCGTCCCCCAAACATAGGCCGGCAACATACTTGCGACTCCCATGGTGTTGCTAGTGTCTATGGACGGCAGTAATCACTTACCGTCTGACCCTGACATCTGACACTGATCCGCCTGTTCGTTTGCCCCCATAATATATAGAAACAAAAATTTTTGGCCAGTTTAAATAATATATTTAGAAATTATAACCAATATATTATTTTTACGTATTACCCATTTTATTGTACAGTTTCATCAAAATTAGTTGTGTAGTTGTTGCGTGGATCCATCCTTGCAAACTTATTATTTATATTTATATAACAGAAACGGGAAATTCGAGCAGTTTACAATATTGTATTTCGTTAATCACTAACGAACAAATTTTACTAATTCGGTATCTTAACTGTGCCCACTTAATACATCCTCGGTAATTTAATGTACGTTCGCAAAAACTAAGATAAACAAGATTTTATAAACCAGTGCCATCATTTTAGTACTATGAATAAACACAAATTTGTTATTCCATTGTTTAGATTCAGCAAGACCAATAGAAGTTTTTGGTATTGATCTAGGTTTTAGAATAAGATCTCAAAGAATATTACCAATTTGCTGGGTTATAGTTCAAGTATCATGTCATGCCGGTTTGCCGGTCATGCAAAAGGTTATTAATAGTAGAGCATTGTGTGAATGATAGTGATGTATTTTTGTTTTGTATTATATTTTACAACACTTTTAAAGTAGAACGGATTGCATAAGATTGGTAACAAAGTTCCACAAGTATCACTGCCATGCTGATTGCAAACCGCTTGGCAGCTGGAAATACACTAGCTGTTCCAGAAATTTGACGTATTAAAAGAGAGTAACAATGATGGGATTATTACTATGTGCCTAGTAATAGTGACTCAGTCAAGTACAAACACCCTGTAAATATGTTTAATTTCTGACTACATACCGGACGAACGTGACGCGTTTAAGGGTACCTGCATTGTAGAGCACACCTGATATGAAGCCGTAGTGGTCTAGTGGTTTGACTGGTAGAATAACAACCCGATGTCCGCAGGTTCGAACCCCAGTGTGTACCAATGAATTCGCGTATTTAAATTGGTAAGACTATCGGCTGATGGTAAAGATAAACATTGTGAGGAAACCTAAACTTGAGAAATGTTCTTGTAGTACTACTGTATGTGGAAAAACATAGGACTGTGTATTTCTCAGAGTTTGAAATAACCAATACGTCGTGGGCTCGCGTGGTGATTATGCCAGTACTTTCCTTGGGGAAGAGGCCTATGGCCCTGCAGTGGGTCTCTTACAGGCTGATCATGATGATGATGATGCGATAATCATCGTCGAGTCGATCACAATTGTCGTGTAGTTGAAGACACTAGAATGTAACAAAATTTTATTGTTTGGACTTGGAGCAGTTATTAGAATATGTAGATTAGTTATATTACATTAAGATTTAGCGTCCTTGTTTATATGCAGAGTATCCGATTGACTTTCATCATGGTATTTGTTTTAATGATGACGGTAGTGGATAGACCCTCGCTTTTGTAGAAGTATAAATAAATGGGCTCCCTGTTATATTTATGACTATTTATATAGATGGCTATTTGCAGCTTTAGTAGAATTAGAAAGAAAATAAATCTTTTAAATAAAGAAATACTGAAGTAATTGGAAAACGACGAAGAAAATAAAGGATTCTATTAAAGGAAGGGTGTTTGGGCGTCATAATGGAAATCGTCCGCAATACCTGATGAATTCTCAGTCGAATTTGCAATTTCAATTATGATCTGGGAACGTGATGTCGACGCTTCCACCTATTATCTAAATTGCATCAGTACGGAACAAGACATCGTGGCCCGCATTTGGGATGGAGTTTTGGGTCCCATTTGTTTTTTTTTTGTAAAATTTCTCATTTCATTAATGTTGTTTGTCGTTCTACAGAACATTTTAATCTTTAAGCTAAATTTGTTTAAGTTAAGAGTCGGAAATAAAATAAAAGGTATTAGGTTGTTCTCAGGCCGGTCTAATGCGTAATTCCTGCTGTTCACACGTATTCGTTTATTTAAACTGTTTGAGTATTCTGTGTTTCATTAAACTTTTTACGTAAAAAAAATTCAAATCAAAAGTAAATAACTATTATATGTTTTAATGTGTACAATAGGTAGTACTAATATTATAAAATGTGAGAGTTTTTTTTTATTACACTAATTTATGTAACTAATCATCTCATATTGGAGATCTTTTTTGCATTTATTTGTCGATTTTTAGAAAATTTATAAAATCATTCTTATTTAAATCATAATATATATAAT
Organism: Antheraea yamamai; assembly: GCA_036509395.1. Classification (NCBI taxonomy): domain Eukaryota; kingdom Metazoa; phylum Arthropoda; class Insecta; order Lepidoptera; family Saturniidae; genus Antheraea; species Antheraea yamamai. The sequence goes on from AP028446.1 coordinate 1,495,065, forward strand.
ATAAATAATAAATATACATAATATATATAATAAATAATAATATTTATCATCTCTTATAAAATACTCTTAGAGGTGGTTCAATTACCACACAAAATGAAGATCTGAAAATACGAACGAGAAATGCGCATGGGTAAGTCGTGTTTGTTAGTGCGATTTCGGAGATAAAAATTAGTTTGGCCCCCCGAGGAGAACTGCCAAGGACCGAAATGTAAATGCCTATGTTAGTGAGACCCTTTTTTCGTAATATTTTTAAGCTTAAGAAAAACAACGCTGCTGTATTTTTAAAATGTTTTAATATACTTAATTACTAACTTTTGAGTGTAAAAATTATCACTTTACAAGAAATGCAAAAATAAACAAGTATCTTAATCCGATCCTGTAAGATGCTTATATAAATCGTCGCTTCTGAAGCATCGTAAGCCACAGGGACCTTTGGCACTCACGTTTTTGCCCTTTTTCTCTTTTTTGTGTTCGTCTACCTATTCGGTAAACTTTCCGAGTGATGCCTAGAGGTATTGGCGACGCGCGTACCAAATATTTATTGTTTCTCTCTGCAATTGATGATATTGTATTTTTAGACAAAATAAATATTTATGTATTGAAATTATAGTAACGTATTTAAAAAGTATTGAGGCCATAATCGAAATATAAATTATCCTACCTCTCAAGTTGGACCAAATTATACATGAATGCCAACTTTAACACAAATACATAAATAAAGATCGCTTGAGGAGTTTTGGAGTTCATCGTGGACAAACATCATGACACTGGATTTTTATATATTTAAGAAGATACATGGGTATATGACTCTTCATTACAAAAATTTTTCTGACGTCCCCAAAACAACATCCTTTTGGTGGAAAAACGCAAGAAGATGATTTTCTAGTAAATCATGTCTTTTAAAAACATCATTAGAAATATTATTATTCCTGAAATATGAACAACTTTGTAAAAGAGATTCGTAAGACATAAAAAAATACGTCTCCACTTTAGAACCGAAACCGAATAAAGTCTATCATAGTTGGTCAAATATATAAAAAAATAAGGTAACACGGAAGATATTAGTCGTCTATTGATTATTTGTAACGAGGCCAAGTTTTCTACTTAGTTGCTCGCAGCACGCGACTGCTATTTGTTTTTAGGAAATTTATGATAAATTAAGGGAAAATGCGGAACAAAGTTATATAACTACTAGCTGAACATTTTCGTCTAAAATGGTTTTAATGTTCCATAGAAACTACTTCTATGTAGCCTGGTTTTTTTTTCTTTTAAAATAGCTCTATCACCGCTGTTTAAGTTTTATAACTCTTTAATTTATTTTCTGTTAGCTTTGTTAAATTTCATAATTACTGCTTCGTCCCTATATAAAACCGTAATTATACATAACTTAGAAAATATTCTGAAAGCTAGTCAGACATTCTGTCAGCCGGGTCCCTGTCGTTCCGGCTGGTGCTGGTACTCACCGTATGGTTGTTTTGGGTAGTACCTGCACCGGATCGCGCGCAGGGATCTGGATGCCGCGTGCCACTAGTGTGGCGCTGATGAGGGCACAGCACACTCTATTTGAGTGTGCACCGTGGGAGGGATAGCTTCGCATTCTGGCTGCGGCAGTAGGGGGGGATGGGGATTTGTCGCTGCCGAGTGTGGTTTCGGCCATGCTCGTCAGCCTACAGGCGTGCCGAGCGATGGCCTCCATCTGCGAGGAGGTCATCTCATAGAAGGAGGTGGCGGAGAGGGCCCGCGAGGTAGATCCTGTAAGCGGCCCTCTGCGCCAACGGAGGACCGGCGGGAGGAGGCGACGATTTGCCCAACTCCTCCCGCCACCGTAGCGGGACCTGAGGGGATGGACCGAGAGGCCTTTTCTATTAACGTTCAAAATGTTCATCGATTCTTCACATTCTCAAAATTAAATGACTCATGACAATTTAAATTATTAGCATTAAACACGACATTCTCAGAGATTATGGAAAATATTTTGATACAGACGGAGTCATGAGTGTTTGTTACTGTTAAATAAATGTAATTAAGGTAAAAAAATCTATTACTTTTATCGAAAATTCGAGCGAAATCCTGAGTGAAGATTTGATATTTTCTGAAACTCAAAGACCCTATAGTACGCTTCGAACCAATTTCCTGTTTATATCCGTATGTAAGGCTCTTGGAGGCTTTGAGGGGAGATGAACACGCGACATGCGATTAGTATTGTGGAAATTCGTGTCACAATATATTAATATAAAAGAACAAATTTAGACTGAAGAGAGATCAAAGAACTCGAAGAATTTTGATAAGGTGAAACAAATTCTTATTAGAAGTAAAATTATTATGAAGACATGAAAATGACTGAGGAACGTAATGTCATTTACTATCTTCTACAATTCATTGCACCAGTGTTTATTCTCTAGTAAATTTTGTTATGGCATTACTAAACCAATATGCTACCGACTTTTGATAGATATTATCACTTTGTGGTTAACGTTGTTGTACAAACAAAAATAAAGCAAAGTTCATATTCGGTTACAAAGAAATATTCAGCGTAAAACTCTTTAAAATTATGTAACACACAGGTGCGCTACGACCAAACGAGTTAGCGATATGTCCGTCTCGCTTGCCCCTATTTACTTTATGTCTCTACTTAGTTACTAGTTGTAGGACAAAGTTTTATCACGCTCCGTGTGAATTCAAGTAAACTGTTTGGGATCTCAGTTTATTTATTTGTGAAAACAGTTTCGAATTGTTATTGACCGAGGTAAATCGAAATTCTTTTCTGTAATGGAAAATACTTTTGTTGGTTACAATAAGTAATGACGCAAGGAATGGAAAGACATTCGGTTTTTGTGTTGTTTTGATTGTATTGAGTTTCCTTACAAGAGTGATATAGGGTAAAGTATAGTCTTCTCTATAGAACCTATTGCTTTTTTACTTTAACTAAGTTTCTTATGTACAATATCATATAATTTAAATAACTATAATTCTTTAACAGAACTATGAAATAAAAACAATTTCAAACAAATGAATGTAAGTATTGCTCCAACGATGTATTGACAAAAAACATAAGATAAAAATATATACTGAAAGTTATAAAATAATAGTTTTATTTAATTTCGGGTACGTCATCAAAAAATATAGGGTGTTATTACAAAAAAAGTTAAATACGTATTGAACTTGCTTTAAAAAAGTTTGGATACTTATGTATTAAATGCACCGAACGTTCGACATCTTGCTCTTCTATCTCTGTTTAGTTAGGTTAGGTTAGACTTGCGAAAAAAGGAAACACGATCTTACCGCGGCAGCCGTTGGCAAGCGCGGTCCATTTAATACGTTAGTATCCAAACTTTTTTAAAACAAGTATTCAATACGTATTTAACTTTTTTGTAATAACACGGTTAATGTCTAAATAGTTCTACTTATATCTCTTCTTATTTTCAGCTTATCTCAATTTTTTTATGTTAAAATATAGTGTAGTAGTGTATCTGATAGACAAATACGAGGAGAATGTGGTATGCACGCAAATATTTAACAGACAAAATAAATAATTTCAAACTTTAATTTAAAAATTATATATAATAAATATCAGTAACTCTGTATTAACAAATCTCATAAAATAATAGAAAGAAACGCAATAAGTACATTTTACTAGGAGTTAAATAGGTGCCTATCATAGCATAAGTCTGCAGACTTATAAACGTAAGAATTGTGGCATTGGTATTCTAACAGGGCTTATATTCGTAACCACATAGACCGATTAATACTATTTAAAAAATAGTGAAGGAATATGTAACCGTAATATATTATGTAAGATTCCAACTACAAAATACATTTTATTGTAACGAATAGATAGCGTACAAGACCAACGTTGATCCACATTTAAATTTCAACGTAGGTGAATCGATTTGCAGCTTTGTGGCTGTCGAGCGAAAACACAACCAATGTAGAACATCTAAAGCGCTCATTAAGAAGGTATATAAGTTTCCTCGAACCAACAAATAGGTTAAAACTTATTAAACTTAGCAAAGAGATGAATAATTAAATAATAAAGAAAAAGGAATATATTCCTTAACGTGTATCCCTTTTGTCTCAATATAGCTCTAAACAAGCTCCATAAGTAAAAGTAGAGCCACAAACTCATTCATAATGGGCACACTAATGAGTTTCTTTCGGTCGCATTAGCATCGTTAATCTTACTGTTACAAACATGCCGAAACAATTTGTACATTGGATTATCTCTCGAACTGGATGTTGTGTTTTTAAGTTTGTGGAACGTAAGGTATCAGGTATATTTTATCGGATCAAATTAAAATTTCTGTTGTTAATTGAATCACAATTAATATGAAGTTACATTATAATTTTCGTAATTCACAAACTATTGTTAAAGTTGTAATATATTTATGTCATCCGTTTAAAGAATTGATCTGTTTTTATGTTATAAAGTGGTCATTGTCCATTGTGATATATCTCTCAAGGTATAGCCAGCACGGCAGCGTTAGAAATGTAAGCGCACCTTAAAAATATTTTTTACGACTCCATTAACATACACCGAATATTCTCCTCTTTCTATTAAAAGAATATGCACGTAAACTTTTTGGTAGAAATTCTCTAAGTGATAGTCAAGTTGTAGTTTTTTGCATTTGTGTTGTTGCTTATTAAGAAATAAGGGATTTTGTAGATTCATATCACACTCTTTCCAGCACCATTTCCTTAGTACTATAGTCCGTCACAAAATAAACGTTACTATTGTAGTATAAATAGCCTCTCTAGTAATTTAAAGACTATTCTTCCGTACTTTGTTCGAAGTGTAAATCAAAAATATTTCTTTGGAAAATCGCTGTCTTAATAACAGACATTCAATGCCTGCCAGGTTTGTTTCTAGACATTTGTTCGCTGGAAACGCCCTCGTCGCCTAATTGTGTTGCTGTGACAATATTTACTGTCAGCGAAGGAAAATACAAGGAACGACGTAATTGTGCGCGCTAATGCTATGACAACATAGCGGTGACGTGCCGCTTTGCTATTGGAGCTTTTTATATTCAAGATGGCCTTAGTTTATCTTCAATATAGAGTTTAGTTCAATGACTACACACTGTTCACGTATTTTAATTGCCCAAGTTTGTAGTGCATTATAGGTTTGATTTTCTTTGGTTAACATTAGTCTAGTATCTTCGATGAGACGAAAAGAACCGAATCTGATAACAGAGAAATCTATTACATCACATTTCTTTAACATGTATGTATTTGTGGGAGAAAAATGCCTTACTCTGTAATCATTTCCCCGTGTATTGTTCGGTAAGATCTTACAGGGTCGAGTTTATTTTGGTATATCTGATGTTATTCGGGAACCCTTGTACGCTTAACGTGTGGAAAGGTTCACGATATGTACCGAATTTAGGTGAAATGTGTCTGAAACGCCCAGAGCGAATCTGCAAGATTTACGGTATTAAAATGGTGCGTAAAATATTAATTTTTAGTTCGTTCCTCATCTGACCCTTTGTTTTTTCCTATAATAAATTATGTATAATAAAGTTAAAATGGCATCATTTTCTTCTGTTTTTAAGGCCTAATTGATAACGTACAGAATCGAAATTAAGAAGAAAGAAAATTATTTACGGTATATACGCAGTACTGGGTTACATTATTAAGAGCATGCATATACGTACATTCATTTCAAATTATTGTGTAATTTTCTCCGTGTGTTTATGATTTTGTCAATGTGTTTGTATAGAGCAGACTTTGTCTGAAAATCAGCGTTGCTACGCTTGCACTTGCAAACCTGCAGCTTATGCTGAGACAAAGATCCTTTTCACTCCATGCAACACTTGTCTCAGTTGAATTGTTTATGTATATATTTGTGAATATGCGTTGTATTTGCTGAATAAATATATCTTTCTTTCTTTCTTAAGTTCATGACCAAAATTATAAAGTTAAAATTAATGCGTAAGCAATTCGTTGCCTCGATTCTTTTTGTACTTTAAATTGTCTAGCTTCTGTTCCATTCGTTGAAGTCTATGCAGTCTATTGTGTTTAATATAAGGAGTTTTCAAAACGTCACAGACACTTAAAAATTCCAAGATCTCTCACTTGAGTACTCGTTGAAAGTCACACGGCTTACATCAATATCTCATTATCCATTTGAATGAGAACGAATGAATAGGCCTCTGATGGAGCAAGTGGCAGGTGATTTACCAACTTTTCACCGCCGACGTAAAGTTTTGACTAATGAGTCACAGTTAGCAAAGCCATGATTTGAATTCGCTAATGTTACTTTAACGAGAAGCGAACGACAATGATATCATCAATGTATATTACCAAAATTATGCTACGTTCAATTCCGTAGAAACTCGCAAACAAATCAGGATAACATTTTATATTGCTTTATGAGCAGCTGTTCGAACTGCTGCCGTGCTGGAGAGGAACGAAATAACTAGTATAGTAATATAAATTAAAATGTATTTGTTGTATAATGCATGTTATATAATAAAACGTTACAATTCATAACCGGTCAAACCAACTTTGAATAAAACTGCAGTTTTTTAACTCTTCCTATTAAGTAAGGCATCATGTAGGTGTTCCCAAATTGATGTATTTTTAGTTGATAAAATATAACAAAACGAGCATTTTAAAAACAGTTTAGCATTTGACAACAGTCTCACGTGATGTTGTGGCAGTAGAAAGTAACAGACTAAACTTGAACAATACTGATTCCCTACTGTAGCTGTCGAAACACACCGGTAGGTGCGTGTCGGCAGACATTCATGAGTGTGATAAATAACCAGATATATTAGAAAATATTCCACCAACATGCTCATAAAGCACAATTATTTAAAAAAGTCAAGGTAATTGTATACTCAAGGTTAGTCGCTGCATAGTATCTATGCGACCTGTGAAATAAATAACAATGTTAATCGGTTATAGGTTATTTAAGATATTTCTCGTACTCCTTTTTTTGCAGCGAAAAAAAAGTCGAGGCATTCATAAGAACTGCCGACTGAAGTGAAAACTCAAAACAATAAAATAAATGTGTTCTCTTTAAAATTTTCATATTAATCATAGTTTGAATGACAATATTTAAATTTCAGAATTTGTTTATTGAAATTATTAACATAAGCGTGGTTTTCATATCTATTGGCACTCGGAGTAATATTTATATACCTTTTTATAAAGTGTATTAATCGATCAAACGTATGATGAGCTGCAAAATATCAATATTACGTGTACACAGAACCCTATACTCAATGATATTCTAAGTAAAAGTGTTTAGTTATAATATCATTGCCTATACTACGCGTCGCTAGTCTGACGTAAGCCGCGTAAGCACAATACGGCCGGTTATGCTTACGTAGTATGTTATGGCGCGAAATTATAAATTTATCTCCTACCAAAAATACCACTCAAAGCACCTTAAGTAGTTTTCACTTAAAAAAAACATTTAATACGAATAGAAAACAAAGATTTATACCTCATAAAGCTTATCTAGATTTATTTTCTAGGAACTTATCTCTATTAGTGAATATTTTGTTCACGTTCAACTTCGATCTCGCTTAGGAAAATGAAGGTGATCTTCAAAATGGAAAGATATTTCACCAGTAAAAAGATTACGATGAGTGACAAGATTTCTCAAGAAAATTTTACATAATTTCTGAACATAAAAACAACGAGCAAGGTGACATTATATTGGGGTCGACGTTGATGAAAGAATGTAGACAATGTAAAGGATAAAAAAGGGTTCGCCATTATTTTGAAAGAAGTTGGGTGTGGGAACATTTTTGTAATGGAATTCAAAGGATGTCAGCTGTATATTTACTGAATTAAGATTTTTCTTTAGCGTTGTCGTGAGTACTCTTTTGGCTCGGTATAACAATGATATCGAACGAAAATCTCATCGCGAGTGGAGTGTATAAAAGGTTCTAAGAAAACTTGACATTGTCCAATATATCGACAACGACGATTTTACTCGAGCAATCGGTAAAATTACGAGGAAAAGGTATTTGTTCGACAAATGGAAAATTTGGAAAAAATCCTTAAGCTGTAATTGACTCCTCTCTGTGCTTCTACTAAAAACGATTGTGAGGTGTGATGTATTTTAAATATATATAGTTAAAAAGATAAATGAGATCGAGTTTATTGCCAGTTTTTCTCGATGACAGGATTGTTTTCAGAAACGGTGGTAGTTTTGACGTTCATAAGTGACTTCTCAGGGCCTAAATTGAATAAAATATTTCTCATTTTAATTGTAAGCGCTAGACGATTATCACTCTTTTCAAATTAAATTGAATATTCGAAATTAAAAATATAAAATAAAGGGAATAAGGGTCAAGATATCAGAACTTGATACGAGAATTGAGGATCGTAACGTACAGGCAATGAGGTCATGGCATTTGTGATTCAATTATGCCATGTCAGATCGATTTCGTATCATCTGTTTCTGAGAAAGATCGGAAGGAATATTTGATTTTGTGGTCGTTTAAAGGTCCCGTATCTTCACAAATACAATTAGCACGGACAATGTGCTTAATATTAACAGAATCGATACGCAAGTAATAATAAATTTGAATTGATAATAGATTGATACAGATCTCGGCCTAGGATTTCATTGTAGTAAGTCACATATAGCGATTGGCTACAAATTCATGTCTCTTTTTCATATTTTCCTTAATAGTTTTCTTACCATCAGCTTTCTTCAATTGCATTTGATTTTTCAACAAATTTTTAAATATCATTGCTTATTCAACATCAACTCTTCTTAATCATGCAAATAAATCAAAGTTATATATATCATCAAAGCATGGATACTCTCAACACCTTACTTGGCCTGATATCTTCGCAGGAAATTGTTTTTGTTTCCGCATGTTATTATCACTCGGTTTATGGAACCAACATTTTTCGTTTATCTATTTTGTGCGTCTACCGTTACAAATACGTAAAATTTGATATGAATATATTTTTCACGAAGTCATAAATTAAGTTGGAGTCATGTTTACACTCTTATTAGGTTTGTATTAGGTATTATATTATTAGGTTTGCTACTCTAAATACATTAATAAAACATAGACAAAGCTTTTAAACTCTAAATACGAACCAAAGGGGATGCGACTTATTGGATTTTACTATGGAACAAGTAGGTATTATTCACAAGTTATGAACTTCTAGCGGTTTCTAGGTCATATTTTTTACTTTTGTAAACTTAAAGTGTATACATAACATTGGAACAACTAAGGGAGGCAGTAAACAAGTACTCAGGCCGTCTGACCTGTACTCCCTTCAATGTAACCTTTAATTAAGGTTATTGAATGACCGGTTGTTGGCTTTAACTGTGGAATATATGTACGTACAAGTACCTATGTAAATTGTATAGTGTATTCTAATGCATTTAGTCAACCACATCTTTTAGACATGGCTTTTAATAACGTAATTCGCAAGCATTGACAAAACGGCTAAAGATTTCAAAATAGTAATATCAGATAATATATTCATGGTAAGAAGTAAAATGTGTACTCTTCTCTATAAATTTATTTGAAGGAATATGTCGATATTACATATAGATAGGTACTATCCTACATGATCTGAATTATCATTTCTGTTTGCTTACTAGATAAAATATTAAAGTGCCGAACGGACTACTGTTTTGCGGCGGAATTAGATTTAGCGACAACATCCTCATCCACTGTAGGGCCATAGGCCTCTTTCCGAAGGAAGGTATGAGAATAATCACAACGACAACCCATGACGTGTCGGTGATTTCCAACTCTGAGAAATCCAGTGCTATGTTTTCCCACATGCAGTAGTACTACAAGAACATTTCTAAGGTTAAGGTTTCCTAACGATGATTTTGACCGTCAGCCGATAGTGTTACCAATTTAAATTAGTAAATGTACGTATGTGATTTGCAAAAAATCGTTGATACATACCAAGATTCGAGAAACTACGGACATTGGATTGATATTCTCCCTGTCAAACCTCTAGACCACTATTACATTGGTGACAGTACAATCAAAACCTTCATAGCATTTATCACTATATTGTCGTTCTTGATTGTTTAGACAAGTGAAATGCCAACTCGATATCTTATGAGTTGTACCAAATATTAAGAATTCAATTTTGTTTATTAATTTAAGTCACATTAGGAAAAATGTAAAAATGTCTATAAAAGCTTAGATTAAAATTGTGTTACTCTATTGAAACAAAATTTTATTATATAATAATTGAAGTATACAAAGGGTAAGAAGATTTTATAAATTACTAGACTCTGCTCACGGCTTCTCTCGTTTTAATGTAGATTCGAGCTATCCTAAGGGAACGCTACTTGTTTTCTGAATAAAAGCAAGATTCCTTTCTATATTCTATTGTCTACTTCTAACAATTTGCATGCAAAATTTCACGGTGGTTGATTGAGTAGTATAGAGGCGTGACAGCGAAACAAAACCATATTCACGTTTATAATACACTAGCTGACCCGTACAACTTCGTCTGCGCCAAATCGGTTATTACCTGTTACAATTTTATTTCCAAACGCGAAAAATCTTAAAAAAACCTAGAACCCGATTATAGCGACACCTACCGGGTCCAATTGTGAATTCAAACTATCCTATATATATTGGCAAGAAATGTCTTCCCGGTATCCTCTGGGTTGCTCCTCTGGCCTTCACCTCCGCGCCCCATTTACTATCCTTGCAATTACTTGCAAAAAAACGCAATTATTTTACCGGCTTATAGATTTTATGTTATTATCTTCTAACCAACTCCATCAATGCTGCAACATGCTGTAAAAAGTAAACTTTATCTTTATGAAATTTTCATTTTGAATTAGCTACTTGTTTTAATAAGAATTTGTAAAGTATACATGAAACCTGTATGTAATAACTTTAGTAATTAGTAATTGTAATTTATATTTCCTTTACACATCAAATCAATTTTTTTTGGCTGAGATATTAAATTCAAGATTTATGGTATCTCGTATTTTTTGTAAAGGTAAGAGTAAATAATTTTGTTTCGGATTTTATTCCATTATTTAAAATCATTCCAGCAACGCACGCTATATTATATAATTTTGATAATTTTAATTACATTTATTTTTAACAATTATTGAAAAAATATATTTTCCATAATAAAAATAATCTAATATAATTTTTATTTTTAGTTCTTCCAGATCAGTTTCCATTGAGATAGACAATGACAAACACAACACTTACAGACAAAATGCTTTAAATAAATATGTATTTACATAATAATTACTGTTATTTATTGTGTTATGTTAAAGTTTTATTTTGTTAAAACACTTAAAATTAGCCAGAGTATTGACAAAAAGAGAAAATACACAACTTTGGGCCTTTGTTAAAATCAGACGAACGTAGTATTATATTGTTAGGTTAAATATCATACAATAAAATACTAAATTGGGGCAATTTAAAAAAATGTGTTCTACAATACCGTCATCCAACCCTCATTCACATATTCAGTTGTCCCTGATTCTGAGCTTTGCAAGATGGACTGGAGAGCACACTTCTGCAGATAATTCCTCAGTCTACAGATAGTAAATGCAGCAAACTTGCAACAGTCACGAAATGTATAAAACCATAGCTTACCAGGAATGTTATCCTGAACGGAAGTATAAGATGTGCCTTTAATTTGGTTGGAAACTTTCTAGTTTGAGTTCCACGATAGAAACAAATCAGTCTTGTTTGAGGAGTCTGGATAGCTTCTTTAGAGATAAGATCAACAGATTCATTACCCTGGATCCCACTATGTCCTCGTATCCATACCAGAACTACATAAATTTCTAAATAATGACATTGATACAAATGGAATTGATTAATAGTAGTCCGGTGAAGCTGTTAAGACCTTGCTAGGTCAATTGCGTAGTCAGTTCGAAAAAAAAAGAATTGAATAATTGTGATAACTGAAGTTTCTTTGAAATATGTCAAACATGTCAAAACAATATCAAATGTAGTGTAAAAAGTTACAATAAGAAGAAAATGTCCTTTCTCTCTTGAAAGCAAAAAAAAAATTTTGATTGAAAACATATATATATATATATATATATATATATATATATATATATATATATATATATATATATATATATATATTATACGATAGGGTGTGCCAAAAAATATCCAAACAAAAATTATGTCCAAAGGACAATAGCTCTTAATTTCAATTTTAAGACGTTTTCTGACGAACTTTAAATTTTCCCATATAAATAACTAGCAGACCCGGCAGACGCTGTCCCGGCCTGATAATAAAAAAATCCTGGACAAATAATATACCAAAACCTTCCTTATGAATCACTTTATCCACGGGTGAAAACCGCATAAAGATCCGTTCTGTAGTTTTTGAGTTTATCGCGAACAGACAGACAGACAGACGCGGTAGGGGACTTTGTTTTATACTATGTAATGATAAAAAGGGAAGGGGAAAAAATAGGGAAAAAAATTTTGAACATTTTTGTCACTTGCAAACTGAGAAGAAATATTATTTTGCAAAAATGAATGGATAGGTCTTATATTATAAAACAAAGTCCTCTACTTTGTTTTATAATATGTAATGAAGTTAGGTAGTTAGGATTACAGATATCACACAAAGTATTATTTACGATTAAACATTTTACGATGTTATTAATATTCATGATATTGTTAAGAAGATGTCTACTATTATAAAATTAATGCTAATTATAGTGTTAGGATTTTTCTAGTCAGGCTAACCACCAACCTCAATTTGAAAATCTATCACCAAACACTTGTAGATGTACGCCGGCAGCTTCACTCTAGCGCTAGTTTTCTTCTTCAGCGTTTTATCAGTTTAAAACAAATTGTCACATAATATAATTTGAGATTCTGGTTATAATGCATAAAAAAATAGTCTTGCAGGCGAATGCTTCCAAAAATCAAGGCTATTATCTAATCTTATATAATTTCTAAATCGACAACTCGTTTAAAGTTTAACGTAATTCTAATGTTAATATCACATTTAATTAGAATAAAAATACATTATTATAAAACTTCTTCAGTAGTTCGTTCAACTAGGTACTTTATAAAATCTATAGCCAAAGACATAAGCATAAATTCATAGAAGCAATTAGTTGCAGTAAATATATTAATTGGCAATAATTTTACGTCAATTTAAGATATAATATTATTCCTTATAATCATATAAACGACCAGCTGACCCGTGCCCACTTCGTTGGGGGGTAATAGGCGTCAAGCTACAACTTTTTTCTATAACTCAATCATACAGTTCTCTCATTTTTAAGGCAACGTTCGTAAGAAATGTTTTCGTTCGACCAATTTTTCTCCGACTCCCAGATATTACCCCCTACAACCTCACAAACTTTACCTCTTTATAATATTAGTATAGATAATATATTTAGTTCATAGCTTCTGCCCGCGACTTCGTACGCGTGGAATAGTTATTTTGGGCTTAGACGCAGCGGAAGCTCTCAAAAGTAAAAACACCCCGATTTTAAAACATTCTTCATTGTTGCTCCGCTTCTATTGATCTTAGCGTGATGATATATAGTCTATGGCACTCACAAATAACGTAAAAATCGGTTTAGTAGTTCCTGAGATTATCCCCTACAACGCCACAAACTCACAAACTTTACCTCTTTATAATATTAGTATACATAAATCTGCTATAATTATAACGTATCAAAATAAAAATAATAAAATATCGATTTTATAAAAATATATATATTTTCAAGTATCCGACAAACATAAAAGTTCCCTAACCGAGAATAAGTTAACTACATTGCTGCATAGATGTCACTTTATGCAGTTTGTAAACTGAATAATATTCTAAGTGCTTTGTTCACCGCAGTGCACTAGTGTCGTGAATGAAAGCGAACTACGCCGCATGCATTTCAGTGGTTAAAAACTTTTTTTTTTGGAACAAGATTCTTGAACTTCAGCGATTACTGCAAAATACAATTTAGTGCGCGTAAAATACAATTAGTATTTTGCTTTTAGCGTGCTGAGTAAAAATAGCAATAATTCTCATCTTTAGAAGCAATGAGTGCTGTAACTATATCATTGGATGAAGAAAAAAATATAATTCCATTAACCTGCAGAGACAACTTTTAACAAAATAAAACTGACTGAAGATTACCTATTCGGTACAGTAGGGATTATTCACAAAATAATAGTAACATTGACGTTTATAAATACATTCGTAGGTTTTAAACTGTAAACTTTGACTTTGAAAAACGTTCACCACGATGTATAACGCAAGACGCAAGACTAGACTTTAATTAAATTTTTCCACCAAACTTTTTTCACAATCCAATTGAATTTTACAAAGTTGGGATTGGTTATATTCATTTGTTTTTTTTTCAGTTTTACTCAAAACTTGAAACGAAATTCATTCTCAATACGTCATTATTTTTAATCGCCTTTAGCTTTGCCAACAATAATATAAAAGCAAATGATAAGCTTATGTCTAATTAGTAACTTATATAATACTGGCTGACCTGGCCACGACTTGCTATGGGTCAGTTATCGCAGAATTGAAGTTATGATAAACTATTTTCAAAATTGTAATGTGATGCCATCTATGATATATCTATGACAGTCGGTCCTACAGTTTTGTGTTCACAAAGAGAGACTTCGAGACTGATGAATCTTACAACGAATAACAATAATCAGTATTCATAATTATTTAATTTGTGATTGAAAAATATTGAGGCCATTAATCGAAAAATAAATTATCCTGTCTCGAGGTGGACCAAATTTTACATAAACGCTAACTTTCTTGAAGATCGCTTGAGTAGCTTCGGACTTCATCGTGGACAAATTCATTTTATTTTTATATATTAAGATGCAAAATATGGTATCCATATGTTCTTTAGTTCCAAATCTGACTCCTATTTAATAATTTTGCGGTTTAAAAATAAAATAATCTATCAAAGATCTCCGGTAGCGAGCGAACTTCCAAACCATTAAATATCTAGACGATTTCCAGTTTTTGTTCTTCGGTTACGGAGAGCAATTCCGTGTCGCAGAGATCCAAGGCAATTAATGAATTCTCGGCGACGGGGGAGGTGGACTCGTCAGTGAGGTCGTTTGTCTGCGTTTGCTCGTATAGTTTTATTTCTGAAGACAAGCGAGGATTTAGTTTAATTTAAGACGTTGAGAAATTGATTCCAAGTAAAAACCATGTTATATTGGCAATGTCGTTCTTCGCTAGTTCCGGCATTAAAATAACAACGATTACCTAGTATTTACTATCAATTATTCGCAGATGTGACGCGGAATTAATAAAATAAGAGTCATTGCCAATAGTTGCCTGCATATTGTCATATATACTTTTGAAGTTGAAACGAGTTATGATACAATTGGCGATCATTACCAAATTTTCACTTTGTATAATATATCTTTTGCTATTTGCTACTTAATAACAACAATTACTACCCCATTTTATTGTATATAAAAAGAATTTGCTTCATATACTTAAAAAAAAATATAGTTTTCATTGTTAGTTAATATTCTATCAGGCTGTACATAAAGAAGACTCATAGCACAATATTAATCAACCCTATTATTCAACGCTGCTATGAACAAAAACAAAAATTATGAAGTTATAGTTCCCCTTAAAAATGTAACCCTAAGCCTACAAGATAACTCTCATACCTATCCCATAGCGCTAGAATGACTGATCGATTATAAGTAATTGTCTTCCGTGGGATATAAATTGCTGCCATTAACGTTTCAATTACCTAAAATCCGGTGCTGTTAGTCAAAATTGCAAATTGATTGCTTCTCATCCAACACAATTTCCATTTAACCGCGCTGAAATATATATGAGTATGTTCGTACATAAATTGATATAACTCAGATCGATAAGCTCCAGCACCCATTTGACCGACCGTCGCGTAATTTGGCACATAGCTGTATGTTCCTTTAGAGAAGGATTTTATTTTATTCATTTTTATTTAATTTGTAACTACATGACGCTACGCTGTATTCTGTTATTGATTTTATATTATCATTTGACGCGAACAAGATTGTTGCCTTGTTGGCAGTCGATGGTCATTTGTTTCAGGTTATTAGGACAATTTATTTTATTTTCGGCAACCAACCTTCTACTAGATTATTACTGCTATTGTCGACCAGGTAATAATAATACAAAATTCTTGAGATCTTTTCAATGTTCCAACAAGATGGTAGCTATCTTGTTAGAACTTTCTAGGTAGTTTTTGTGTCAAGTCAGAATCCACGCTCCGTGAATTCATTTCCAATTCAATTCACTTGTGCACACTAACCAAACTATAATACGTTATACACCACTAATATTATAAAATATACAGCCAAATAACAAAAGATTGTTAATGAAAAATAAAATTCGCTACATGACATTCCAAAATCCTGCCAAAAACTCCTATGTCAATTAATCCTGTTTATTTTCACTTTTTCTTTGTTGGTCTTAGAAGTTGTTAAGTTTTGATTGAAAAAGCACTGCTATTAATATTTTTTTATACTTTGTAGATATTAGTGCTTGATTAGAAGATCACGCGATATTAAATAACGATGTGGCATAACATGGAAACGAGCTAAATCTATAGAAAGATTATCTCTAACTATAACTAAGTGTTGCTGTTAAAACGCAGTTACAGGAGCTAGACGATACACGTTAACATGAGAGTTTTAGCATGGTGGACATCAGAAGAAATAACTATCACCGCATTTCATCACGATATTTTGCCTGACCGATAACTCATACCATAACGATTCATTTCTACTGCCATTCATTTGAGCACTTGCTTCAAGATTGCCCCAGGTTTAGCACGAAGAGACTAGGACACGTAATGCTTTGTGATAATCTTCGTACATGTCCATTTCATCTTTTGGGCTTGATGGAGAAGTAGTCTGCAATAAAATCGTTCGATAATTTTGTCAAGCCTGTTATTGCTAATCTGAAGACATTTAGCGGACTTTGAAATTACCACGACACTCTTACCTGCATTTAAATCATTTTGAAATAACCACGACTCTCTGACTTGTATCTATATCAGGACTAACGAATCTTGGTGGCTTAATATTATGCTCATGTAACACGTCAAAGGAGTGAGTACTGAATCGTATCAAATTGTGATCACTCCTCTCTCCCTTTATATTACCAATTCCAAATGATCTCTTTGCGAAAACAACAAGTTTGGAAAAAAAAACGATTCATTGCCAAATGTTTTTTTGTATTTTATAGGTATACTTTAAGGTCAGCGTTCGAGCACAATCTTATCTGACGTTTAATGACGATATAGTCTAATATGGTAAACACACCAAACCTAGAGGGGGCTGGCTCTGAAGTGTAGCTGCCAGAAAACACCAATAAGTACTTGGCGACAGACTTTCAACTTAAGAGTGGTAGTTAGCTATGCGGACTTAAAAAAACCCTATCATGGTACGGTTTCATTACGATGTTTTTCTTCACCAGAAGCTACGACTCAGCTGCAAGGATTCAAATCCATCGATGCTGTGTCCGAATACGCTATCAACTAAGTCGTCATGACTTCACTCGACAGTGTAACTGATTACGGAATTAAATGCATTCATGTTAGGAATTTGTTATGATTGTGGACAGGAAAGTCTGAATGTAGAAGTTGTTCTTTTATTACTTTAGTGAAGGTAAACGCTGACCATAAATAATAGTAGAACTTGTACGAGATACAACTGGAAGAACCGTCACACCTATTTCTGCTGCAAAACAACAGAGCTCGCATTATTGTGTTCCAATCCGAAGGGTATGCTTGACAACAGGCTAATACGAGCCATTCCAAGTTATATCTGCGTAGTGGTAAAGAAGTGGTATCAGTCTTTTTCAGTTCATTGAGATATTTTGTAGTATTTAGTTATATTATATGTATGCCTTATTTATGATGAAGAACAACCTATATTATTCTACAGATCTAAAGCCATCTCTATACCAAATTCTATTGAGATCGATTCCGAGGTTTAATCATAGAAAGATAACAAATATATAGACAGACATCGTATTTCCAGTTATAATATTAAGTATGGATTCTAAAAAAACTCTGGAATTAAGCCAATAAACAATATAGCCAAAGGTATATTTTTGTAAATGTTCTCCAGAAATCCAGAACTCATAATGGTGAATGTAGAAAGTTTTCTCATAGACACGGCAGCGATCCAAATGGCCGCCGCACACATCCGGCCGGCGCGTCGTGATTACGCGGGAAACAGACCGGAAATTGCCAGACTGAACGCACTTTCTCGTCACCCACTCGACCTATTTATAGAATTTATGTCACCACTATCAAACGTTATGATATCAGATGTCAATTTTATTGAATCATGATAAATGAAACATACAAGATTATGGCGAGAATTTGTTTCGTGATAACTGTTATAACGCAGTTTTACTTGCATCTTAATGTTTTCCATAAAGATAATTTAAATCGAAAATACTTTATTCAAATTAGGCCCTGCAAAGGCGCGTAGCACTCAATGGCTTGAGAATGTCATATTTTTGCAGACTGTCATAAACGTTTAAATTTATTGTAACTCTTGTAACTATAAGTACAATCTACTATACGCACTCCGAGTTTTATTTTCACGTTCTCCAAACCAGTTTAGGCTCCTACAGGTGCTTATGAGCGTCAAAGCTACCACCGGTTAGGACAAACAGCCCAGTCGTCGAGAAGAATTGGCAAGAAACTCAATCTTGTTTATCTTTTCATATATTTACCTACATAGATAGTTACATTTGATCTTGGCGGATGCACAGAGAAGGAATGCAAGAAACATATACCCACACACCACCATCGTTCTCATATTGTATATATATAATTGTATATGGTGACGTCATTATTTCTTAAATATGCCAACGCAGACTAAGTCGAGAGCAGCCGCTTCTTTTGTAAAATATAAATTAAAATGGCTTTGATAACTTTTTTGTAAATCACGTTAGCTAAGCCGCGGGAACAGTTTGTTTGTTATATATATGAGCGATGATAGTTCAGTTTACAGCGTGTTTGGACACCGTGTTGATGGACGTAGGCTCGGATCCTAGCAACTGAGCGGGAGCTTTCGGTGAAGGATAATATCGTGATGAAACTATAGTATGGTGATAGCGTTTTTTCTAAGTCCATCTGGCTAGCTACCACCCTCAAGTTGAAAATGTATCGACAAGCACCTGTTGGTGTGTTCCGGCACACGCACTTGAGAACCCTCTATTAGCGTGTTTACCATCTTAGACCATGTCTTCATTTAACATCAGATGAGATTCTGGTCAAATGCTAAAACCTATAAAATATAAATATTCTTCTAATATACAAAAATCTCGTGTCACGATGTTCGTGGTCGAACACCACCGAAACGGCACGTTTTTTAATGAAATTTTAAATGTATATTTTTTAGGTATGAGAGTAGACCGTAAATTATATTTTATACCTAGGGTGTCCCTATCCATAATATTGTTTTTTCATATTTTTTTGACAAATTTTAGTTTTTCTATGTTTTTTATTTACCATCCAAAAATACATATCAACCCAAATTGTCACCTTCCTATTCCCACCGTCCCATTTTTTATTCGCGCTTTTAATATTATTGTATGAACAAAATCCAAATGGTTCAACGGTCGCTCGTATTTGAAACAAAACGAAATTATTGATGTTGCTGAATGACAGATGGCGCTGTATGCCTAATCGAAATTTCTTCCACACATGCGTAAGTTATTAATAAGAAGCGTCGCGCCATTTTGACATTTAATTTATGCCTGAATGCTATAGATTACTTTTTATTTTAGTAAATATATATTTTTAATAATTAATCACAATAAATGTAATTAAAATTAGGCAACAATTCTATAATATGGCGTGCGCCGCTTGAACGGTTTAAAACAAAAGATTACAATCTATAGCAAATATATTCATTACTTTTAGATTTACAGAAAAAATCGCTTATAAAAATAAATGGCTAAATCAAAATAAAGAGTGAGTGAATTGATGAAGTTGGTCAGAAGATAATGCGAAAAAAAACTATAGGGTGGTAAAATTATTACGTTGTCGCTGCTGCTGGCCCTATCAGAATAATAAGTGGGACGCGAAGGTGAGTGGCACAGGAGCAGCCCATGGGCTGCTGGCAAGACATTTATCGCCAATGTATATAGGTTAATTTTTATCTCAATTGAACCCGGTAGATAGTGCCACAATTAGGTTCTAAACTTATTTAAGATGGTTTTTCGCAAACCAACTAGGTATGTGTTTCAGTGGCTCCCTGAATGATTAGGTTTGAAATTGGAAACGGTGGGTGTCGCTGCAATCGGGTTCTAGGTTTTTTTAACCTTTTTGAGTTCGGAAATACTAGATTGGTAGTAACAGATTTCAGGCAGACGAAGTAGCGTGGGTCAGCTAGTATGTATATATTAGTTCAACAGTTAACGCATCAAGAATTCCCTCTAAAACTCATTTGAATCCATCGCCCACACTGTAATAAGTACGAAGACACGAAAACTCTCGTTTATTACCAAGAAGTACGACACAATAAGCAATTTTCATCAAATTCCAAATTGATTTCACAAGATATTATTACAAAGAGGCAGAATGTAAGACTTGTTGAAAGTTTAGCAAACAATATTCCAATCTACCCTATTATGGAGAGTTAAATAATAAATTGGAGCGGTTTGTATATTTGTAACGTAACGAATTCGATACGTAAATGGCCACTAAGTTTTACTTGAATCTATCTAGTTTCAATATAATAAATAGTCTATTCCATTACGTGCCTTTACACTTGACTAAGCACTAGTGTATTACTTATTTGCTATCAGATACCCGCGGATACCTTTTATTTTTGAAATGAAAAATTATTCTGTCTCGTTGAGCGATTTTTGGTAGGACAAAAATTATAGGTTCTCGTCACCAATGATCTCGACGTGCTCGTGACGTATTGTGCTTGCGTTAGACTAGCGTTGCGTAGAATAGCGGCCTCTGTATATGTAATATTTATTATTATATTCATCTTATGCATGCCATAGTGTGTTTGATTTATTATTAACTGTATAAAAATGTATATAATTATTGCTCGGAGTGCCAATAGATGTGAAAACCAGACTAATGTTAATAATTTCAATTTACAAATTACCAAATCTAAATAATCAGACTATTATTGATTTATGAATTCAAAAAAGTTCACAGTTATACCATTGTTTCGAGTTTGTACTTCTATCGGCAGTCCTTGTGACTGCCTCGACATTTTTTGTAACTAGTCGTTACTGCTTACTTTCTGTGAAAAAGTCTAATCTTATTAATATTATTACATAAACGAGACATTTGTAAGTCTTTTTAGTTCTTCTTGGTTTTGGTGAACCTTTACATTAATAATAGGTCTTTACCTATGAAATTGCCGTTCTGCAGTACTGGTCATTTCAAATCAGAATAATTTTTGTTTGGCTAAGAATTCTAATTTCAAATTAATTTTATTTTAAAAACATGGTATTCTTTTCCAAAAGTAGTCATTTGTTTATTGATTAGTGTTACATTTTCATCGCATTTCAATCTTTTTTGTCATCATGGATACGTTAAAAATTCGAGTAATTATGGAATATGAGTACCGTCGTGGCAGCAACGCGGCACAAGCGGCACGCAACATCAACGACGTTTACGGAGCTAACACTACAAACCAACGCACCACTTGTTATTGGTTTGCTCACTTCCGTTCTGGGAATTTCGACCTGAAAAATGAACCTCGCGGTCGTCCGAAGACTTTGGTCGACAATGACGAATTAAAGACGATTGTAGAAGCTGATGATACACAATCTACGGCTGAATTAGCAGCAGCTTTCGACTTTAGCGTCAAAACAATATTGGTCCATTTGCGTCAAATTAGTAAGGTAAAAAAGCTTGACAAATGGGTGCCCCACGAACTCAATGATCGCCAGCGCGAAGTACGCGTCGAGACGTGCCTTGCACTGCTCAACAGACACACAGATGAAGGAATTTTGAACCGCATTGTTACCTGCGATGAAAAATGGATTCTGTTTGATAACTGCAAGCACTCAGCAAGTTGGTTGGATCCTAGTTCAGCACCTAAACAATGCTCTAAACGAAAACTTACCCCTAGAAAAGTGATGGTCACTGTTTGGTGGTCTAGCGCCGGTGTGATTCATCACCGCTTCTTACCAAACGGGGTGAGCATTATTGCAGATGTGTACTGTGAAGAACTGAACACAATGCTGGAGAAGCTGGTACATCTCCAACCAGCATTGATCAATCGCTCGTCTCCGCTGCTCCTGTACGACAACGCGCGACCTCATACTGCACAGCAGACGGTCTCCAAGTTGCGAGAACTGGGGTTGGAAGTTCTCCGTCATCCGCCTTACTCACCAGACCTTGCGCCTACAGACTACTACTTTTTCCAGAATTTGGATAACTCCTTGGCGGGAAAAAAATTCAATACCCGAGAGGCAGTACAAAATGCCTTTGAAGAATTTGTTGCCTCCCGTCCAGCTGATTTCTTTAAGAAGGGCGTCAATAAACTGCCACTGCGTTGGCAAAGATGCATTGATTGCATGGGTGATTACTTCGATTAATACAAATAAAAAATACATGAAAAAAATTCGTGTCAATTTTTTCATACAAAACGGCAATTTCATATGTAAAGACCTAATATAAATTATACATTTATTACATTATCGCACATTGACTATTTTTTCCAAACTTTTATAACTCCGCTACACTAAGCACCACATAGTTACACTACACACCACTTCATATGCACACCATTACTCAGTGCCCACTGAAAGCGTAACAAACCCACTCACACCCGCATTTATATTAGTAATGATTAGCTGTTATGATTGTTTAAATTAGTCAGGCTCAATGTCATCAACTTCGTTTTGATGGAATCCAACGTCAAGCGGCTCGAATCGTCGACCACCAGGTGCTTTTCTTAAGCCTCGATATTTTGGCGCTTTGTAGTGACCTTGCATCACTTTCCGTCTTCTACAAGGTCTACCACGAAGAGTGCTCGCTCTAAAGAGCTGTTCAGATTGATACTACTGAATTCCATTACCAAACAACTCGCCACAAATTGAAACTCCATCCGTGGTGGATGGTTGCAAGTCGTCTACTGTGCGATTTTCACGTACGTTTTTTCCACGTACGTTAGTTCTCTGGAATTAACTTCCAGCGGCGGCGTTTCCAGACCACTGTCGGAAAGGTTGGTAACGCATCTGTGATTCACCTCGCGTCGCAGGTGTGCATGGCGGTGATCACTTATCATTAGGTGACCCACATGTCATCAATCGCAAAAAAAAAAATTACGCCAAGTTCCAAATAAATCTTGCCATCTGAGAGTTATCTGTTTATTTATTTGTTATATTTTGCTTTACACACATAATATATTTTGATATCTGCAAATATGTTTTGTTAATTACAAAGTAATCATTATTATATTTTATGTAGTAATTATTACATTATTAGCGAGCCTGACGGACGATGTCCCGCCCTGATAATAAAAAAAACCCTCGACAAATTATATACCTAAACCACTGAATTACTTTATCTACAGGTGAAACTTGCATGAAAATCCGTTCAGTAGTTATTGAGTTTATCGCGAACAGACAGACAGACAGTGGCAGAGGATTCTGTTTTATAATATGTAGTGATTATGTAGTATTTATTATATTCAATTAATAGTGTTGTATATTTAAGTTACTTCATTATAAGTTTGGATTTGATCTTGATGTTAAGTATTCTCTGTGGATTTGTGTGTAAATGTATCTGATATGTTCTTATTCGATACTTTATTTTACCAATCCTGCACCTACGCTGAATGGTGAACAGCTAAGTACGCTAATTCGCGGTTTAGCGTAAAGATGACTTTGATACCAAACGCGATCAGTTGAAGGCTCGCTCGCCTGCTGGCAAAACATCACTATGAGAACTACGTAATCACGTGCCCTCATTGTGCACGCAGTTTCACCGCGAAGATAGGCTACATAAGGCATCTTCGAGCGCGCTAGATTCGGGGTCAAAGTGGCTGCTGTGGCCGAAATCGGAAGAATAATCATTACGATCCTACCAATATTACTATCTCGAGGAACATTACATAAACCGTGAAGGTTACACGAAAATAATCTATAATATCATCATTTGTTAAAATACAAGCGCAGAGAAAGTCGCGAGGCGACTGCTAGTGGTATATATCTTAATATATATATTTCTTGTGTGCGTGTGTATGTGACTGAACTCCTCCTAAACGACTGGACCGATTTTGATGAAATTTTTTGTGTGTGTTCGTGGAGATTCGAGAATGGTTTAGATTCACAATTGGACCCGGTAGGTGGCGCTGTGGTTGACTTTTACGATTTTTTTTATTATCAAGGCAGGACAACGTCCGCCTGGCCCGCTAGTATCACATAATACACTAAACAGTCTTCTATATGTAAATCTATATAAATTTATTATTTATCCATACGAGGCACATATAAATAATAAGATATTCGTATAACATAGACATGTTAAGGAAAGCTCCGAGAATGTTCTTGAAGCCGCAAGAGTTCCTGGAGCGGAGGTAATGCGGGTTGAATTAAGAAATAATAATGAAAAAACTGGTTATGCGATACTCGAAGAGTTGTAAAACAATATAAACTTTGGCAGATATCATATGCAGTAAATATTACCAAAAAAGTTGTACATAAGAAGTAGCTTAATATTTTATATACCAAAATTTTTCCAGAAGTATATAGATTACACCAGTAAAATAATCATAAAAATTGATCCTTCTTCTGTGTTCGCAAGATTCACCAGGTAATATTGCCACTACTAGGATGGTCTACTTCGCTTACTTTCATAGGCTAATTGTCTTATGGTATGTTGTTGTGAGGGACAGCAGCTGACGTAAACACCATATTTCTACTACAAAAATGAGCAGTTCGAGTAATTTATAATATGGGGCCTCGCGAATTATTAAGTTTCAGTAATTTGGAATCATAACTTTGCCCTCCCAATACATTATTGATAATCTAATGTATATCCGCAAAAACTTAGATAAGTTGGATTGGTAAAAGACCAAAATAATTTCAATACTAGAAACAATAACAAACAGGGTCATTCCATGTTTTAGGCTCACTTAAACCAGTAACAGTTTTTTAGGTAATAGTGTTAGGTTTTATAACAAAGTCCCAAAACACATTACCGATTTACCGGATAGTGAGCTCAACACCATGATAAGACGGTTTTAATGTCTAAAGGCTATTATAGAGTGGATCAATATATGAACATTGTTGACGTCTGGAAATGACGCTCGACTCTGTATATCCACCAAAAACGAGAATGTCTATGTTTGTAAAAATATGTATCATGAAAAGATAAATCAGATCGAGTTTCTTGCCGGTTCTTCTCGATAACTGAGTTAGTTTCCAAATCGGTGGCATCTTTGACTTTCATAAGCACCTTCTCATGGCCTACATTAAATAAAGTGATTTTGATTTTTTTGTAGTTTTTGAGAAAATTACGTATATACTTACTAGGTCTTTTTCAAAGTCAGGTAATACAAATAGATCATAACTCGCTGATATAGACAGGCTATATTGAAGACTATAATAAAGGCCTCATCCGCGTAGTTACTCTTGAGGATTTCGTGAAATAAGAGAAACAGAATATACTGAATACTAAGAGCTAAAGGAGGATAAATCGGCGATAAATCACGTAGAATCGTTTATTGAGGCGCTGGTTGGTGAATAGGTCAATATTTCAGACTAGCGCGCCGCCTCGAAGCGGTGTGTCGAGTGAAAAACGAGCGACTTCGACGCCTCGGCAAATGCTTCGGTTTATCGAGATTTATTTGTATTAAGAAAAATCTGTATTTAATTCAAAGAGAAGTTAAGAATAGAATCTGCTTGGAAGCATTTCAGCGACATGTAAATAACATACTATGGAAGATGTATAGCGGTCATCTCGCTAGTTCACAATGTACTGGCGATTTCAAAGGCCATGAAGTTTTTTCTACTACATAATGTTAGCAAGAAAACTCGTTCATATTTCTTTTCCCATCGCCTCAGATTTTTCCGTCCATCTATCTCATGTTGCATTACAAGCGGCGCGCTACCACGGAGTAGGAGTAAAGTGAAAGGCGCTCGGCAGAGCAGCCAAGCCCAATATGGCGGCACCCATGGCTCAATGTAAAATTACTTAATGATTTGAACACGCGTCTATCATCTGAATGATTGTTTTCATTATGTATTCCGTGCTCTAATACGGAGATAGAAATTAAAATGTATAGTTGGATATCTTGTCAATTATTGATTTCCCATTATCATTTCTATTTTCCAATAATTAAGTTAAGATTAAAAACGCAGTTGAATGTCTGCGATCCGAAGAATAGTTTCACTTATATCATGGATTCATAGTTTAATATCACTACAGTCTAAGGTTACTGAGAAATGGGGATCCAAATATAAATTCAATCTATGAATATTTTTTTAACTTATCTACGAGAAAGTATCTCTATGTTTGTTGTAGATACATATATATGTATTTATGTATGTATTTAGAATACTTAATCCCGTAACGATACGCATTAGTTAAATTATTGTCAGATGTTTTCTGTTACAGAAACCCTATCAGAATCCAAAATTCGTGTACCAATAAAACATAAACAATTTTATAAGGGATTTTAATGATAATTATCTGTCTATTTCGGATGTAATATCGCGTAGATTCGCGCAGGCATTTGAGGCACCCACATCGTCTATGAATAGCTTGCGAACCCCTTTGTCTCTGGTAATCACAGTGCATTAACTTATAGTATGCAGTATGGTTAAGGGTATTGCTCTAACCCCTACGTAAAAAACCCAATATTGCTTTCAGTTGTTGATATTTTGAACGTGAAATATAAATACGATAGAGAATCATGTTATTGTATGCAGATATGTTTATGTGTATTTTTAATCTGTACGCATTGCCTGTTGGTTATTGGATTTTCGGTAATAGATGGTAATTGGATTAGACGTGACTTTTGCTAGCAGATTTTTAACAGAACTTTTGATTGAAGTCATGTAAATTAATTAGGAATGATTAAAATTGCAATGAAAATTGTACAAAACAACCCATAATTAAGATAATATACGTAATTTTCAAAAAATAAAATACTAAAATAATCTCACAAGAACTAAACGTGGATAAAATTTAGTAAATAAATAATTTAAAATAAATCATAAAATTATTTATTTTAGTCCTGAAAAGATACTAATGAATAGGGTGGAGTGAAAGAAACAATTTTTTTTTTCTTAGCCTGGGGGTCAAATTTATAGCTTATAAAAAACAAAAATTTTTGAAAAAAAAAAAAAAATTTTACTCAACATCTTGAGCCAGCCCACTTATTTTTAAAATTAATTACGAGTAAAAATATTTGGTTGCAAAAAAAAAAATTTTTTTTGTCTTTGAATCTCTTAAAACATCTAAGAACTGGCAATTATGATCATTTCCAACTCAAATTTTATTCTAGTGCCCTAAAGAGGAATGGTACTTTTTGGGATTTTTTTTTTAAATTAAAACAATAGTCACAAAATTTTTTTTTTAACTTGTGATTTTTAATTGGCATAAAAGAGGATACTCTGAAGTTTCTAGAAAGCCTTCAAAAATTTTTTTTTGCAACCAAATATTTTTACTCGTAATTAGTTTTAAAAATGAGTGGGCTGGCTCAAGATGTTGAGTAAAATTTTTTTTTTTTTTCAAAAATTTTTGTTTTTTATAAGCTACAAATTTGACCCCCAGGCTAAGAAAAAAAAAATTGTTTTTTTCACTCCACCCTACTAATGAATATCAAAACCACCAGTTCTGAAAACATCCCAATCATTGAGAAAAACCGGTAAGAAAATCTATGTGCATTACTCTGTTTTTCTTTTATATATTTTTTTTATTATTACTATACAAATCATTGTCGCCACAGTCGTTTTGAAATGATTCTCCATATCATAACTTTTTGAAAGTAAAACTGCGGAAAATCTAAAAATTACCTAAAAAAATTTTTTTATTACAGTGCGTCTAAATCATGAGATCGTTAATTTGGGATTACTTCTGATTTTAAAATTATCGCAGTCATTTAATAAATATAATTTAATTATTTACAACGAAATTCAGTAAGCACAGCATATTATTAACACTTTCAACTGTTCTTATGTTTTTTTTCTCTGGTAATAAAATATATTGTTAAGGTAACAAGTAACGCAGATGAAGTCGCAGGTACTCGATAGTTATTGCGTTTGTTTGTTGCGTTGTCACATTAACTACTCAATCATGAAATTTTGCACACGCCATTGCAAGGCGACAGAAAAGGAGATAAGAAATATTTCCTGAGGGGCACATTAACCCCCAGTTTTATTTTCTCACTCAGGTCTCAGAATGGCAGATCATGTTTTTAAATATCTGTCCATTTTTTTAACATATAGTTTTACATTACATAATTTGTTATAAAACTTACGCTGCCTATTATGATTTTGTATATTATGACCAGGTTCACATTCGCTTGTATGAAACTTAAACACTCCACAAAACATGGTTTTGGATAGTCCAGGTTTTAAATTCACATTAACGCGAGCGAAACCGCGGGCAAAACTAATCATCTATAAAAATAAATACACAAATAAAGTTGCGGACGGCCACTATTCATAAAAGCTTAATTTTACCTGCCACGTGAGAACAGTCACTTTAAATACATATCGGTATCGTACGAAAGCTAATTAGATCAGCAATGCGCGCAGGTATTACACGTTATAGGCGTAATTATAGAGTAATAATTATGCAATTTCGCTGTTGTCGCTGGGTAATTTCAATCATCCTATTGTCATATCACTGTGTTTAATATTTCTTATCTATATTTTACATAATAAAGTAGCTGATACTCGCGGCTTCGTCTGAGTAGTTTTTTTTATTTTAACAATATATTTTATGTATAGAAAAGAAGACATGAGAAAATTAAAAGCAAAAATATACTTTACTTACTTAATTAACGTACCTACTTACTTTACTTAATCTATCCGTCAGTCATCCGTTTACTTCCCTTCTCCTATGCATACGCATCACACCGTTTGTCCCACTTCACATATTAAAAATATCACTAATACCTTTGTTTGTTGTAAAAAAAAAAGTTAAAATATTATTTACTCACACCCGATTTGGATTAAGTTATGTACGCAAGAAGCATATGCCATTTCCAAATTTATAATATTTACAATTTATCAGTAACCGGTTTTTATGCTGTCATTTAACTTATTACTAGAGGGCATTAGCTTCTATTCAGTTTTTATTAAGTTTTATATTGTAATTCAACGCAACCGAAGCCCCAAGTAATTTTTAGTAACAGGAAAAGTCATTAAGATGACTAAATCTATTATTTAAAGATTCATACGCTGTGCCACTAAACAAATAACTCGAATTTAGAAACTTTACAATCAGATTATGAAGTTTCTTTATGAATTTCTCATTCCAAACTTTGACTATCGAAATAAGTTTTTGTAGTAATACCCTTCTCTTAATTCAGCATGTCATGATCATTTTATAAAAAAAATGTTTTAAACATGTTGTCACAAAAATAGGAAAGAGTACTTAATTACGTACTTAGTGACGTGAAGTCATGGTGGTCTAGTGGTTTGACCGGTGGAATATGATTTCGATATCCGCAAGTTGTAACCCCGGCAATGTATCAACGATTTTTTTCAGAATTCGCGTACATTAACTTATTTAAACTGGTAACACTATCGGCTGACGGCAAAAGAAAACATCGTGAGGAAACCCTGAGAAATCTTCTTGTAGTACTATTGTATGTGGGAAAACATTAGAACTGTAGATTTCTCAGAGTTTGAAATCATTAATATGTCGTGGGCTGGCGTGGTGATTATGTCCATCCATACCTTCCTTCGGGAAGAGGCCTATGGCCTTGCAGAGTGGGTTTCTTACAGGTTGATGATGATGACTTAACTACGTATAAAAAGTTTCACCTTCATTGTGAAGAAAGAATAGAAAGAAGAAACTGATCATATTTTTTGTATCGTGTCATAACTTCTGATGTACTCTATTTATTTGTTTTCCGTTTCGACTAATATTTTGTTTATAATTATCAGTAATGGACTACTGAAAAGATCTAAATGTGTTTATATATATATAAGCCACCTGCAATGCGGTCATTACATTAATTTACGATTTATAATCTCTGATGTCAAAAACTGTAAAGCAATTGAACATTGTTAATTTAAACTTTGAACAAAAAGTTTAATATAACAAAGTAAAAGTAATTAGTTTTCTATTTTTCACAGATGTTGGACTATTTTGAGTTCAAGATTCGGATAGAGGCTACAAGAAAGAGACGTTAAGAGATTCTACAAAATGCTTCACAGAACCTCATCTTCACGACGACGTCGGGCTTCAAGAAGCGCCGCTACATCTCCTCAAGCCAGGTCTCCCAGAGCATCAACACAGACATCTAGAAGAGCATCCTTAGCTGCAACAGAAACTGATGAGGAAATGGAGCCTATACCACAGAGAAGCCCACGAGCTAGCCTTGCCCCCGATGCAGCAATAGACTACCATCGTAGTCCACGACACTCGTTGGTACCAGAAGTAAGGTCAGCAAGAAATTCTATAACACAAGACACGGCTTTACCAATGCGCAACAACTTAGTGCCATCAAGGAATAATCTAGCAGTAGAAATGAATTATGGCTCGAGGCTAAGTCTTAACCCTCAAGATTTTAATAGAAGCCCTAGAAACAGCATCACTCCAGACGCAATAGCTAGAAGCCCTCGAAGAAGCCTAGTCCCAGAAGGAACATCTTGGAACCAACCGAGAAATTCATTACTTCCTGAAGTCAGTCGTAGTCCCAGACATTCCGTTGCTAGTATTCAAATAGATCCAGCTCGAAATCAAAAAGAGATAGGACCTAGTCCACGAATAAGTCCAAGAGGTAGCATAATTCCTGATTCGAACTTAAAGAAGGACTTTCAAGATTTAAGTAGAAGTCCGAGAGGTTCTTTAGTACCGGACTCTCAAAGAAGTCCAAGAGGCAGTATTGCTCCATCAGAGAGAAGTGGAAGGGGTAGCTTAGTTGCTGCAGAGGGTGAAACAGTGAGAATTAGTCCTCGGGGAAGTTTGACTCTAACATTCCAAGAGCCCTTGGTTTCTAAAGAGAGACGGGCGAGTGAAGATAGTCAAGCAGCTGGTAAGTGATGTAATTTAATATTTTTGGGACTTACCGTCAGTTTCAGTATAACTATTACCGGGACATATCTATTTGGCAATAAACTTTGGACTCAAGATAAAAAACATAAATAATAATTTTTATTTTTATCTATTTAAAACTTCAACTAAAACTGTCTGTATCGAAGCTGTTCAAACTCTATGTACTGATAACTATGTTAAAAATACTCTTTTCATTCAGGAACTCGAAGGAGTATATCTCCGTACAGAGCATCACTAGGTGGAAGACAGAGTGGCACTGGAGCTGTCTCCGATACCGGTTCAAGAAGGGCCTCTAGTTCAGTCAGTCAGGTAAGATAAATTTATTAATATCTATTTTGAAGCATTTTTTTGCAATATCATTTTTATATGCCTAATGGCAGTAAACTGGCAGACGGCTCATCTGATGTTAAAAGGCTACCATCGCCCATGTACAACTGTAACACCAGGGGTATTACCGTTGTGTTGCCGACCTTGAATAACGTATTTTATTTAACCTTCTCTATTTAGAAAATTAAGAAAAGGTCTTTAGACCACTCGAATATCGGATTTAATCTAATACTTTATTTCAAAAACTATCTTCAAGCCACTATTAATATTTTAACCGCAGATTGTTATAATTTACATATTAAATTTTCGGGTAAAAGCAGAATTTTCATTCAAATTTTTAATATATTAGGTCTCGGGCGATGAGCAGCGAAGACTTTGCAGCGAACAAGCCAAGTATAATGAGCGTAGCGGTATGGGACTCGGCGTTGGTCTCACAACTTACGGTTCAGTTGCCTATCAGCTTAAAGATGCAAATATGGAGGCATCGGGCACAGTCGACTTCGTATGTCGAGCTGCTAAAATTATGAACAGAACTAGTAAGTTTTGCTTAGTGATAAAAGATTATAGTATATATAAATTTAATTTAAAACTAATGTTACAAGAAATATTTCAATGCAAATACTATCAAAAGAGAGGAAAAGTGAATTAGTTTTTAGTTGCTTTCACTTAATATATTTAAGTATTTTCAGAATTAGTCTTGTTTAACAACAGTATTGGTTCTAACAACGTCACGTCATTGACGAGTTTTAATTTCTTACAATAATCTGTATTAATCAAAAGAGCACTTACAGTTGTCTATTAAATTAACAATTGCTCTCCTTAATTGCAATATACATCACTATTTGATTCACAAAATACTTCGTCTCTGATTTTAGAATAGTTTTGATACATTTATCACATCTGATTTCATTTTAATATATACCAAAAACACTATAATTAAATCGTATTATCACCCCTGATAAACAGAATAGAAAAATATATATTAAAATAACTTTCAAAGGAAATACTTAAATTAAAAATTAATTTAATAATAAGTTAGAACAGTACCAGAGTTATACAAGATTACGTTAATTAGTTAACTGGTAAGTTTTTGTTTCAGTCCTTATGACCGTGTTCCTCGCCTGCCTGTCCACGTTGCCTGTCATTATGCTTATAATGGGTGAGTTTCTTGTTAACTCTGTTTAAGTAAGTTTATTGTTTTACTATTCGCTCTATTGTTTGTTGAAACTATTATTATCCTTTGCAAATGGTTCATATAATTTACCCATTTACCAAGTATACTGCTTCTAGTTATTACTGTATTATTTTGTATCAAATACCGATTTAGATTCAGAATTCAGAATTCAGAGAGCACTTTGATCTTATACACACACTTATTATGAAAGAACTAGTTAGACATTGTAGATTTAAAATTGTTTATGTTGATAAATATTCGTTTTCCATAAATTTTGAAGCCGCAAATTACGAAGGTCAGAGCTGGAGTATCCAAAAAAACTAAATTACTTTCATTTATTACATAAGATTACAAAAGGAATCTAAAATTAGAGGGTGTCGCCGATGTTAAGCTAACTCTCACACTAAAACTAATAGCATAGTTTTTTTTTTTCGAACTGACTACGTTGTTGACCTAGCAAGGTCTTAACCTTCACCGGACTACCTAATAGCATAGTGAATGCTACCGATGTTAGGTTAACACCACTGTCTTAATAGTCGTTTTATCCGAGTATTTATACTTGGACAATGTGGGAACGGAGGAGTCGCACCACCAAACGTTTCCACTACACTTGTGCATCTGTTGTACCGTAGAAATTGCTGATTCCATGCTTTGAACACCTGCCGCAACTTGGGGCTGGGAACTTGGCTTTCGTATACACTCTTAGTCAACGATTGTGGTGTGTAGCGATGGCGTAACACGCACTATAATTTAATCCACAATATTGTAGTCTAACCTGTCACATTATGATTGTAAGGTAGGAATAAATCGCAGTGTATCTTATGTCATGTTCGTATATTATTTTGTAATTAAATTAAAATACATGTAAGTCATATCTAGGACATGCTGTAATACCTACATCGCGGGAAGAGATTAGCGTTTTAGATACAGGCTCGGCCTAGTTTAGGCGCTAGAATACATAGACCTGTAGCAATACTGTACGTCGTGAGATAAACCATTTTTATTTTTATCATAGTGTAGAGGATAAAAAGCTTTTTACATTTTAAACAATCAAAAATGGTATATGAAGACTAGAAGTCACACGTAACCGCGTAGATATATGTCCATTCCTTCTGTCTCAATCATATATAGTTAGTTTTACTTGAATATTATGGGTGAAAAATAAATATAAACTTATACGTAAATACTACTATTATAAAATTACGGAATAATAATAACGCATCACCACGCCAACAGTCGGTCTGAACCGCCGCTATAAATGATTTACATCACGTGTCCGCTTGACTGTTGATAGTCTTTACCAGTTTAGTGAAGGACAAAGATAGGCAGTGAATACTATGAAAAATAAAAACAGTAGATCTATGAAAATATATCCAATTTAAAAAAATATTTTAACGTTTATACTAAATA
The DNA here is from genome assembly GCA_036509395.1 of Antheraea yamamai. NCBI lineage: Eukaryota > Metazoa > Arthropoda > Insecta > Lepidoptera > Saturniidae > Antheraea > Antheraea yamamai. Next base: position 1,529,153 of record AP028446.1, read on the forward strand.
ATAAATATTGATGGACCATATTACGTATAAAAATTTTCAAGAGTCGTTGTCTCATCGCGTTAACGTCAACCTCGCTTCGCGTCCATTTCTCCTGTCTACTTATAAGATTTATGTCGAGTTTATTTTGTGAGAGTTCCGTTCAATACGACTTGTTGACTTCAACGGCTCGAGTAAACACATTCTGTCGACCTTTTAGTCATTCTAACGAAGAGATTTTAGTAATCATACTTCTTCTTTTTCATCAACTGTCTTCGCTGTAGCATTTGCCATTGTCAGTGATTCATTTCCTTATAGTGTAGTTTCTATGTTCTCTTGTTTCTACACCATTACATGTATTTATTCAACGTAGTCAAGTGACGTTAAAATAAAGTGTTAGCTACTTAATTACACTCTTAAGAGATTTTAAGGTATCTTTGCTCCAAAAAAGTATTTATTAACGTTAAAATACTATCCACAGTTTCGAAAAAAAAAACACAACTATCAACGAGAAGAGCAAGTAAGAAATTCGATCTAGTATAATAATATTATTTTTTAATATACAGTTATGGATTATATACAGTGTTATTTTATAGTTTTATTAATGTGCATAGAAGTAGCGACTTCCAAAGATTATTATCGTTTATATAATAACACCTGTTGGTCAGTAAACGGTACTTTATGTTATCCTTGAACTCATTATCCGGTAAATCAATAATACTATAATTGCCATTGCTATCAATTTTAACCAAGCTATCTTACTTAATCTAAACGATGGAATAACTATTTTATATTTATTTAAACGTATAACTAAATAGAGTATCGATTTTTTATTATTGTCCATTGATTGATTACTCTATTTGTCGCTGCGAGGCCTATTTTATGAGGAACAGTGCAGCGGCCAAAAATTTGGTATTCTTTAGCAACACCCGGGGAGCACGTTCAGGGGAATGAGAGGTACACTTCCTTGGGACGCGAGTAGCATCAGCCTCCCATTTTATATTTATTTTTACTATTAAAATTGTGTATGTTATTTAAAAGTTCACACTTATATACGTTTTTTCAATAATAATAAGATATATTTGATAGAAGAAGTTTTATTAAGTTTCTGTAACTTGTCTCTCTGTGCTTCGTAAACTCTTGACTAAACACATTGAGGTTATTTAAATAAAACAATGAAGTGGACTAAAATATAGGATATCAAATAACAAAAGCGTTGGGTTCGTATTATTATAGCTAAATTATAAGTGAATAGATTGACTAAGTCACAATTTTAATGTACTGCAAACGAATTATTATGTGAATTTTGCTTACCCAAAACGAGAGATACTTACTGTGAGAACAAAAATACTTTATTCAATTTAGAATAAGAAGACGCTAAGAAGGAGCTTATGAACGTTAAAGCTACCACCGCCTCGGTAAAACAACCCGGACTACAAGAAAAACCGGTAAGAAACTCGATCTGGTACATCGTTTCATGATACATATTTTTACAAATATAGATAGTTACATTTGTTTTTGGTGGATGCCCAGAGTGAGGCGTTATATCCAAACGTAACCATCATTCACATAATGATCCACCCTGTAATAAAAGACAATGATACCCGAATGTGGCAGGTTTTTAACCTGGTTTTCGTGATCTTATCAGACATAATTATCTTATGCTATTACCCAAGAAACTATACGCTCCTTACTACATTTGTTTATTTAAGTGTGTAGGCTGTTTGGTAGTTAAATTCTCTAACATTGCGGAATCTTACAACGTACGCCCTTTGAGTTATCAAATTTAGACGTTTCCATTATCGATGCCAGTGTCGTGTGTTTAAAACGCGCCCAGAGGATACGTTTTGAACTATTGAATTGGGTAAATTAATTAACAACGCTTGTGAGAAACAGTTTCGCTCGGCTGTACTGTTGATTGGAACGAGGCTGTTCGGATAATTGACAGAGCGTTTTGTTTTACAGATCTGCGCGTTAACAAGGTTTCGGATTGCGTCTAGTCCTGAATGAGTTTTAATTGAAACAGTTAAAAATACGAAACAATAGGATACGACGGTTCGAATGGTTAACCAATTGAAATTCCGAGCGGGTTTTTCAGATTTTGTGGTTAGAATTTTTATTAAAACTTGCTAACATTCGTTATTTTGTTTTTCTTTGAATTCTCGTCTTGTCTTTATTTTACAGAAAACAGATTGATACCTTACATGGATAATAAAACTATTATGAAATTACAAATCTGAAACCCAGTTTCAAATTGTACACAACATTTTCAATTCAAACAATAAGTAAGTGTATTCCAGCAGCTGCACTTGAGAGCCAGTCCACATCTAAGTTTAGAATGTTTACTTATCTTAAGTCACATCGTCATTTTATATTATATGAGCTTGTTGTGAAACACTAAAAGTTACAAAGTGTAAAAGAAATATACGGAGAAGATACCATAAATGTCCGCTGTCACTCATAATTAAATGTGAAAGGTCTTTGTTGGCTTTCTTTCTATTAATATAATATTATAAAGTTTGTCAAAATGGATAGATGTTGTCACGCTTTCACATAGAAACTAAACAAAGGAATGAGATTAAACTTTGTTTTGATATAGCTTATACCTCAAATAATACCTAGCTAATAATTTGAAAGGAATTGTTTAAATTGACTAAAATTTACCGACAAGCATTAAGTAACTTGGAAAACTCTCTCATTTTTTACAACTATCTCGGCGAGTGCTGCATGGTGCTATCGTTAGAGTTACATAAAATAATTTATGGTCCTATCTAAATATATAAAAATCCAGTCTGATGTTTGTCCACGATGAACTCCGAAACTACTCAACCGATCTTCATAAAAGTTGGCACTTATATATAATTTAGTCCAACCTAAGAGATAGTACTTTACGTTCATACTAGATTTACATTTCGATTAACGGCCTAAATATTTTTTAATTACAAATTGAATGATTGTCAATGTTGATTCTTGTTATCTATTCTATACATGTAATAAAAATGAAGTGTCTGTATGTAATATCAAAATAATTTATTTTTACTGATCGGGTACGAAAGTATACATGCTACTGATAACAAAAATGCAATTTTTAAAATTTTTGTCGGTCTGTCTGTCTGTTTGTTTCGGGTAATCTTCGAAACGGCTGGACCGATTATGACAGGAATTTCACTGGCTGATAACTGAAATTACAGCGGGTTGTTTAGGCTACTCTAAATTAGACTAGCTATTAACCGCGGCTTCGTTTGCAATGCTATCTTTAAAACGGTACAACCGATTTTCACAGTGCTTTCACCAGCAGATAGCGGACATCATAGCAAGTAATTTAGTATATTTTAATTTATACTAGCTGTTAACCGTGGCTTCGCCCGCAGTGTTATCTCCAAAACGGTTCGACCGATTTTCACGAAATGTTCACTGGCAGATAGCTGATCTTATAAAAAGTAATTCAAATAATTTTAGTTTATACTAGCTTTTAACCGTGGCTTCGCCCGCAGTTCTATCTCCAAAACGATTAGACTGGTCTTCACGAGACTTTCACTGGCAGATAGCTAACTTTATAAAGAATAATTTAGACAATTTTAGTTTACACTAGCTGTTAACCACGACTTTGACTGCATGAAATTTAACAAGATTTCAACTCATTCTTTATTTTTAATTAGAGAAATAATTAGCTTATTGTTTACAATTCAACAATATAATTATTAATAACTTTAATGATATAGAGGTTTTCCTAATAAGATCTTAGATTATAAACGTGTTACGTAAAGAGTTCCATAATACAATTTCTTGCGGAACAGACAAGCGTTTATTTTTTGTATAGTCACAAAATCTTAATTATAATGGCAATGTATATTAAATGTAAATCTTTATAATAACATTTTAAGATATTATTTCATTAGTTCCTTATACAGTATAAGTTTGTACTGAGGTAGTTATATTGTGGGTTAAGGTTCCAAATATGTTGCTGATGACAAACCTCATTTGGCACGCTGTTAGTATTTATATATCTGATGTACACGTTACGTTACGTTACGTAAGTGGCGTGTGTGTCGTACTTATAATTGCTTTAATTGTACATAGTCTCACAATTTTATAATTCTTTAATACGAAATAAAAATCCACGTGCGGAGCTGCGGGTACAGCTAGTTATTTATAAGTTTCATCAGTCTCGAACAGATGGCGCTTTAAATTAGTTTGTTGACAGAAAACTGGAGAACCCACTGTTATAGATATCTCAAGGAAGGCGTCACGTTTTTATTTTGGAAATAGTTTATTATGATTTTAATTCAACTGAGGCATAGCAACGCGTGACCGGTTCAGCTAGATGTTTATAAACACACGAGTAAGAAAAACACTCTGCCGTGTATAGTATATATGTATTATATATCGTGCCGATACAAATTAATCAACATCTGCCGTCGACTGTTCCGATCGAAGATACGATTAACTTGGACGAGACGTTTGTGGTTCGTTCGCAGTTAATTTCATTCCAAAGGTTTTATCTACGGTTGTATTGAATTAGTGCTTGTAATTTGTGTTCATCTTTGTATTTAGTTACATTAGAAAACAATCTTATTTTGTTATCCGAATGTACAATAGGTGGATTACGTTTTACAAGAGAAAATATGTGTGGATGGTCAGAATCTATATTAATGTATGTAGGACTTCTCTTTTTGGAACGGAGTAGCTTAACGTGGTTTACAGTAGAAGTTGATAGAAATCGTCACGTAAGAAAAAAGCACTTTGCTAGTATCGAAATTCGAGCAGATGAGCACCGAGCGTTGCTGCATATATAATGATCGTCAATACCATTAAAACTTTTTTTTTATTTAGCATTTTTTGTATATTTATAATTCACTATTTTATATTTAGTTGTAAATGCATGAATTCTCTTCCTATAAATAATAAATTACATTTATCGATTTCGTTCCTTACTTTACGTTTAGGAATTTTGTCCCTGAGAAGGGTCTACTAACCACATGCGTTTTTATCTTTTTTTTTTTTTAAATAAAACCTAATACAATTTTAAAACATATATTTACAATATTGTAACTTCAATAAATGTTTTAATTTTACAGTTATTTTCTTATATAATTTTGGAATACTCTTAAAGAATTATTATTGGCTTTGAGTACTTTTTTCTATTTTACAAACTCATGGAATATCACTACATTTGTCTTATTGTGCCCTATCTACTAATGATTCGTACAATATCGTCACATCATCCGTTCTGTAAAATTCCTGTATTTTAACTTAAATTAAATTAGATAGTTCATCAACGATTCCATTCAGTAACCTGTCCCAAAAAGGTGGGAATAGCCAAAAAGTTGCCTATTCCTCTATATAACTTAATACTGAACACACTTATATCAACAAACGTACTCAGTGTTAAATATATCACGTATCTAAGAGGTCGCATACCACATACATGACATAACATCCATGTTTTTTCCACAATAGTTACTTCAGTATACGAGAAAACACCAACGAAACTGTAGACTGGCTTATCAAGATTTAATAAAATTCCATTAATATTATTTCAATCGATAGTCTAAAATAAACATTAATACAACTGTTCGACGTTTAATCAACCCAGTACCGGATATATCCGGTGTGTATACGGGCGAACCGGATGTATCCGGCGTGTACATGGTTGATCCGGTACGAACTTACTCGTTGCTTGATTAATTCGGTTTGTTTAACTACCGGATGCCGGTTGTTGGTTATGTACGTTTATTATTAGAATCTTTTTTGACTAATATCCCCTGATCGCTTCGTATTTGTTGCTGCTGCGAATAGTTTACTTATGGAAGCGTCATTTCAATTATTTTTATGCTATCTCAGTAAAATAATGTTATAGTACCTTTTGGTATAAATACGTTGCGATCCAGAAAAAGCGGTAACTGCTGATGACAAATCCCTAGGGTTAACTGAGCCTCGTTTCAAGGAGTCAATATTCTAAAAAATCGGAAAGACATTGACCGGTAAGCAATTCTAAATATTCACAGTACTGCAAACATAATCATTTAGACTTATGTATAGAGTATCTGTCCCTTAACATACTAGTCCGCCTGCTTTTGTAGCAGGTGCAAAATGATAGGTTAAGGATAAACAATCCTTGAGAACACTTGCCATAATACAACAATAAAACACTCTACGTGACGCAATGTGGACAGCTCGTCACTACAATCCATCTAAATTATCAAAAACCATCCCAAAGATGTCTCTGACATCTCATAAGCAATCAAACTTGAGCCTTATACAGAATGTACAGTTGGTATGAAAAATTGTCGCACTCTGCTTAGGACACCCAGTCTTCTGGATATTACGGAATTTTGTAGGTGGTAGAGTCACACTGAAACTATTACTGGTTTCAGTATGAATGTGTCGGCTCGCCCGGGGTAGTACCACCCTCTCACAGAAACATCGACGTGAAGTAACATTCCTTGCATTGTTGCGTTTCGTTCGGTCAGTGAGAGCGCCGGAGGCCCACCTCCCCTCCTCTTCTCCTTCTCTCCTCCCCCAAACACAGGCTGGCAACACACTTGCAACTCCCCTGGCATTGCTAGTGTTTATGGACGGCGGTGATCACTTAACATCAGGTGACCCGCCTGTTCGTTTGCCTCCTATAATATATATATGCATATATATATATATATTTATATTAAATTTAGGGTTTCACTATAGTTTTATGTAAGTTGTCAGTTTTAACACGATGTAATGTTTAGAATAATCTACTATATAATCCACTATTAGCACCCAGTTATAAACGAAACAGGTATATTTGAAACAACAAAAAACTTATAGTGAAGTCCGAATAATAAAAATCATTATATTTGGTCATAAAGGTGTTCAATACATACGCGATTGTCCCGCTGAGCCTCGCATACCCGTATACATGGTGGTGGGCGGAGCAGCCGGCGGTGCTGGGATCTGCTGGCTTCTGTGGGCTCAACTCGCCAGCAGAAACGCTAACTCTTCAGCCAGCGTGCTTGAGACTGTATTGGCGTATACACTGACGATATTCCTCATGGGATGGTGAGTGAAAATATTTAAACCGATTTTGAAATATATACTTTTCAGACTGAGACACTGGCTTGAATCTATCTTGGTATTGTAATTCACTTCAGTGTGTAGCAGTTGAGGCCAGCCTTTACATACTAAGTATAGGGGGGGCCGTGGTGTTAAAGTTTATGTGGTATTTAGAGACTAGCTAGATGGGCTCTAGAAAAACATATACGACGTTTATAGTATGTCTAACTGAATTGTGAGTACCATACACCAACACCCGCTACAGTGATACGCTTAGACATGTCGCGTTTCCATCAGCCGGTCGGTGTATGTCCAGTAATCAAGCAGTTTGGGAGGGATCTCTATCCGAGTATATATACCTCTACATACCTCTCACACTCTGTCGCTGTATTTTATAAACACAATGAATTATTTAAACAGGTTTGCGTTCGGAAACTACTGGACTCTCGGTATCATGTGGCCGGATTTCACACCGACACTGTTCGAACCTAATCAATGGTGTCACCGGACGCTATACGTATTCGCCCTAACGCAGCTCGGTGTCGTCTGGGGTGTATTAGCATTGATGATTCTGCTTCTTCTCGCTCTCATAATTTGTCAGGTATGTCTTATAAAGTACACAACCTTTAAATAAGCAAAATATCTATTCATTTGTGACATTTTTTATTAGGACCCATCGACTGTAACTGCTTAAGAACAAACGCGGTAGTTCGTTTACGCGTCCATTACGCGTAGTAACGGATAAGTTCGATTCATGGATAATAAAAAAAATAGTCTTCCATCATGATTTCTGTCTGTTAAGTTTATTTACGTTAGCTCGCAAGAAGTGGCTATGTCGTCAGGTTAGTGTTTTCAAAGATGATCTTGGTATACCTGAATTTTTTATTAACACACTAGTTACTTGTGAGACAAAGTGTCCGAGGACTTTTGCTCCATTCAAGGCCTTTTTCTTAGAATAATAACGCATCTAAGGCCTTTTTGGACAATATAATCGATATACACATGTATCCTAATTTCTTAACTTAAAGTATGCTCAGCGCCTGTAGGTCACTTTTACTATTACTACATTTATAAAAATTGACCTTTGCAGCCCTGTAGAACAATAATATCTGTATCGACCTAACTTTTTTAACTTTTTTTGTTTAAGATTACTGTGATACGCATAAAAAGCCTTGAAATGGAAATAAGATTACGAAGATCAATTACGTTATTTATTATTTCAACAAAATCATTAACAATATAAAATATTGTTTATATTACTTTATTTTTTTTATCAAAATTTACTGTTTAGAAGAATTGGGTTTACATGTACTTATTCTACAAAGTGATCAACACGGTGCAGTACCATCAAGAGTATTAAGGCTTGCTAACCTTGCTAGGCTATATGTCCAATAACTGTATTTAACGTTTTAAAGTATATAAGTTAATTATGTATTTTAAAGGCATGTATAGGTAGTTTTACCCTTTTGGTTAATCATTTTCATTACCCTTCTCGATTATACAAAAGTGAATAGAAATGACGGAGTATTTTTGTTAGATGTTCGGCTGCGGTTGGCTCGGACCACCTCGGTACAAGTAGCAGCGGCGCAGTGTCGTGCTCGAGCTATGGCACAGGAACATCAACAACACCATGGACGTAGCCGGAGCATTACTTCCCTTCACGCAGGTCGTCAGGCCCGAACTAACCATCCACGTCCAAGAGGTCCTAACTCAGGCCGATAGTTACACTGATTCCCAAAAAGCTAAAAATACCATTTCAGAGATCAATTATGCTGATTCCCAAAAAACTAAAAATACCATTCCAGAAATCAATGAACCCAGTGATAGAGACGATGATAGAATCAGCAGTAAAGTGAGCCCTAGTAGGATGAAAGATGTAGCGGAAGTGAAATTGGGTAATAAGAAGGGGACTCCGGCCTGATGGTTGTTGGTCGTGCTGCCGCCGCACGGCAAAAAGCATGTCCATTTCGAAACTACGGATAAGGTTTACTATTTCTAATATTAGCATCAATATTATACATTCATATGGAAACAGTGAAGTTTTTGAAGATCTTTTTAGAAATGTATTAACTGGTATTGGCGTTTTTATTTTGCTTTATGCAATGAAATTAGTGTACCTATTAGAATATATGAGGTAATAGAAGTTCCTTAATAGATTTTCATACTAATATATTTTTGACAAATTTAAAGACAGTGACGCTGTTTGTGCAATCCTATCCAGTGACATTTAAAAAGTTAAATTCGATGGATAAAACGTTTAAATTTTCTTTAAAAGTAGATCGTGTACATTTTAAAATGCAATAGTTGTAGTTTGAGTAGAACCCTTCGCTAAACTCGCCACTTTCGATAACTGCGACTTTATCCGCCTTTTATATCTCACGAGTGGAATATGTTCAGAAGCTCTAAGCTCTTACATATTTTTCGTGGCGAGTTCAAAGAGAAAACATTTTTATTATGAAATAAAAGTAAGTGTATGGGTTTTTTATACTTACCGGTATGCATATCTTGAATTTTATCCGAATAGACGATGCATGTAATGTATCATCATATCAAAATATATCTTTTTCAACTAATTTTAGACATTTAATTATTTTGCAAATTTGTATATTAACATACAACGAATAGGTATTTACTAGTATTAATAAATTAGAATGTAATACATAATACTATAACGCACATATCATACCTATATATCATATATATATATCATATATATCATAACATATCTATATTAAATATACTAAGTTTAATTTCATAGTTATTATACTAACTCGAAATTTGGATAAAGATGCTTCAATATATTATCCAAGAAGAATAAATACATCTAAAATAATTGTAATCTGGCTTATTGGGTTATAGGTTATTGCAATTTTTGTTAGAATGGATTACGACAACTAGACACCAAGTGTAACGTTCACATTACTGGTACGCTTAGACATGTCACGTTTCCAGATCTGCCGGTGTATTTCTACTGACCGAAAGGAATAGCAGAAATCTCTACCAGATTTGGTCCCGGTCATCATACACATGGTAGTGAAACGGTAATAGTGCTTCTCTTTTAGTTTGTCGCATTTTGGATAAAGCCAGTGCATATCCAGCTGTCGAGAGGCTTGGAAGCTGGCATAATAAGGATGACTGCCGATGAATTCTAGATCTCTCGGAGGTCACCGTTGTTGTGTATTATTGTGCTTAACATCAAGTACGAGTACAAAGCCATAATTTTTCTAATAGCATAAAACTCTTAAGTTAAATTATATTGGAGGATAATTTACTAACACGAGACATATCGCTCTGTTATCAATTCTTATACAATTAAATCCTCTGTTATGAAATCTTGGATCGCCCTTGTATAATGTTACGAGATAATAAAATCAATACGCAATGGAAGTAATCTAATGCATTTGCAAAAAGGTCGTTATATACCTACTTAGTATTCAGAGCAATTACACAATACATTAGAACCTTATTTCGACCCCAAACCATTAACTCTTAAAATCATCGATATTGGTTTTTGATGTGTCCCCACTTGAGAATGGTTCGACAATGGATACACCTATGAAGCATTACATCCAGACAGAGAATTGGCCTGCTATCGAGAGATCCGTAATTGCAAACCCTTCAAAATTCAACCCAACTAGTATTTTGGATTAAACAAAAAAGCAAGAACGATTTTTATAAAGTTCTGGGTTAGTTTAATTTAGAACTAAAAATAGGCCACATTTTGAATACACAATGTCTGAATATTATCGTCAAATATTTAATTTTATTTACATCTGTTATAATGTTAAAGTATTTTGGTAAACCTTCGATCATATAAAAAGAATCTATTATCTAATAGGAGTCATAATCATAAGATCTTAGTCTAAGAACTTACACAGAAAAATAAGAACGAACAAACAAAGATAGTCTTTTAAACGCCAATACTCTAATTACGTTGAACAAAGCAACTGTTAGCGCCCAGGATCTGTTTCTGATCTCACAAAAACATATACCCAGTGTTATTAAAACCTCATATTGTACAGATGATTGACCTTACAGGTCATACAATTTTAGGACATTATAAATCTAAAACGATAACTTAGACCCTTTTTATACGTTATAGTTTTTTGCGTATCAATTTAATCTTGTCATTAGATGAATCTTAATATCAATGAAAAGACCTTGTGATTTGAGGTAATACACTAAGCTTAAAGCAAAACTAAGTTTCAAGTGTAGCTTAGGAAACACGCTTATAAAAGCTTAGTTACAGATTTTCAATTTATGGACAGTAGCTAACCAAACGAACATTATTGAATACATCGTCATTATGAAAACTTGTAATTAAAATTCGCTGTAGAAGGCTAGTCAGTGATTTATTTTTTACCGGTATTTCGTAGTGATTTCTATGTCTGCATTTAATTTAAATATAGGGATAATATTGCTTATATATTGGAGGAATACTTTGGTTTAAGTTAATTTGCATGGTGATAGAGCTTGTCGATCTCAAGTATACTAACATTCATTTTTATAATTAATATCATATCATTTTTGAACCATTATTTGGACTAATTTTCTTAAAAGGAATATTAGACAATCAGTGGAGATTGAATATGGAAAAAAATATTTATCAAAAATATTCGTTGTGAATTCAAAATAAGGTTTGATATTATTATAAATTTAGTGTAAGATGTATAGAACTATTATACGTTATCCTAAATGGTATTTACATTCTCCGCTCCACACGTAGTGTGAGTACATAGATAAGTGCACGTTGTATATGACTAATCTTATTATTGCTATATTTACTAATTTATTATAAACATGGTTAGAAGATTCGTTTCTCAAGACATTTGTATTGTTATTGATATGAAAAACAAGAGTAAAGGAATTTAAAATATCCCTTTAGGTAGATATTTTAAGGAACTTATAAATTATTTGTACAGGTTAAGATTTACGTGTTTCGAAAACATAAATTGCACTTAGATAACGTTGTTTGCATTATGTTGAAACAAGAGACGTTTTTGTTACAAAATGTAATGTAAATATAGAGGTATTTGAAATCTGAAGGTGTTTAGAAATAACTTGTCCATACCCTCGGAAAATACCAATTGAAAATCAGCGTTGGCATCACCCGCTCTGGTGGCAATCAGTTTATGCTAAATTGTGTATCTTTGTAATATATACTACGGTGTCGTTATAATATGTTCGCAATATTTTTGTTTGTAGCCTTTATTTTTTCTTTGTTATATATGTTTTTGCGACTCCAGTTTTCGGAAAATTGTGCTCTAGTGTCCGTATACTAGCTTTAATTTATTAAAAAAAAACAGGGTGTGTTATTAAGACACACGATAGAAGTGAGACTCCTATATAACAGGGAAACATTTTAATTTAAAAAATATAACAAAAAGCCGACGTCACGAGGTGTTCTCAGGTAGTTCTCAACCATTCAAGTACTGACCGCACCCAACGTTGCTTACCTTCGATGATCGGATGGTGTTTTCAACATCTTAACCGGCACAGTGTTTACAGTGTTATAGAATTTCGAAGCCCTCACACAGAAAGTTTCACTTCAGAAAATCAGTTTTTTCTTAAGTAAAAACCTATAGTAATTTACAGGTAACGTTGTATATCTTTTTAATACGTATTATAATAAAGGTTGGGTTTTTCGAATGAATTAATATCTAATTCATATTTTGAAAATATGTTCCTATAACTTTTATTAGAATAATTCTATTCATTCAATAAAATAATATCTGAGATATTTTGGTGGGATATTAAGTCAGTTATTTGAGATATTTATTTTTCATTCAAAATATTTTATTTATCCTATATTTTGTAATATTTATGATAGTAATATGGTATTTTGCGTAATATAGCTTGGTTCTTTCGCAATAGTGAAATGGATGAAAAAAAGAGAATAAATTGCGAGATGTCACAGTAACTTCCTAGAGAGCTTTATCGAGGGTGGACATCATTTTTTTTAAATACCTAAGTAATAACAAAACAATTATCCATTTGATAATGGCAGTAGTAATCTTAATTAGTGAAGAGTAGTTACAGAAAAAAATATTTTATATATTTTTGCTCATTGACACACAAAAAAAAGAAACAAATTTATTCGGAATTTAAATCACAAAGTGATGAAATAACATACACATGTCTTGAGTTTCGTACAAAATCATACTAAACTGCATGGAACAGGCTTTAAAACAAGAATTTATGAGATATATAACTTTTTATAGAATAAATAAAGGATATATAAGAAAAAAGTATTTTGATGTGCTTTTAGTATTTTAGAAGTGTAGAGTATACAAGATATAATAATTAAAACGGATATAAACAATTTATCGTATATTATCTTATTGCTTTGGATTTTATCAAATCTTTAATAGATTTTAAGAAAATCGATTTAAAAATAATATCATATTTTTTAATTGTAATTAAATTGCAATTAATTGATATTTTTTAACAATCTCCTAAATAATTTTGCTACAAATATAAAAAACAAACTATATATACTTGAAATTATATTATTTCTATGAATTATATCCAAATAAGAAAAACGTTTATAAACTATACTTCTTCGTGTGTATAATCGCATTATGTACTTAATTATATGTATAAAAATATTGAAATTAACAGCTATATACCCTTAGCTTATAAATAATTATTCGTCCCTTATAAAAATCGTCCCGAACGAATAAAATATGGATCAATGAGCTTTTTGTATACATTATTTTATACCAGCTATATATTAATAACGAGTAACACTCGTGTGTTATCTGACAACGATCGTTGCTATATATAACAGTTGTCAGTTATTCTGCTGTTGGGTAATTTGTATCAATATAATGTTACAATATATAAATGAATATGTCACGACTCTGTGTGTGAGTAATGTGAAGTCTCACCTTCACACGTGTCGGTTGTTGCATAATGCTTTCTCGTTTGCACATTTTGCCCATTGACGTTGTCGGTAGTAATAACAAATAATCAACAGCAGAATAATGTTACCTTCAATAATTTGTTTTATATTACGTAGGAATAATACATTACAATATTAGTTGTTCCATTAATAGCCGACTCTAATATAAACTTTGAAATTAATTAAACAATTTCAAAGGCATTATATTTTAAAACTTTGTTTAATTTTTTTTAAGTCATTTGTAAATTATGCAGCACGTATAGAATTGAATTTCGTAGTAATAGAAAGATATAGTTGTATTAGAAAAACAATATATTGAGTAATAAATATATACGCAATAATTTATATTATAAATATTAACATGAATTCTGAACAGTCACTATTAAAAATATTGCTTGTTTGTTAGGTCCACACGGTCAAATTTTAATGACACGAACACTTGAAGACCAAAAGCAGATGAAGTCCGATAAATTTCTATTATATTTTCGCGAGAGCGAATTAAAATTTTTGAGATTTTCACCTCGATATTTCATTTTCTTTTTATTTCGCTCAGAAGTCATCGTAACTGACTTCTTGTTTACTTTGTTTACAGAAGCTATTGGTATCAAATGACTACTTGCATGTTCAGGATTCTTGTAATTACGTTTTACCTAATCGCGTAGATAAGATGTACTCTTGAATGACGTGTTTCATAGTGCTTCAGCAGTTTTGATTACAAAGATTTTAACAGTTAAATTTTTCACAAATGATTCCATCACAAAAAATATAATTCAATTTAATTTTCACTGTATACAATTGTTCCTACATCCCTATTTTACGCGACCATCTTCCACCACCATCGGGTCACGCCGCGTCGTTGCGTTTTATTTCTTTTGTACCGTTATTTCTGAAGGTTACGAATTGTTTAAATTAATATTGATACTACTTATATTGAATATATATTCCACGTTGAGAAAGCGTCATTCAAAAGTAATAACTAAATCTTTGTAGAGAAAATGTATTATAAACATTAAGAATTTACCAGCAACTGAATATGGGAACATAGAGTAACTTATGTAGATATATTTAATTATATATTATAAAGATAAACGATATAATATTATATACATATTTCTAATTATATACGTAGCGTACAGTATTGAATATTAATATACTTAGTGTTAGTATAAGAAGCATAATATTGAATTTAGATTGATTTATAAAAATAACTTCGTTGTTATAGTTTCGTTCATAATATGACATTTGTAATAAAACACAGTAAGCCTTTTATTATTTATAATGCCTTTTTAAAAATTGATTATGATTATTATTGTAAGATGAGACATAATTCGTTTCTGTTTATAGAAATGCTGCTGGAAAAATTTAAAGAGTAGGCTTCAAATGACAACGGCTGTTGCACAAAAGAGGTTGATTATCTGTATTAAAGAGTTGACGTTGGAATAAAGTAAATACCACTATAAATTAGTTTTATCTTAGTTGTGGTAACCAAATTTATTCGCAAATACCTCTTTTCACGTGGTAATTTTTTTATTTTATTGAATCGACTTTCATATGTTTTCGTAACAATATTGGTATTTTACCCATATTGCAATCGGCGTCGATTTTTGAAACTATTAAATAATTTAATTATAGCCATATAGTATATTAATGTAATAAAATAAATAATTTTATTATACTACACATATATCTTTATTTTTTATTAACTTCTCCTCTAATACACATAATAATAACAAGTAATAAAAAGATTTCTAATAATTGTTCGTGAAATATTAGTAAAGTAAATAGTTCCTGAGATGACTTGAAAATCATTACGCAATAACTTTGCTGGAAAGTCGCAATCTACCGTATAAAAATGAACCAATTTTGGAGCTAAAAAATACGTTATTTCTCATTCAGTTGTATTTATTAGATCTAAACATATTTTTTATATATAATTTATATTAATGTACAAACATGCCAGTATTATTTTCGTGAAAATAAAAACTTTACACCCGCAGTAAATAATATTACAAATTAAAAAGAATACAACGGCTAACTTCAGATTTGTAGAGCGTTATCTCTTTCACTCATATTATGTATTTAATGTTTTATCACGGACTTGTCCACAGATACACTATTGGACTTGTCAGTTGTCAAAGAGGATTATTGGTGTGTAGTCACGTCCATTTTGAAATATATATACATAGTTGTAAATTATCAATTTAAAATCGATATGTAGATAGATATAATATTCCTGAACAATTAAATAAAATAGATAATACTCTATAAAAATTATAACTATATAACACTATAAATACAAAAATGGATTGTTGTACAAAGTGAAACCTTCGTCCATCTATTGAATGTCGTATTTATAGGTGGTAGAGCCACGCTGAAGCTATTACTGGTTTCAGCATGAATGCGTAGGCTCGCCCGGGATACTATCAGAAACACCGACGTAAAGTTTGGTACTATTTAGTCCGGTGAAACTGTTAAGGCCTTGCTACGCCAATAGCGTAGTCATTTCGAAAAAAAAAACCGACATAAAGTAATAGTGCTTGCATTGTTGCGTTTCGTTTGGTCAGCGAGAGCGCCGGAAGACAACCTTCCCTCCCCTTCCCTTCTCCCCACTTCCCCTTCCCTTCTCCCCACTTCCCCTCCCCAAACGCAGGCTGGCAATGTACTTGCGACTCCCTGGTGTTGCAAGTTTCTATGGACGGTGGTGATCAATTAACATCAGGTGACCCACCTGTTCGTGTTTGCCTCCTACGATATAAGAATAAATAGCCGACGCGCGGCCGCGGAGTAGGGGTAAAGTGAAAGGTGCTCGGCAGAGCAGGCGAAGCCAATATGGCTGCACCCATGGCTCAATTCAAAATGATTCAATGATTTAAATAAATATAATGCACCGTTTTTAAGATGCGCTATCATTTGAAATATTATATTTTTCTTGTATTCTGTACTGTAATACGCAGATTGAAAATAAAATATATAGTTGTATATCTTGTTTACTATTGATTTCCCATTATCACTACCATTTTCCAATTATTCGGTTAAGATTAAAAACGCGATTTGAATACCCTAAATCGAATAATTTTCGGAAAATTTTAAGTTAAATATGTACGAGCCGAAAAAAATGTCAGTTGCATCGTGGTTTCGTATAACCATTTTTTTTATACAACTACTTAAAACAACTCTTGGTAAATAAAGGAACATCTCACGCGTTGGTGTCTCGTGTGACAGAGATAGCGCTCTAAACTATGCTATACGTTTGTCTTTTTCTAAACCTATGTCTAAATATTTACTACCAACTACTGTAGAAGAAAAAAGGCTTAGTTATAAATTAGTTGTAGAATAAAATTATATGCTTAAGAAAAATACATACATATTATTAGAAGTTTTAATTTTTGTCTCTTACAAGTGATACTTTCATTTAGACGTAGACGGTAAATGAAAATGTATCTATCGTGATTGTATTAAATGTCTTTTTGTATTTATGTGTTTTTAATTATATCCCTTAGTATAAATATAAAAGCAATGAGATATTATTAACATATAACGTCATCAATGATTACATTATTTTAACATTATATTGTTCCGTCAACTACAAGCAATCGAAAAATTATAATTATAAATGAGGAAGTTTAGGAGGACGGTTGAATGCTTGCTACAAACAACTTAACAGATTTTAAAGAAACTATATAGTAATATCTAGTAATATAAATAATAAATATAAACTATAGTAACTATATAGTAATATAAATAAGAATGTAAATCTAACGTGTCTGTGCTTTTTTGATTTTTGTGAAAAAAATTGTTGCAGGTGTCTAGGAATAAGTAATGGAATACATTTCAATCATTTTTATAAATTTCTATCTGTCTGTTTGTATGAACACGCATCACTGCTAAAGTATTGGGTTCACAATAAAACCTCACTAAGAAAATCATAAAACATATTCTCGGGTGTAACTTAGTCTATGTTTCATTAAAATCGGTCCACTCTATCAAAAGCTTCGATCAACAATAACTAGATAAAGGGTCACGTACAAAATCGAAGCTAACTGCTGTCCGCGTAAATATATATTTATGTAGCTATTTGTTTACTAAGAATGGGAGAAAAAAAGTTTTAAAAAAGTTTTAAGTTCAACCAAATTACAACCATGACACCTAGTAATAAAGTCACAAATGTTCAAAATATTATCTAATGCTTACGATAAAACGAGCAAAGCAATAAATTACTCCCGTCACTTACAAATGAAAAGACAACATAAACAACATTTAGGGTGAATTCAACCTTAACTCGCAATGAATAAAGTACTTTTCCCGTTATTGTGCGTGGTTGGCGAGCCTTGGCCAAACATTTGTACCACAGCTTTAAAATCGGTAATTTTGTTAAAAATTTGATATTATTTGTTAGTTTACAGCTTAAAATATAAGTTATTCAACATGTATTTAGTGAAAGTAAGATACTCCGGCCGTTAAACTGCTTTTTCGGCTTTTTTGCATCTTTTGAATACACTGCGGCATTGTGAAACGTGCTTACATTGGCCGTGTTTCAAACAAACAACACATTTCAAGTGAGCTGTTATTTACTTAGACGTATTTTTCGCGCCGACCCGATATCTAGTTATTGTTGATCGAAGATCAAAAGTTATTGTAATTTGAATGACGGCTCGAGTTAAGTATGAAAGAAGAGTAAGTAATCTATACTAATATTACAAATATTATTAAATAATATTATTTGTTTGGTTGAACGCACTAACCTCAGGAATTACTGGTCAGATTTAAAAATTCTTTCAGTTTTATATTGCTCAGCTATCGAGAAAGGCTATATATCATCACGTTAAGACCAACAGGAGCGAAGCGCCAACGAAGAATGTTTCAAAATCAGGGCGCTTTTTCCTTTTGAGAGCTTCTGCTGCGTGTTAGCGTTGTCCCAAAGTAACTATTCCATGTGGACGAAGTCGCGGGCACAAGCTACTAACTTATATATTGATATAACATTTACTCCGGTGTGACACCCCATTGGATGGAGGTATCGGTTGTTCGTGTTTCTTGATTATTATTGGCTATCAGGTTTCCCTGAATACCTTAAAACTTTAAAAGGCGACTGACGACTAGATATTGGGTATCCTCCCTCAGAAAGTGTTACCTTACTACGTAGTGTTACCTCAGTGGTACCTTAAGTGTTGGATTTCTGTATCGTCTAACGTTTTACTCTAATGTTCTTGGTGGATTGATCGATAAATCATAATCATGACGTCACTATGGATGACGTCATACTTTCACATGGATGCAATTTTATCATTGCCGCCACAACTATAAAAGTTTAGATATATTCATTCATAATTTTTTTTATTTAAATTGGACAAAATTAAATTATAAGTTAACTGTAGCAATTAAAGGATCGTTCTCAGGTTTTATCTAAATGTACTGTAGGTACAACTATAATTAATATGTTAGATTTCATGTTAAATTCATTATAATGAGGTATAGTTCAAAATCCAATTAGCAGGTGCATTTCTCATAAAGACCAATAGATACGGAAACTTCAGAATATGAATACTACGATATCCTCACATCTATCTGTCCACGTCTTTATAGAACGTCATAGGTATGAGTTTGCAAACTCGACACCCATTGTTTACCTCGTGCATGCCAACAACAATTGTTTGATCAGAAGTTGGAAAGATAAACAAAACAAATGAATTCCCACCTCTAGGAGAAGGAAGGTCAAATACTTGCATAAGTTAGTTTTGGTGTTCTGTTGACTGTAAGCTTATTAAATTTGTTGGATAAACAGCGATAGCTTAATGTTGGCTGTTAGACAAATTTACTTAGCGACTTTTTTGAAAAGGTAAGATAATGAATGATATTACAAAAAATACTTGTCACATATTTGTAAGGTTTCATTGGGTTAAGAATTATTAGAATGCGACGTTAGATGACTAAAAAGATGATGTAGTTATTTATGGGCACCGCCATGCTAAATATTTTGGGTTCTAATATCGTAGAACTTCTTGATCCAAGTCCCAAACGTGGGTG
Source organism: Antheraea yamamai (assembly GCA_036509395.1). Taxonomy (NCBI): domain Eukaryota; kingdom Metazoa; phylum Arthropoda; class Insecta; order Lepidoptera; family Saturniidae; genus Antheraea; species Antheraea yamamai. Next base: position 1,549,089 of record AP028446.1, read on the forward strand.
TACTTTGTGTTTATCTATACTAATATTATAAAGAGGTAAAGTTTGTGAATTTGTGAGTTTGTGACGTTATAGGGGTAATCTCAGGAACTACTGGTCCGAATTGAAAAATTCTTTCAGTATTATACAGGTCATTTATCGAGGAAGGTTATAAGCTATACATCGTCACGCTAAGACTAATAGGAACAGAACACCAATGAAGAATGTTTCAAATCTTTTCCTCTTGAGAGCTTCCGCGTTAGCCCGAAGTAACTATTCCACGCGGACGTAGTCGCGGGCAGAGATTATACATTATACGTTTAAAACTCGCCTGTGACCTTAGGTTTGATCGTTAGTATGGGAATTGTCTAAAGAAAAAAGTAATCTTGTAGTAAACATACTTTTCGCTTACATTCCTCTCTTGTAACCGTAGTTTTTCTTGAAATTATAATTCAATCTGTTACCGTCCTTAAGTATTTACAATTTTTGCAACAACTTTTGTTTGCAATGGAGGAAGTGTTACATTTAATTATACAGTTTTGTAATACATAAAGAATGAATAAATTAATGTTTCTATTGTGAAACAAACTAATATTCATTGTTGAAGTTATACTTCTTTAGGCGCGTTATGAAAAAATGATGAGAGTGAAATTTTAAGATGCGCGCGCATCTGTGACACAAAATTAACAGTATGAAGCTGTCTGCTTAACCTGACACCCTGAAGTTAGCTATAGTCAACATTTTGTTTCTTTGTATTTGTTGTTCGTATTTCTTTGTATTAAAACTTTCAATGTATTAAATACCTTTTTGAAGTTATACTTCTTTAGGCGCGTTATAAAAAAATGATGAGAGTGAAATTTTAAGACTGTGACACAAAATTAACAGTATGAAGTTGTCTCCAAACCGGCACTCTGAAGTTAGCTATAGTCAACATTTTCTCAAATGTGCATACTAGATGGCGCTAAATTTAATTATACTCAACCTGTAAGGTAAAAATATATTTTTTTTCTACAAACGTAGATTAAGGCGAAAGTTAAAATTTTTGAACAGATTGTTATCTTGTTACGCCAAAGAAGTATAACTTCTAACGCGTGTACATAAGTACACACACACTTTTTTTAGATATTACAAAATATAATACTTACTCCATTGCAATTAAAAGTATGACGCACAAGTTGTAAATGCTTGTATCTTTAGAATATATATGGTAACAGTTTGAATTATAGTAATTAATAAAGATGAACAAAAAGCCTGAAATTGTAATCAGTGGTGTCTAATTAAATTATCCTCACACATACAGTTAAAACAAATCCAACGACACATCATATATAAATGGTTTAGGCTACAGAGCGTGTCGAATAAATAGACATACATAGGCCCAAACACATTACTCTCCATTTGTACTATTGAATAAAGAATGAAGTGAATTAAAACAACAAAAGTAATAATACTCTACTAGGATATTTTCTGATACACGCCTTGAATGAATGAATGAATGAATTCTTTATTGCACTTTTGATTTGTACACTGGCGAGCTTAATGCCATGAGGCATTTTCTTCCAGCTAACCAGCGGTATTGATGTTAAGCAAAAACTTTTCTAGGTAGTGCCTATATAAATAAAACAGAAGAAAATGGGTAAATAAATATATACATGTATACAATACTATAATAAAATAAATACATATCTATATGTATATGTGGGTGTCTATGTAACATAAATATGTTATCTTACATAGTATAGTGATAGTAACAACGTTAAAAATATGATGGCAAGCATTTATAGGTTTTTTCTGGCAGCTGTACTTGAAGGTATCCAGTTCTTTGTAATCTATAATTTAGGAAAATAGCCTTAACGATACTTTATGACTTCATTACATGGTATAAAACAAAGTCCTCTACCGCGTCTGTCTGTCTGTCTGTTCGCGATAAACTCAAAACTACTAAACAGATTTTCAAGCGGTTTTCACCAGTGGCTAAAGGGATTCATGAGGAACGTTTTGGTATATAATTTGTGAAGGATATTTTTATAATCAGGGCGGGACAACGTCTGCCGGGCCCGCTAGTAATTAATAATTTTATATAATTAAATGGCAACATTGTACAGTAGAGAAGCCAGCAAACTATTGCAAACAACATCGAAAGAGTTTTTCAGCATATGCTCCTTAAAACATGCCCACAAGTACATATATACTATTAATATATTATATGTCTCCTAAATTATTACAAGCTGTACAATTAGGATACTGAGATACTGAGTGCTGTTTTACTGTACACATCACGCTCGCACTGTCAGTTTTTCTGTTTAAAAGTGTATTGCCACTGTATTAAATACAACTTGCAATCGACATCATGTTATGCTATTTTACTCCTTGCATACAAAATTAAGCCTTATTACAACCACCACAAAGCTTTACTCATCGTCAAATCAAATTTATAAACTAGCAAAAAGGTATCTAGTTCTGCAATCTCTCCATCACCCGTACTATCATTAGCGGTTAGCTTTTATAATACTATAGCAGGAGAAGGAAGCATTACATAACTTAGTTTATTTATTTTACTAGCAACTTTAGAAGTATCCGATTACTCCTACAGTTTATAGAACGCCGAGGCCGACCTTAATTGCCTTTGGAGAATTAACCCAACAATTTACTGAGATGAAGAGAGCCTTTATAAATTATTTTATTGAGGTAGCTACAACGTACCTTCAATTATTATAAATATGATTTTATATTATGTTTATACCACCTGTATCTATTAATAGAAGGGTATTGGTATATTTGAGATACATAAACTCCAACATCGTTTGACAAATAAAGTGTTTTTACATTTCCACTTTTTTACAACTAAGTGGTTCTGCAACACATCAGCATCAACTGATCTTCATGATATGCATAGATATTTATTACAACAAATAATAATAATATATTTAAAGTCCATCTTCTTTCTTTATTTTATTTTGAGCAACCAATCTTCTAGTAAATTATTACTGCCATTGTCGAGTAGGTAATGATATTACAAATTTCTTGCGATCTTCAATGAACTATCAAGATGGTGGTCCTCTTATTAAAACTTTTCAGGGAGTTTTTATGGTAAGTCGGTATTCATGCAGGGTATTATTGTTTTATAATTCTCTAGTGCACAATAACCAAACTATATTAGGTAAACACCTCCAATATTAGACAAAATAGAGCCAAACCACACAATATTATGAAAAAATACAAAATTTACTACATGACATTTCAAGATCCCGCCAAAAACTCCCTTGATAGCCAGCTATTTTTTATAAAGCTGCAATATCCAATCTGAGTGAGTCAACTAAAGATAATATGAAATCTTGGAAAAATTTGTCACGATTCCTATCGTTGCATCAGGACAGTAGGTATTTCTTTAGTGACTTTCTTAGTGTTACTTTTATAAACGGATATGACGGTCACAGCTATTACCAGATTTCAATCGTTTGGTAGTAATCTGAACTGCTAGTTTAAAAGCGTTCATTATACATAAAATTGACTCAACGTATCAGTGGGAAACGTTTTCCAACTATAAAATACTTACCACTTGTATATATATAATGAACTTAAATTTATGATCAAATGTTCCGCGGCGCCAAAGTAATTTGTTTTTACTGGAACAGTGTAATTCGGAGTTCATAACCGAATACAATACTGTTATGTTCTAAAGAAATTATTAACTAAGAAACTTGTAAAGAAGTTCATTAGGTTTATAAATATAAATTCTGGACAAGTTTTGTTTAGTATTTCATACATCTAACAGGGTTTCGGATAGATAATGGAGATATGCCACTAAATTGACGGAATGGTGGTCAGTGGTAATGGAAAATTGGAATAAGGTGGGTTGTTGTAGCTGTTAGTAATTATCGCTAATTCGATCTTTGAAAATTCATTACACTGCCTACAGTAGCAAAGGTGTATCTTTACGCAGTGCATTAACAACAAACTTACAAATAGTTTGGATATATCGAAGGTTTTTCACTTAGACAGCCGACGGGAAGCTGGATATTACAAAAGAACGGTCAGTGGATTTGAGTTGCTTGTTACAGATTTCTCTCTAGCTTGAAGTACACTTATTGCTGAAATTACGAATGTAATCCATATTATTGGTCTATCGATAAGAACCCAATACAACTCTTTTTCAAGGTAGATGCCATCATTAGCAATGTTAATAAAATAATACAAATTATGATGCTACCCACCCAAAAGATATATATTGCTGAAATGAGTATACTGCGATTCAAATATAATACGTGTTTGTATCATTCATTTAAATAATCGCTTTGGTGTTACTGCATCCAACTTTAGAGACCTAAGTATAACAGGAGAGGGAGTGTTTTTAATTAAAACTTAATTTGCTTGAAATTGCGACTGTCAGAACATATCTAAAGATTTTTTAGGACTTAAGTGACTAGCTCATACAAGCATTAGAAAATGCCAAAGAATATGACTTTAATTAGTTGAATATTGTATTCGTTTTGAGTTTATGTTTAAACATAAATAGCACGATCGCAAAACATGTACATGTAAGTGGTGTTTCTCTTTAATAAAACTATTGCACCTAGAGAAGTTAATAATTTGCATTGCTATATTAAGAGATCATTTTGGTTTATAGTTTTCTAAAAGTCGAATTTTTGTTTTTTGCTACTTTCGTAAGTGTATATCTAAAAGTATTGTGTCAAAATATTATGAAGGTTGGAGCAGTCTAACTATATTAATTTGTGAGTTGTTCGTAGCAACTTTTACTACCTAAGCGCGCTCTTCCGAATTTATTCTTATTCCTATTCTTTTATTTTTTCCTTTATTCCTATTGCCTACTATCTTAGCGGATGTTTTCGCTCCTTTTCATAGAATTAAACCTCACTAGGTGATTATTGATATTAATAATACTGATTATTAATTACTTCTGTACTAATTTAGATACTGTAATACTTTTGCAAACACTTTCCTTTAAAAAAAAACTTTAAACACGCTGTTCACAAAACTATGTTTTTATGGTCGGTGATGGTGATTTCTCCGAAACCGCTCAGTCGATCTTCATGAAATTCTAAACACATATTGTACACTTAAACAGCTCTAACTTGAACTATGATTGAAATAAAATTTTCAATTTAACTAATATTTCTTCCATAATTAGTGAAAAATCACTACATTTTTTGTACGTCCGCCATTTTTTTATTTATAGGTAAAATTTAATATTGTTAGTTCAGGCTAGAGCTACACGTATACTGAATGTAAACAATTTTGATTATTTCATTTTAAATGAGCTATTATCAAGATATCACTGCCGCCGGTCAACTACGGAGTGAAATTCACCTATCGTTTTGAACCATAATAGCGTGAATTTTTTTCCCTATGTTCTCTAAGAATAGTGTAGTTAACCAGAATAAACTTATTATCAATATTAGTAATAATTTATTCCTAATAAAAATAATGAAATCACTGTTTTTTCTCTTCGTCTAAATTAGTATGATCCCTTAAAGTTTTGGTATACCCAAGCAAAACAAAGAATAAAACATAAAAAGTCCAATGTTTTCGTTGATCATTAATTCAAATTCGTGTTTATATTCTAAGACACATAATGATTTGGACCCGAGCACGAAACAACAAAAGCTAATTACATTTAAAACATATTTAAATTATCTCCAAAACCTACTCTTAAATTCATGTGTGTTTTTAATTGGCTTAATATTTTAAGTAGATAGGTAAAGGGAATGAAAACATTCCAATAAAACGGCTTCACGGTTTATATTTTGTTTTAGTGTTCATAAATGTTCGAGAATTGCAGAAATTCAATGGCACATATCTGGATCATTTTTATAAAAAGGGAACTAACAATAAATGTTAAGGGGTCAGTAGACTTTTTCTTCAAATGGTCCTACATTTGCATTTGTTGGCATTTTTTTCTATTGATATTGCATTTTTCTTTTGTATTCAATGTCATTACTTTCACAGTTTTTTCTATATTTTACATTGATATAATTGTAGTATCGATTTGTATATAAACTGATATTTTTTTTTCCTGATACGTTTTATTTATACTTCCATTTTTTCTAAAGATAACTGAGACAAATCCGCAGGAATTAATGTTACGAATTTCAAATTTCACATTTTCCTGACGACTCTATCACAGATTTTCTTAAATATACTAAGGTTTTATATTCATTCCTAATCCGTATTTAGAACCCAAATGTGAATTCAGAATCCTCTAAGCCTGATTAACTTTCACACAAAAATTCTGATCTCGTAAACGTATTTAAAATATTTACTTTACAAATCATAATATAATTTAGTAAATAGCGTTGAATTAAGTATCAGCCTTTACGGCAGGTTATTTTTTATTGTGTCACAATAAATGACTACGTTGTAGCTTATAGTTAAACACACTACCTTTTTTTCCGAGAGATATAGAAACTATCGCCAAATCATTTTTCTCATGCCGGACTGCAAATCTTTTAGAGGATGGATATATATTGACCGATTTCAAGATGTGGCAACCGAATTTAGAGCCACTATGATACACAGATACGGTATACCGGCATTCGTCTCGCTCAAAACTTGGAGCAACTTGGAAAAACTTGACTGGGTGAGTACCTCCATCTTACAGAATATCACAGTCAAATAATAATATTCTTTGTAGCGTTGTGATTCTATGCTGAGTAAGGTTGCCAGAGCTCCTGAGGGTACGTTGTAAAGGGTCGGCAACGCGCATGTGATACTTTCGGTGTTGCAAGCGTCCATAGGCTGCGGTAAATGCTTACCATCAGGCAACCCGCATGCTGCTTTACCACCATCGTATTATTCAAATAAATTGTATGATGATAACGATCCACTTGAGAATAGACTCTTCATCACTTCGTTTGGTTACTGGGCATACACCAGTTAATCCCGGAAAGTGTTACGCCAAAGTGTACGATTGTTGTGGAGGTTACACCTGATATATGATGCTCACAATTCAATGCAAATATCATATCCTAGAAACTCGTTTGCTAGAATTATATAAGGTAAATGTGATTAAGTATATTTTCCTCCTACCGGTCAACGTTTCACTAGAATCGTAATAATAATACCTAACATAATTATTTATCCAATTTAATTTTTAGTTAAAATTTCTTTTTAATTCTCTTAAATTGTAAGACTTTCACGTAGATAATTTTACAGGCACAACTACTACATAATACTATGGAGCAATCTGCCAAACAGATTAAGTACTCTATTCTAGTGATGTGATAACTGAAGAAGCTGTGTCACAATAACAGTCATTCAATTCAATCTAAAAGAAATTCGAGCGCTGCAGAGTTTAGAGCTAGCTATAAAGAGTTTTATGCACCACCGCCGTTGTTAGACATTTTAAAAGTTTTATTAGCAGTATCTTTGACTATTATTACCACCCACTTTACCAATTACTTCAACTTGGATATAGACGTCATTATGTGAGCATAAATAGAAGTAATACGTTTTGAGAGGTGATTCTGATTGAGACGTGTCGAGTATTTTTACTGCGTACCGGCAACAAAAATACTTATTGTACCATAACATCACATTATTGCTCATGGCAATTTGCCCCACATACTAATACTCTAACACTTCAATAAAGTATTGGTGCAGTTCCTTTCAGTCGATTTATATGTCGATGATTGGACAGAATTCTGACAAAAATGGAATTAGTACGGGTAGAGATTCGGAGTATCTTTCAACAGTATAATTCTTGTAATATAATTATTTAGCAGTTTGATTTATGTAGTTACAGGTTTACTACTAAACTGTATCAATAAATTAATTGACATTAAAATACATAACCCAGTCTTAAAAGTACAAACGCAAATGTTAATAGCGTATAAATAAAACTAAAGGATAAACTTTTTTTCTTTAACCTTTCCAGAAAACTTTTCCATCACTACTTATCTTGAGGAAACGTGAAATGGCGAGATCGAGGTTAAGTTAACCAAGACGTTTTAAGCTTTGTCCTAAAGAGGATGTTTGCTCTAATGACACCTGCTATTAGCCGAAGTTTTATTGAGGTTGGATTGTTAATTTAGATCACATTGCTAAAAAAAAATCGTGGTGTGACCGGTGGAATATTATTTCGATGTCCGCTGGTTCGAACCCCACCATGTACCAACGAATTTTTCAGAATTCGCGTACATTTAGTAATTTAAATTGGTAACAGTATCGGCTGACGGTGAAGAAAATCATCGTGAGGAAACCTGAACCTGAGAAATGTTCTTCTAGTATTACTTACTGTATGTGGCAAAAATATAGAACTATGGATTTCTCAGAGTTTGAAATAGCCAATACGTCGTGGGCTGGCTGTCTCTTACAGGCAGATGATGATGATGATCACATTGCTAGATGTAGGTATATACATTCTCTGAGCAAATTAGGTAATCTCGCTGTAATCTTATCTCACAATCTGAAGAGTCAAGATCCAAAATCAGTCATCTGAAAGAACGAAATATCCGAAGAGAGTGACTTACTACAGAAAGGATATTAGTTCAACGGTACAGCGGTCGAAATATCCTGATTAGGTACAAATTTTTGCAGGCAAGCATTAGAGAATATCCACCCATTAGCCAAATTTTTACACAGCTTATAGACAAAATTAATATAACCACGTAATAATAACCTAATATAATATAATAATAAAAAAAATGCATTTCACTGTTATGCCATTATACAAAATAGTTATAATTCCTATAGCTATTCACAACACGGAAAGGCACTTAAGCCTTTACAACTAAGTTCTCAGGACTAACAACTTGTAAGGACTAATCACAGTTGAAACCAGATCCCATTTGAAGTTGGTTATAAATAGTTAAATTAAGTACTAGGTACATACGTTGTGTAAGCGACCTCCTTTTTTTGGTAAATTAATCCCAAATTCCAATTACATAACATTTGTGGAGCACTTATAAAGATTCGCATTTATGTCGCATTAACATATACATGTATGATTAGTTACCTGCTATGATTATATTGATTTGAATTCACAGAATTGACATGGTAGGAAACGGCTCAAGTTCCGTCATTTTAATATCTTTGAGCTAGTTGTTTTTTTCGGTTCCGTGGATCATTAGTGCGGCGTTAAGCTGGATACCGCACAACATACTTTATCGTGGCAGGATTGGCATAGTATTGTGATCGCGGCGGTAAAGGATGATCTTACTCTGCCGAGTGTGATGAACCCTATACAATATACATAGTGGCGCGTTAACGCCGGAGCAGCGCGGTTGAATGCGTAAGCAATCCCTAGCCGCCACGCGAAGTAACAGACGGTACATCGTAAAGTTTTAGTGATAAGGAATCTCGTGTAACCCTGCTGCTCCTCTCCGGGATGAGTGCCTCCCACGCTCGCCTTCAGACTCAGTGGTAAAGCCTTTTACTTTACACTATAATACCTTACTCCCGCTCCTTTCCTGCCGTGCACTTATTAGTCGACTTTCTTTCTAACGTTACGCACTTATGTACCTGTAAACCTCTTTCGTGTCACTATACAGTGTTCCTATTATTAATACTATTTAGGAGAAATTATCGCAGTTATAGGAGTAAAATCCTATAAAGTTTAGTTGATCGCGTATCGCATTATGGAGTATTGAGTGTACCAAACACTAGACTTTATCTACAAAAGCTACATGCCACTGCTTCTAGTGACTGCACATGACTCTTGAATGGAATAGGGTGCCCACTGTTGAAGGAAGCCAAGATCCGTGCATGCCATTTCAGTTTCTCACCCTTATAACTCCCCTCGCCATTGTGACAACGTCCTTTCTGATAGTGACAAATTTGCGTCTTAACCCAGTGAAGCTGTGAAAGTTCTTCCAGCTTACAATGTTAATGACTCGCAAGAAAAATAGTTCACTTTAAGGAAATAAACAACAACTAACAATGTTATTTATTATAAAGGATAGAAAAATGTCAAGCGTCACGAAACACCTACGAGAATAGAAATCATTAACCTTTACCATTGGCATTTCTACATACCCTTATGTCAAACTAAAATGGTACTAGATGTAACTTATATAATATAAATTGAATATTCTATAGTAATAATCCTTCAGTAGTACATCTTTTCTCCATTGTAAGTAAGAGTGTAATCATCACACAATCCTGTAACGAAGCGGCGATTTCAAATGCAAAGGAATATGTGCCTCTGGCATTTTGCACAAAGTATTGTGATTGTTGGGGTCAGCTGATGAGGATTCAGGAACAATGAAACATTGGTTGACTTCAATAACTTCGTGGACTGTATATTTTAACTTTTCACAATGTATATAATCGTATGTAACGAGCCGGTGACAATACATATTTTTCGTGGTTTAACACTACAATTATAGCCTTACAAGTAGTACATTATACGTGCCTTACTACCGCACGTTCATCCATACATTTACATAATTCACATAAATTTACATTATATTTTTATTGAGGGTTCCGTATAACATTAGCCAAATAATAATAATAATCGTATTGGCGGTTACATTTGAATTGTTACATAAACGATATTTCTAAATATCACATAAGACATATAAAACACAGAAACCAAGTAAATAAGAAATACGACAGTTTATCTGTACGTATTATGTAAACAAATTTATACACATAGACATAGTTTGTCCGACTATACCAGACACATTAAACTTGCACATATATCGTGTTTCTTAATATAATATGACATCCCATTACGCATAATGAGCACAAGTATAGAGAAATATATAGATAAGAACTCAGCTGTTGGTAGTAAATAGCGAAACTAGAGAAACATTTATTAGACATTTATTTACAACATTTATTTTCTAGCTCATCTGTCCGTAACAGTGATGCTTCAAGAAAGTTACATGGCGTTCAGATTACCTGTTTTTATTTTTCTTCTCTGTCAGGTTAGTGAGGTAGTGATCTTGTATCCGGCTGAGTCACATGTTAATAAACTTGTCACAGTGACTCTCTTTTAGGTAGTCGTGTTTTGGGATCAACTAGTTGATACCCAGTAACTGCAAGTCAGCATGCAATCGATGACTGACGGTGGATTGTAGACCATTTTGTAGTGAGTTTTGGATTACATTCTACTTAACATCAGGTAAGTCCATGACTTTGTTTTGTTTCAATAAAAAAGGTGAATAGTTTTATTTACTAGTCTATAAAGTATACCCTGTTTGAAAGGCCAAATCTTAGGTGGATGATTTACTGTAATAACTTTGCGGAATTAAAGGAGATGTGTGGAACGTCTTTTAAATTATTGTAATTCTATAACCAGTACTAATATACTGAGACAGGTAAAAGGTAGAATTATTTATGCCTTGCGATTAGAACATCCAATACTTGGCAACGTCAGGTTAGCTACGTACATTTTCTTGTTAGGCTATTTGAGAGCAAACTGCCTAGTTGCTGCATTGAACTTCAAAATCGGTATGTCATTTACATGAAGTCCAAGCAAGAACACGATATGCTTATTATGATGGCGATGCTCGTGTTATACAGTATAGACGTAGTGAGCGGTACTTAGTCTTTATTTAAAAAGAGAGGCATAGATATTTAACATTTTATATATTTTGATATACATAAAAAATACAATACCCATGGATTCAAAGAATAAAAATAGAACATGCATCTATAGTAAATTTTATGATACTCGTTAATGTTAGAGCTTTTGAATTTCGGACAAACTTTCCTTTGACCGTAACCATTCCACTTCTGATGATAAATTGATAATAAGGGATACAAACTTATAATTCGTTTTTCTTCGTTACATGTGAACTTCTAACTCATTTAGAAATTATAGAAACGTGACACCCATATCAATTTCGCAGGGAAAAATTAAATTCTCCGACCCCATTCAAATGTAATCCCTAATTAACTCGACTAAAATTACAATTGAGCCGTTTGAAAAATATGCAAATTAATCGTCCGACAGGGTCTTCCTAACCCCGCCAATCTGACCTTGGACAGCGTTACCAGCGCCGCTTTCCACTGGGTTACTATCGCTTATCGTCGTAAAAATAGTACAGTCGAGCTCGAACTAAAAAAAAATCTGAATAACATACATTATAATACCAGATTTTCTAATTCAATGCGTAGAAGTAACACGATGAAATTTATTTATTTAGAATTTATCGCTCATTTCTACACGACGATAATACATTAATGCTAAACTAGAGTGAATTGGAGAATAGCAACAGTGTTGAGAATTCTGATCGACGTTCTGGCTTACAATTGTAGGTGACATAAATATTTTTAATCCGAGACAAATAAGATGTTTATGCATATAGTTAGTTTTTAACTCGGTTTAAAGTTTCAAATTCAAAAATCTTTATAAAAGGTATTTTAAATACTTTGATTTTTTTTTCTATAAAGGGCTTAATTTATTATTTGCCCGTACGCAGTAATAATCTGTATATATACTCGTTGAAAGAATAGAATGAGTTAGCGAGTTACCTGATCACATACACGCATATCCCAATGTAATTAGTGAACCGTGACGACTCGAAGTCGAGGTTAATGCAAAGTCTCTCGGAACACGGTTCTGGCTCGCAGACCGGAATAACAATTACCCGACCTTTTATCCGATAGCTACTAGGGTGTTGTCATAGAAATAGAGACGGATCGATGGGCAGAATGTAATTTATATGTAATTGTAAAGGTACGAGTAGATATAATACTCCAGAGTAGGTATGAACGGTACAATACATTTTTATGAAAGGAAAGTTTCAGATGTGAATGCATGTCGTCTTACAATATGTGCGTATTACTACCCAAAGCTTTTAAAAACCAACGTCAAATATGTTACTACTCTCGAGGACTGAATTGGAAATACAACCATACTCATTAACAACAGTACGACTGCAATTTTTGAACCAGAGAAACCGACAGTCGACATTTATGCTTACCCGTCCCTGCATCCTTTTTAATAAAACGCAAATTAGCCAGAGTTTATCTAGGAATGAATAAGTTTCATTAGCTCCCCGCAATGTTATGCTCTAATATCTATAGAGCGTCTCAGACATTGGCCAAAACATAGTTTAGTAAGCCACTGCAGACAGGTAGATCGAATTTTTTACATAGGAGAGGCAATTTCGCATTTCAGGCGCTTTAGCGATGACGGTTAAATTGTTGATGTATTCAGACTCCGCGTCGATGGACGTAGGTTTGAATACTAGCAGTTGAGTCTAGCATGTTATGACACCATAGCATGGTGGTAGGCTTATTCGCCTGGCGGAACCTGACTAGCTACCTTCCTCAAGTTACCGCCAAACACCTGTTGGTGTGTTTCAGTAGGTTCATTTGAGAGCCAGCTCCCTCTAGGTTTAGCGTAATTACCATTTTAGACTACATTGTTATTTAACATCAGATGAGGTTGTCGTTACATGTTATAACTTATGAAGAATAAAAAAAATCATTACCGTTTCTCATTTACTCCCTTTTTCTCAAACAGTGTATTCGCATCAATTTTGAAGTCTGTCATTGACCTTCTCCGACTCTCAATACTAGTTTAGCTTGCTATCACTACATATTATAAAACAAAGTCCTCTGCCACGTCTGTCTGTCTTTCTATTCGCGATAAACTCAAAACTGCACTTTCATCATCAATAGATAAAATGATTCATGAGGAAGGTATACTTTTATCAAGGTTTTTTATTATCAGGGCGTAATAACGTCCGCCGCGCTCGATTCTCTTATACTTGTTAAAAAATACTTTAAATAGAAAATCTTTTATAAATCGATAAATAAAACACTATATTATTAAAGGGACGATAGTTTATACGAGGCAAGAACATTTGGTCACGAACCCTAAATTTACTTATCGCGATCAACGTCTGAAATTAGGTCACTAATTGTAATTAATTTGAAGCTCAATAAATAAATGCGTTATCGATGAAGGGGCATGACTTTGCCTATCTACTTACACCAGGCCGTTACACCTCGACAAAGTGGCGTGTTGATGCTTCGTGCGATATCAGTGTTTTTCAGCATTTCAAATAAAGCAGGGAAAATGGTAAAAACAGTATAAATATTTGCTTTTTGTAGATCACTAGCTTAATTTTTTGTGTATTTAAATTGGAGTATCTATAACTATATGTTCTAATTTGAACTATGTCAATATATGCATAGGTTTACAAAGTTTTTCAATATAACCTTCTTGAAATATATACTCAACAAACTTGAGTTTTGTTCTATGATTTAAAAAATCCAACAAGATTGTTTTTAATGATGTTCCTAAGTTATAAAGAAAAGAAGTAATAAAATAATAAGTAATTATGTGACAAAAATGATTAATGAGATCTGTATAAAAACTAATTTTAATGGATATGAAAAATGCAATTAAAGTTTAATACAATTACAATACGGTTTTTTTCTATTGCAAAGCAACAGTGATTGCTCTTTTGTTTTTTGACATAATTCTAAGCATTATCAAGTTATTGATCAGTTGTTCACACTCAGCGCTTCAATATAAAAACACCCAGTTTATTAAGTTTACCCTCCCTTTAATATATAGACAAGTGAACAAACACTGTGAATTAATTAACCGAGAATTAAGAGAAGTAAAAGCAAGTGTCACAAATTGGTTATTATCCTTATCATACGAGGGAGACAGAAAACATTCTTCATATCCTTTCGTAAACACAAGCAATGAATATGAATACAATTATAAAGTCAATTTACAAACCTACCCAAACTTTTCACTTCCTGCTTAAATATAATAACCGTGTGTGTTTGTGTAATTTAGGTATTAAATTTGTGTAATATTAACAGTTTGATATATATATACATTCTAAATTTTATTAATCTTAATTGTCTAATAAGTAAGCCACTTACGGCATTAATAAGAAATATATTTTGTAATGAATTTTTGTTCGATTAACCACGACACAGGATTCAGGTCCTATTGTGGGAATCTACAGTTGATTTTTAAGCCCTGTAAATCATTTTTGTTAAATAAATACTTTTTATTTATTTTTTTTATTTTATTTATCAACTATGTAACTTATATATTATAAGTTGAATACAATATAGTAATAATACTTCATTACTAGATCTTTTCCCATGATCCGTAAACGCTTAACCACTATAAAATCCTGTAACATAGCGGGGATTTTAAACACACAAGGAATATGTGCCTCTGACATTTAGTAAAAAGGATCATGATCCTATAAGAAATTTACAAAGGCGTTCAAATTTCCTGTCTTTATTTTTCTTCTCCGTCAGGTTCGTGAAGTAGTGACCTTGATTCCAACTGAGTCACTACCACCAGGATCACATTAATAAGCACGTCACAGTGAATCTCTTTTTGGTCGCGTTTTGGCATGAACTAGTGCATACCGAGGAGTTGCAGGTTGGTATAATATTGACTAGTACCGATGGATTGTAGATCTTTCAGAGGTCATTGGGTTGAAGTGGTATCATTTAGACTGCGAATGAGTTCAAAATATTTTTACATGAAAAGGGTACTGAACTGTATTGTAATAGTTATTTATTATCATTGAAAAAGTCGGTGGCTCATTAACGCACGGTGGATTCATGAAACCCGCTCCAGTTTTTAAATATTCATAAGAGATTTTATCTTCACAAGTTTATGATTTTTTATAATTTATTCTTTAGATCCATAATTTGCGTAAAATACAGTTTTTGTCCAACGATTTGAAATATGACATGAGTAACTATAGTGTTGATGTTTCTAGTTATTGTACGACACTAATGTTTATAACAAGTATCAAGTGACATTTGAACCTAATCTGAATACTTATCACCAGAAAATTCTCGTCCTTAATTACTTTTAATTCTTTCAATCAATTGTCAAAGCCAGTCTTCATTATAATTCCAATAGAATTAACTCGGCGAAATCTAAGGTTTATATTTGAACTTTCAATATCGTTACTATGGAGGCATTTACTGTGAAGCGAACAACAAAAAAAGGTGAGGTTCTGAGATTCATTCATAAAGTGGACTTCTAGTAGGTATTAATATGAATACACAATACTTTTTTCTATCATGTTTATCTGTCAACTTATGTGCTCGTAAAGAACAGGCATATTTGAAATTCCGACTTTCAGGAAGTAGTTTTTCGAATTGAACAGAATTTAATTTATAGAAAATTAATTGATATTTTTATTATTGATAATATGAAATTAACTTTTTTTTTAAACCAGTAAATCACAGTACTAATGTTTTTAAATTGAATTTATATGTGTATTGATAATTTATTTCAACTCTACACTCAATAAGATTTTTAAGTACATAAAACACTTACGATAAGTAAAATAATAACAATAATTGCTCACAATTTAAACGATTTTTAATAAGACTAATAAAATTAACGGCAGCAGAAAAAAGGTGCAAACCAAGAGTCTGCAGAAAAAAAAGAAGTACACAAAACAAAGCAGTTGAGCCGAGCAGTTCTGTAATTCGGGTGACCCTTTCACTTTTAAAAACTGCACTGCATATCTCTGCGAATGTATTGTAAAATGGAAGGGATGAATTCTAAATTAAATGAAGTAATATGTTTACGTTCTAATTCTTTGATTTTTTTATCAAACATTTTACATTTTATTACAATTTAACGGGAAAGTAAATGGCGATACGATATACTATAAACACGATCAGTCCAAAGAAACGAATGCCGCCCCAAGTGCGTCTGCTAAAACTCCGCGTATCATAGTTTGACTACAATGCTAGGTATCAACTGTATATTTAGCATTCTTATACAATTGAAACCCATGCCGCTCGACAGGTAGATCTTTATTGTCACCATTATGTTTTATCGCCGCTTCATCATTTCTTGAAGTGAAAGCGATTTTTGGTAAGAGAAAAACTTAAGAGTTCGCGACACCGTTGACCTCGATATGCTCGTGATATATTGTGCTTGCGCCAGACTAGCTTGTAACTTTGTTGTTATTAATGATACGGAAAATTCGTTAAGAACTTTTGTATAGAGCGTCAAAAGAACAAAAAAAATTGCTATTTAAGTTTTTATTCTATCTTTAATACCTTAGCCGCAGAATATTAAAAAAAAGCAAAATTATTAAAAATCTTATTCCAAAGAACCGTAGAAACTTAAATATTAACGATAGAAATTTGACTCAATGAAGTATTTAGTACAAAATTTATCTCTTAATGAGACCTAAAATTTCTTCACGATTTTCGGGTGACAACAAAGTTAAAAAAATATTTATCCTATGTAATTTATATGGGAAAAAATAAGTTTCGATGGAGGACCTCTTAAAATTGAAATTAAGAGCTTTCCATTTGATAGGCTTTTTTTATGTAACCGGTATTTAAGAGTGAGAGCGAAAATTTAAAACAACCACTTTATTTTGGCACACTTTATAATATACCCTTTCTTTGCCTAACAGTACAGTAAAACAAACATTCATGGAATCAAGTAGACGCGTAACAAACCGTAAACAAACTTATACACACCTATATACAGAAATTATATTTTGATAAATGAAGAGATATGACGTAATTTCTCATATGTGCGAGGGAGTCATCAATCAAGCCCGCACTCACATACAGTGTTCCCTATAATGTGACAGGAAATATCGGTTCCCAACAGAGCGGCCCCTAACTTTACAATATAGAACGTGTACATTACTGCATTTGCTTGATTAGAGTGTCCTTATGCTTACGTAAAAGGTTCACTAAATTGTAAATTTTACGAAAAACCCTATGAAGCTACAAAAATGTAGTAACGTAGTACATAAACATTTACTCTACTAGTGATATTAAGAGAAAGAAAGAATAATTGCAACATGAAATTTGGGTTTCCCTTCTCATCATCAAATGTTGTGTTCTTATTACATAAAAAGAAGAGTTTACGAGATAAAGTTCAATTTTGTAAATAATAGAATTATCTTTCGAAGTTTTTAAAACATTGGTCATTAAGTCAGTTTCGCACTGAAGTATATTTAAGAAACTATAAATCAAAGAAGTTGATCCTTTTCTGGGGAATTCACCGTACTATCTTTTAATTACCGCATATGTGCATGCACTTTTATCAAGAAATCTACCTCCAAGGACATCCCGAAGTTCAATGCTTAAAAGCTTCCAAACTTTATAAGTCCCGGCTCTGTTCTTTCTGAGAAACCTATAAACTATTAAACTGGTTCAGATCTTTTTCGAAATACTGAATAAGTGTGTAAATTGCATTTTTTATAATTCTGGTGCAACAAATAATTGTCAATTTAGCTGTACATAATTTGGGTAGAAACTTCATCAAATGTTACAAAGTTTTAGAATTTTGACAAAGACATATAAAAATTGTTACAGTAGTCCTAATTTTATAGGTAACGAGCGTGCCTGAGAAGTTGTCCTGCTTTGATATTAAAAAAATCTTAACATTCTACGGCAGTGCTACCTACCACTTCCAATTGTTAATCTAAAACATTCTTGAATTCACCTGCGCAGAAACAAAAGAAAATCAAAATCTGTCCCGCCGTTTAAGAGTTGCCAGCCGTGGCCTGGTTTCCACTTGACATTATTTATCGCCTACTGCTAGTGCTAGACGGCCACCATCTTATTAGTTAACTGAAATGTTCGCAAGAAACTTGTAATATATACCTACTCGACAATGGGAGTAAATTACAGCTGCCATTAGTAGATTACTACTAGAAGATTGTTTGCAGCAAAAGAAAAAAGAACTGTTAAAATTTGTAAAAACATTATTTTTATATTCAACCTCCCACGTGCGTACTTCTCTTCTACGCACATTCTTTCTTTATAATAAAATCGAGTATAATACATCTGGATAGGTAGTGATAAACAGTCCGGAAATTCCGAGGTCATCAATTGGGGATCGCTTAACCCTCTTTCGCAATCCTTCCGGTCACATTTACTAGAGATTCGAGAAAGGTTCCTTCAATAATAGATCGAAGGCTACACTATACGGTATCATTTCGGAAATATAGCGTAGTAAAATAGAGAATTTTCGTCAAACACTACATATGAGGTCAATTTTATAAAGTTGTATAATAAGGGAGGCTCAATCTTGTTAGAATATTAGAATTATTACAAGAAACTACTCGATAAAAGCAGTAATAATCTAGAAGATTGGTTGCCAAAAGTTCAGCTAAAAAAGAAGGTAGAAACAGTTCACATAACCGCGCCCTTATAAACTTATTTCTTTGTTTTGGAGATAACAATCTTAAATCTAGAAATAAGTAAACGCCAGCATGAATATATGTTTCTCTGAAACACAATTTCCGGACATCTCGGACATGTTATGACGCGCAATTCATCTCGTCGGCCTTGAGGTTAACTAGATTCATCTGAGATAAGAAAAACTATGTATGTTTTGTACGGGTCAGCTTTTCGCAACCATTTTAAGGTATGAATCAGTATCCAACTAGCAAGTGAATTAGTAGTAATTGACCCTAGACGCCAATGTGAGAAGATCAGATTGATTTGAATTAATGCGTGGTTCTAGACTAAAATATGCCAAAAGTTGATACAATGCTTATTAAAATCCAGGAATAGATGTAAAGTTATTTAGTATTTATATTCCGAAATTTAATGTAACAATAATCATTACATAGTATAAAACAAAGTCCCCTACCGCGGTCTGTTCGCGATAAACTCAAAAACTACTGAATTGATTTTCATGCGGCTTTCACTAGTGGATAAAGTGATTCATGAGGAAAGTTTTAGTATATAATTTGTGAAGGATTTTTTTATAATCAGGGCGGGACAACGTCTGCCGAGCCCGCTAGTTATAACTAAATGTAATAATAGTAAAAGAAAAGACAAAAATTATAAAGCAAATTGCGTTTTTTTTTACCAAATTCAACGCGTTTGGACTCAAAATACAATTTTGTGAAAGTTCTCGCGTGATATTAGGGGAGGGAGGAGAGGAGTTGAGACAAATCTCACGACATTTCACCATGCCAGGAGGCGGTCAAAAATGCTTAAAAACGTTTCACGTAATTAATTGAGGACCCCTTCTCATAAAATTTAAAGTTGTTTATTACAATAATTACTGGAATAGCCGTTTTCAAATATTATCTTTCCTTACCATTATTCATAAATATCGCGTAAATAAGACAACTATAACGAGAAGGCATTACTTAGCCAGCCGATCGCTATAGTGTTACAAAGTGTCTTCAAGTAATTCTATACTATTCTTTGTATAAAAGCAATCGTTTATATTTTTCGCCTACTGTGACGTAAAAGCAAACTTTTCAGGTTTTCCAGAAAACTCTTTTTGTACTTTATAGATTTTAGCATTTGTCTACAATGATACCTGCTGAAAGGGCCGATGGGATCGTGTAAATGGGTTCCACCAGGGGGATGCGGTGAAAATAAAATGGAATATAAAATAAAAAAGCCGCGTGGAAAATAAAAGAGAGCGTGAAACGGTTGGTGGCCTTGTGGTGTTTATATATATAGATATATAAACTCACCTATATATAAAGAAACAAAATAACAACCCCAAATAAAAGCGTGGACTAACCTGCAACTCAGCACCTCGTACGGAGCAGCGTCGTCTCAAGCGAAATGTGCGGTATATTGACTTCTCTTCTCCAGCGGGCGATACGAGATGAAGCGGTGCGATATACTTTCACTCAGAGACTGTAAAAAAGCGTATAACGTTATCTGAAAATGTCTTGCGTTTAATGCGGTGTGAACTTTATCATTACCTATTATATAACAAAGTCCCCTACCGCGTCTGTCTGTCTGTTCACGATAAACTCAAAAACTACTGAACGGATTTTCACCAGTAGATACAGTGATTCATGAGAAACGTTTTAGTATATAATATGTCTATGTTTTTTTTTATCAGGACGGGACAACGTCCGACAGGCTTGCTAGTATAATGTATAAAGCAGTGTGGTGTAATGCGTCAAAATTTAAATTATTATTTTTTCTCCAAATTTAAAAATTTCATCACAGTGACATTTAAAGAGTTCCTATATAAAGCGTCTGCATGCTCCGTACTCGATCAATGAGATGTAGGTCAGAAACAAATCTCATTATCTGGAGCACAACTATTAAATTGACTTATAGAGGCCAACTACCTGATGTTAGCAAAAATATAGTTTGCAAACAAAATTCCTATGTAAGCAATGCTATCGTTTCTTAAAATTTTAGTAAATTTATTTTATATGGGTATATCGTGATATTTTATTTAGTTACATCAAGTTTCTAAAAAGTAAAAATAAAAAAAATTGACCAAAATCCATTTTCTAGTTTTTGCGTGATACATACACATCGGCCGGCCACTATAATTTTATTTATATAAATCTATAATTATATAAAACTTGAACAAGAATTTTGTAGTTGACTCAACTGAAGCCATGTGCATAGCTAGTGAATATAAAGTAATGCACCACCTCTGTTAATTGGGAACTTCGCGTTAAACTTTATGACCGAGCATTTTCTACTCAGTTCTATTGTCGACAATTTTATCCCTCATTACGCTATTCGCTCACTATTCGTGGAATTTTCAACCATACAGTTTACTAGCTGAAAAAGAAAATTCATATATTGAACCGAAAATATATTAGAAATAATAATAGTCGTACAATAAAACTGAGATTATATGTATTTTCAAGTTAAAAAAATTATGTTTACATCAATGAAGTGTCTATTCTAAGGTCCCTAGATTAATCTTTGATTTTTTTATAAGATTTCTAAAAGTATTTTAGATATTTTATGACCTATTAAGTTGGAATGACATAAATCTCTGTAAACCCAATTTAATTAAAGTCGACTGAGGATTAATAAAAACTTTGTTTTTTGTTAAAACACAGAAGCAAACTGTCTAGCAAACCAAGAATAGGTAGGGATGTTAAATTTTCTCTGCTCTTGTAATCATTATTGAATATGAAATTTTAAAATAATTATTAATAGTTGTAATATGCATACTAAATCTTGGAAGATAACTGTCTTCCAAGTCCAGCTACCAAAGAAAACTTTCCGCTATAAGTGTGCTAGTAAACAGCAGGATGAGTCTTAGAAAATGTTCCAATACCGTATGGAACTTTCCACACCAGATCAAACGGTTTTTTTTTTGTTTTCTCAATTATCTGATAGTTTTTATTACCCCTCAAAATAGTGCTCCTGGTAAGTTCTGACTTATTTTTATTACTCGTTAAACAGATAGTTTTTAGACATAACTTACTTCTTAAAAATGATCCAAATTTGATCGTTTTTTCTTTTTTTTTACAAGGCCTTTATTGGAAAAAATCAAAGTGATTCCAATTTTTTTTTTATAAAGATTATTGAATTTAAACTTGAAAATGAGATTAAAAAAATGGACGTACCTTTCAATTTTTATTTTATTTTAAATTTCTATCTGTTCCTTATCTTTAAATCCGGCCTGGTAACGTGGTTTTTCTAATTACTATTTATTTTCGATTTTTATTTGATTTATTAAAATTTGCACTTCATCAGTTTCCAAATCTCTTGTTACTTAATCGGATATTAGGCGTAGAATGCCCCGTATATGGTTTTATCATAGTGAATATAAACTGCAAATTCATATACTTCAAAATTGCTCATAAGAATACAAAAGACTTCAAATTTCCTTACTTAATATTAAAACAGCCTGCATATTTGTCACATTTGAGATAAAACGGTAAATTGATACGATGTTTCTCCTCTGCACTCGGGCGCTAAGTAAATATGCTGCCGTCGCGAATGAAAATCACGAAGCGATTTTTTTTTATGCAAATTCCTAGCCAATTTCGTTTGACACTCTTTGTAATTCATTTGCACCGAGAAGAATAACATTCTACGACGTCACGCGAAACAAAGTTGAAATCCTTTAGTTGAAGGTTATAAAAGCACAAACACGTCTGTCCATTCTTACAAAGAGTAACACTTATACATAAACTCATTAAATATCATAATTGATTGAAGAAGGCGTTATTTTACTGAAATCTGTCATTAAATATTATAATAGACGTTCATATGTGAACGATGGTGACGTCTGGAAATAATACCCCTATCTGTGCATCCAGCGAAAACGAATGTAACTATCTGTTTCTAAAAAAAAATGTGTTGTCTGTAAAGTCCGTTTACTCATGATAATTTAACGAGATAACGACTGGAAGAGAGATAGATGAGTCACATGCCGAACGCTTAGGCTGATCGCACCTCTCTATCGCTTGTTCCACGCTCTCGCTTACACGCAAGCTCAGGCGGAACGTGACAATGAGTCCTGCTTTTTCGTGCGTGCGGCCGACGTTCATCGAATTATAACATTTTATTACGTCAAAATATGTATCAGGAAAAGATAAAGTTGATCGAGTTTCTTGCCGATGTTGTTCTTCTCGATGATTGGGTTTCCGAACCGATAGTAGTTTTAATGTTCATAACTAAGCACTTTCTCAGGACCTAAAATGAATAAAGTATTTTTGATTTTGGATGAGTAGTACCTATATTTGATTGTTGCCCAAAGGTTTCATACAATCTTATAATAACCTCCTAGGTATTACATAAGAGTCAATTTCAAAGTTCTTTGACATTAAGTTCTAAATAACTTGAGTAGGTATCTGTGTTAAAATTCTAATCTCAGAGTGATCATTAATAATTTTGCTACTTAAAACTTTAGTATTATTAGAAAGATATTTTGTGGCTATTCCGCCAGGACCGACCTACATTTTAAGTTCAGCTAAGTTCTTAAGTTTTAAATTAATGGGTAAGTGAGTTTTACTATAAATTTAGTTATAAAAAGGAGATCATGGTTGATTGAGATTGACGGAAGTTTGAGAAACTGTGGAGCGTGGATAAACTTTTTTATTGTGTAAAATGTTAATATCTAACAGAAGTGTCAACTAGTGATAAGTTGTGACATAATTGAAGATACAGAATTATAAAAATTATTTGAAGATTGGCAGTTGTATATAATTCCTGGATCACCTATTTAATTGTTTGCAAGTCAAGAGCTTACAGAGAAGAGTCAGGTACAAATCCCATATATACATATATATAATACCAACATGCTAATTACCCTATAGCAGAATAACTGACAACGGCTTAGACAGAGGTTCCCAGACTTTTTTTTTCATAGACCTCTTTCAGTTTAGTTGGTTTCGGTTGACCCCCTGCAGCTAAATTACTACCATATTCCCAAACCTCGACAAAAAATGTGACGATTAGATCTAACTATGGAAGTATTCGTTGCGTACCTATTGAATATGGAATATGCAAGTTATGAAAGGTAACAGTCGCTGAACTTCTTAACATATTATCTGCGTACATTGGTAGGTGAAGTTAAGACAAAATTTTAGTTTTTCACTATCGAAAGCAGATAAATTTTCGTGAACCTCCGCTTACGAATTGTGAACCCTCATTTTTTTGTCACGCCAACGTAGACCCCCGTCGAGTCTCCTGTGGATCCCTGGGGGTCCAACTGGGCCACTTAGGGAACTAAGGATTTAGAATTACTGCTTTTAAAAAAATAACAATCTTGGCTCATTATTGACATATAACGTTATTGATACATATAGGAAAGTTCATGAATAAATCTAATAGATAGATATAAACAGTATCATGTGTATTTTTTTACATTTTATAAAAGAACGTTCAATCGTACGGTTCGCATATTCTTTTCAACATAAACGTAGCGGAGAGATAAAATTAGCTCGATGCAAAAAATGCTAATTACACGGCTCACCGCGGTATAAATACCTACCGACTTCAAGAGAATAACACCGTAACATGCCTTCGTTTAAGGAGTTGTTATTTTCACGTTAACAGAATATTTCAAAGGAAAATTTCCGTTAAGTATTACTTTAATTAATTCTGCACAATTTCCATTCGCTTAATTAATAAAAAATATGTATAAAAGATCCATTACGTTGTTCGGTATCATATTTTGCCTCGAACATGCAATCACCTACGCTCCCGTTTTTTTTAACAATAAAGAATTGAATGAACCTTTTATATCTCATTTATTTATTCTCGCCAGTGTATAACCTAAACAGCCTTAAAGTATTTATTCATTTACTCGTCCATACACGTAATCATGTCTCCATATATACAAAAATATATATATGGATATGGAATTGATAAACTTCATCACCATATACCCAATTGACATCAAAGTTAACACAACTAAATGCCTTTAAAAGGAAAAGGTGTACATATTATTTATTTCATTGCCTTCTATAATATTCAAGCAGTCATCATAAAATCGATACGTCTGAGAATATTTACAAATTATTTATTTTGGTGTAATTACATTATTTATTATAAAAAGTATTAGTAATAATTACAAATATTATGAATAATAATAAGCATATGCAATGCCATCGACACAGTTAGCCTAATTAAATGTATAAATAAATGAAAGGAAACCATAATGTTGTTTGTAACATTATTTACACGTATACTCAAATTACAAGGATAAAGCAGAAAAAATAAAATAGTACAAAACAGTTGTTTTTAGGTGTTTTTCTGGCAACCATCTTCTAGTACATTATTACTGCCATCGTCGAGTAGGCAATGATATTACAAATTGCTTGCGACTATTTTAATGTTCTAACAAGATGGTGGCCCCCTTGTTACGACTTTCCAGGGAGTTTTTATGAAAAGTCAGAATCCATGCTCCGTAATATTATTTACACAATGTGTGTGTGTGTGCGTGCACAATAACTAAACTAAACTATGTTACGTAAAACACCACCTATATTACAAAATATAGACACAAATAACACAAGATCTTCTATCTATACATATAATAAGAATGTAAATCTAATGTCTTGTTGCATGTATCTAGGAATAAGTAATATATTTCGATCATTTTTAGAAATGTCTGTCTGTCTGTATTTTTGTATGAACACGCATCACTGCTAAAGTACTGATTTCACAATAAAATTATAAAACATATCCTCAGGAATAACTTAGTCTTTGTTTCATTAAAATCGGTCCACTCTATTAAAAGTTATTGTAATTTGAATGACGGCTCGAGGTGAGTCGAGAGAAAAGTAGTAACCTATGAGTATACTAATATCATACAGCTTATTATATATTTGTCGAGGTGAGTCGAGAGAAAAGTAGTAATCTATGAGTATACTAATATCATACAGCTTATATATATATTTGTTTGGTTGAACGCGCTAATCTCAAGAACTGGTCTGATTTGTAAATTTTTTTCAGTGTTAGATAGCTCATTTATCGATTGAGGGTATATATAGGCTATGTATCATAACACTAAGACTAACAGGAGCGGAGAACCAATGATTAATGTTTTAAAATTGGTGTTTTTTTCTTCTGAGAGCTTCCGCTGGGTGAGAGCGTTAGCCCAAAGTAACTATTTCACGCGGACGAAGTCGCGGGCAGAAGCTTCTTATGAATAAAATCCATTACATGATATTCCAAGATCCCACCAAAAACTCCATTTGATTTTAGTCATAAAAAATATATATGCTTTAAAAAACGCGTCTAATTACGTGTTTTAACTAAGATAATTTCTGAGAAAATAACAATCACTTACAACGTCAGTCAAATTATTAACGAGGAAAAGAGAAACGTCGCCCGTACAAAGTCGGATGACAGTAATACATAGAAAACTTAATTCATAATAATTCGTAAATTCTAAAATGTTATGCAATTAATATTGCCGAGCGTGAAAAATATACTTGTTAATCCGGCACAATTAAGTGCCGAAGCTCGCCCACGGGTAGACGCTGACAAAAATTTATATGTACGCCATTAGACAGGGTTTATATCCTAAAATCACTTGAGCTCCCCCAGGGGCCCTCTAATTTTCTACGCCACGCGGTCTTGGGAAGTGCTCTCATAATTTCTCCCTTGGATATTAATGTCGTGCCTCCTTTTCATTACTAGAGACAAAAAAGAATACGTTTTATTTTGTTACATTCTTGATTAATCCTATACACGAGCAAAAAGATATACTGGAAATTAAATGAGTGCGAAATACAAATATATAAAAATATTATTCGTTCAAGTGATTTTTTTTTCACTGTCGTTAGTTACCTACCTACAAACGTTGCTCAAAATTTAATGTGTTACAGCTTATTTGCGCATTCGTTACAAGTAAATAAAAAATGATTCATCTACCTTGAATATCGATATCGATAATGGGGTTCTAAAAATATCTCAAACTTTGCAGAAACATTCGATTTATGATTTTAGCCTTCCATAGTTTTTCACCCTTCTTTATTGGCAGGTATATAAAGCGCACCATGGTACTTTCGAGCAGAATTGCATGCTCGTGCCCACACCCTTGAAGCCACCGTTCACGGCGTTGTGATTAGGTGATTAATTTCGCTTCCGGACATCCACCCCGACCTGCCTCGGCATTGTCTCAAACCTAGGTTCAATGCCCCGTAACAGAGATCTCGAACACGCTGTTAGGGCGACACAGTGGCAATGGATTCACTAGTTCATTAGAGACACCACACTGTACCTCACACACATACATGGCTACAGAGGTTCCGTTAGTCGAAATGGAATAAATACATGTATGCATTTGTATTTGTGCGACACATATGAAGATACGCATACGCGTCTCACTAAAGTATGCATGCATAATTAACTTAGTTCCCATGGTTAGTTTAGTTCGATTCGCGTTGTTGTATTCAAAACAACAGCCCCAGCCAATATACGGCTTCATTATCACTCTTACCCTTACCCTTGCTCGCTTTAAAATTTTGGTGCAGCTGTGAAGGCCCATTAGGCTGATAGTGGTTAGTACCAGTTAGAAATTTCGATCAGAATTTTATTCTAGACATCGAAGCGAATACGAAGAAGTAAGCGAAAACAAGGAAGCGATTTTGAAGAGGTCTATGACTATAGCATTATAACTTATATGAGTGTGACTATAATATAACAGTGTGATAGTCTACTTCATTTTTGTCTGTACGCGTAGAAATAAATTCGTTCTGCCGCAAACGCCGTTTAATATTCCCACGGGCCTAACAATATTGTTATAACTAATACACGCGACTTTGTTCACGTGGAAATGATCATGTTGTTTTTTAAGAACTAACTGTTTCAACTGATTTCATTGTGTATATTAATTTTTTATTTGTAATTTTATTATTATTAGTTACTTTTATTAAACTGACACCGGGAAAAGGTTTGTGAGGATTTTTTGGAGCTAGTGTTATAAAAATTTATGCGTTCAAATAAGCTAAACAAATAAATTAAAATCAAGGCAAAGGCCTGCCGACAGAAGTGAAAACTCAAAACAATGGAATAAATGTTATTTTTTCAACTTTAAAATCAACTATAATCTGAATTGTTTAAATTTCATAATTTGCAAATTGAAATTATTAACATTAATGTGGTTTTCACACCTCTTGGCACTCCGACCAATCCATACATTTTTATCACGAGTTACATAGTCATGAGTTTTTCCGTACCAAACTTGCACACCGCGGATTAAGCAGTTCTTATTAAAAACAAAATAATATCATAAGCTTTATAATATGAATATAGATATGCAGTATGTAAATTACTAAACAAAACATGACTTTAATGGTACAGGTCATAAATATGTCAGTAAAATCTAATCTTCATAATAAGAAACTGTTATCTTTTATCTTTATTTTTTTTTGTAATATTGAAGGATACTCAAGTATTAACTGACAAAATTATCGAAAATATTTATTATCTTAACCACTTTGGGAGTTGTTTACATAGATAATACTTATTAAGTAACAGATAACAAACACATGCCAAAGATAAATCGATGCGTGTAACAAATGACTCAGTAGTAGAAAAACGGCAGCAGTGTACGTTTCGTAAACAAACAGATTTCTATACTAACAGCTACTTTAATATAATTGTATATCAGTGAAAATATTTTTATCACTTTTATTTCAGTAGTACAAGTATCTCTGCTACTACCATTTTTGCAAGCCAACTATTTAACTTCTTTACTTATAACTAAAACATAATGGAAAATAACAATAAAACGAATTACTTTCCACCATGTGAAAAGTACCAGTAATACAAATTGATTTACATAATATAAAAATCACAGTAATATAATAAATGTTCTATATCTGCTTTAAATAAGCCTGAGTTCTCAGTAATGGAACTCATCAAGTTGGCACAAAGGGATGGTTATAGATAATTTTACTCAGCCTATTAACTTACTACCAAACACTTATTAGTATACCCGATAGCTGTTATGTTATGGATATTGCTGACTTCGTCCTGTTTATATAATAACAAATATTTCAGATTAGGATTCAACTTTATCCTGTAATATAATCTTAAGTATCCAAATACCAAGATAAAAATTTCAACAAACGTTCATGCTAGGATTACATACAAAAACCAAAAAAAATAGCATCACTCGCCTGCAAATTCCTTACATGTAAGAGTAAAATAATTCTGGACATTTTCAGTTATCTAAGGAAAGAGCATGACATGATAAATTGTTTCAATTACATTACATCTTCCATCAACTATGAGAATCTAGTTATCCACGAAAAAACGAATAGATAATGATTTAATATAAAATCAGAGGAATCAAATTCATATTAAATTAATTAATCCATGTGATAAAGTTTTACTTATTCTAAACTAGCGATCCTGGCGAACGTTGTCATGCCCTGGTGATAAAAAAAAACAAATTATTAAATATTTGACAGATTATATACCAAAACGTTCCTCGTGAATCACTGTATCTACTGGTGAAAACCTCATAAAAATTCGTTCAGAAGTTTTTGGGTTTATCGCGAACAGATAGACAGATAGACAGACGTGGCAGAGGACTTTGTTTTATACTATATAATGATAATTGTTACAGACTTTGCACACATGGAAGGAAGAGAGATACTAAATCTTAAATATCAAAAGAGATTAAGGATCTAGTTATTACGCTTCTTTAGTTGTTATGCGTAAAAAAAAACTTTGGCTACGACAATGCCTCCCCTCGTCCAATGATTTAAAAAATCAATATAAGTAATATATGGTTATTGAGAAAGGTTATTTTAAGCGTTTCATTTATGTTCTTTTGACACGACCGTTTTAATATTATAAAAAGATAAACGAAAAACTAAACTAAATTATATCACGGTAAAATGATTATAAAATACTATATAAATACTTATAATATAATTGTAAATAGGAACAGACAATTTTAACTTTACAAATTTACAGAGACGTATCTTAAACTTGATGTGACGTTTACTCAACATCTTTCTTTTTTCCGATATCGGACGCTTCCTGCATTGTATCAGGTAATTTAGTTCCAAGAGTTTCTGGTGTAATGAAAATCAATACGCCCGACAAAAGAGCGAAGCTTCCAAATAGTACGAAAGGTAAATTGTCAAATGTTGCCGCACCCTAGAACAAAAAACACAATTGCTATATAATATTTGTTGCAATAGCATTCTTGTCTCTACGACATTTGAATAGAAGGATTATTATGTTATAAAAATAACTTACAAAAGCTGGAGTCAACGGTGCAATGATAGAGCCAATCCTGCCCATCATGGAGGAAAAAGCGAACAAACTATGTCGATACTTGGTGGGATATAATTCAGCGGTATACACATATACTGAAGTCATAACAATTGCTATACTGCATTTACCTAACAAGTAAACAGTTAATGATGCAGCGTATAAATCTGAAAGCATAAGAACAATAGGTATATACAATATTTTTAATATGCTTTAATATCAAATCACAACAGAAATTTTAGATTATATAAGTCTATGTAGTTAGCTTTTATCATTATTGTGTGGACGATTAATGAGTTACAGAACAAAGTGAAAAAATTTAAATGCCTAATCTAGAAAATGTTTGTCCATGAATTTAATAAATATATATGGGACCTTTAGTAGAAATCAAGCACACATCTCACCTTTAGGCATAAATATGTAGGCCATTTGACAAGCAGCGCATGCCCAAAAGGCTCCGGACAACACAGGTCTCCTTCCAATTTTCGCTATTAAAAATACAGCAGCCCAGAACCCAGGAATCTCTGCTGCTGATACCGCCACGTAGTTTAAATATGGATTTCCTGACATATTCACAGCGTTTATAGACATTCCGTAGTATATAAAAGTGGTTGTTATCCACCAAATCGGAGAAACGATACATCGGATTAAGATTGGCTTATGACTAAATACTTGAATGATCAACCACGGTTCCTGGACCTTTCCCATTTCTTCGATTGCTTTCTTTCTCTTTTCCTCTTCAGCTGTTTCTCTTAATGCTGCCAATGACTTCTCCGATAGTTCTTTATTATTAACTTTGGCAGCTTTTTTAAGTAGTGTTTCCGACTCCTCGTAACGCCCTTTTGACATGTACCACCGGATCGACTCTGACACGATCCAGATGTAAGAAATTGTTATGAACATGGGTACATAAAGAATAAGTGTGAGCATCCTCCAGTTTGGAACTCCCCAGGCGAGCAGCCCCAAAACCATTAGTCCTATAGAGGCGAATGTATTCATAGTAGCGCCAGCTGCGACACGATATTTTGGCCCGACAACTTCTGTTACTATGAAATAGAGAAAAATATAAATGTTTTTTTATATTGTCTATGAAATTAACGTGTAACCCACACCTCCTTGATCATAGAATAATTCGAAGCACAACGTAAGTGGACTAATTTACAAAAAAACAAATGTTTCGTCAAATGATTTTGATTTATTTTCAATAAAATTAACATTTTATTACCAATAACCCGATTCGATTCGCATCAGGTATTTAATCCCTATTTAATAATACAATACATTAAAGAAATAGATATTTAAAGAAACTTAGTTTCGTGTGAAAAGTAAAAATATTTACAAATACTCATTTTCTTGTTATTTATTCTGTATATATAAAAATACTGCATAGATAAATGTTCTTATCGTTATTAGGAATCATAACTTTACTATTCACAGGCAGTGAAATGTTTGTATCTATAGCGAGAGGATTTATAAATATAAACATAATGATTATGATTGACACAGACAATCCTTAGTAATTCTATAAATGCGTTCCAATTCCAAAAGTAGACAGATTAATTTATAGTTTGATGGGCGCTGGTGTTGGGGCAAGAGACTGTCATTTCATATTTCATCATCATATTTCGGACTTAATAAAAATCTTTCATTCGACATATTGAATGGACAAGGGAAGCGTATTCTTGACGAAAGAATCCTCGATGGAAATAAAAAATTTTAAAAACGAGTTCCAATATTTGTCATTAATAGTATATCTGCCTAGAATACTTTGGCAGGTATGAATTAAGAACCAAGAAGTTCTTATATACATCCTTAAAAGAGGCGGTAATTATTATGAATCCCGAGAAAGAACTGTGTACTAATTTATTTCTCTTTTGAACTAAATATCTTTGTCGCTTAGTTATCCCATTATTATCTTTTCGAATTTCATTTTTAAATAATTTAGAAGCAGCCCATACTATCAAAATTAATTAAAATTATTCTATACATACTCACACAAGATGTAGGCGCTAGAGAATCCAGCAGAACCAAAAGTAGCCTCAACAAACTCAGAGATCATAAATCCAATGTAGGTGTCAGCCCAGTAGCGAACCACACCAAGCCAGGCGGTATTCAGAGCGTTGAAGATAAGAGCGGTCTTTCTTCCCCACCTGTCAGATATGAAGCCGGTGATGGGAAGAGCGGTAAGAGTGCCCGCTGTGCGAATAGACCCGATGAGCGTTCGACGCCATTCATCACAAGCCAAACCAAACTACACAAATAGATTGGAATAGGGCATCATTATATGAAATAATTAAAAAAGTACCCAAATAAAAATCATTGAGTACCAAGTGCCTCTAGCTTCAGCAAACATACGAAGTAAGTATAATATTTATCGGAAAATATATTGTGTACCTGTACATAATCCCTTTATCAGAAACCTTATTTTTTCAGTCTTTCTGGTTCACAAATAATTATCATGTAAATATCTATTTTGAAAACAAAAAAGATATATAGCGATTCTGTACTTACATCATAAACGACCGTGTTAGTGTTTTCGTAAACATATTCATCGCAGCTGATAAGCACATTGGTGTTGAACATAGCAGCGGGGCAGGTGCCGTTAATGATGGAGCTAGCTTGTGTAGTGTTGGCATATCTTTCACAGCTATCAAACGAAGTCAAGCTGGTTCCGGGAACTGCGTTCAGAATCCATTCGGGTGCATACTGTGTGTTTTCTGCCAGCTCACATTCCGGAATTAAACACCTAATATGATAATTGATTAAATATACGGGTGTGTTTGGAAACTTATAAAGTACTATATTATTAATAATTTTAAACATACTACAATACTGTACATTTTCTTTGAAATAGTAAAAAACTAAACTATGATTACGGTTACATTAATTTAAAGGTTATCAGTTCTATTTTAGTTTACTTTAAACCTGAATTATGGTACTTTTACGGTATTCAATATGAAGCGGTCACTAATTTCCAAGTAAGTTACAACTTCAGATATGAATATAGTCCTGTGTCTCGTAAACTATTGGTCTCTACTTCCAAATGATAAGTTAGAACTCTGCGCATGCCAACACGTTTTTAACCAACTTTTTCACTTCGGAATAAAGCAATACGAGCACTGATTCTCAAATCTTGCATTTTTTTTTACAAATAGCCATAAAAAATTCTAAACTGGTCTATAACGGAAAACTGATAGTCAAAGCAGAGTACAAAACTCGATAAATGCTATCGTTCTTATAAAGATTGCTTTGGTATAGTTATGATATATAATTCTGTATTTATTGATATGCTAATGCATTTATTTAATCAGTGGAATACTTTAATAAATAAAACACTTTTTATAGAAAATTTTCGATCAAAACTAAATATCTAAAAGTTACAACTTAATAGGCAAATTAGATACTGTATGAATTTGCAATGAAGTTAAAGAATATCTAACGTGTACATTAGGGTTCTGTTATATACCAACTTGGCTCTTTCGACTTGGGTATTTATATATTTGGTAAATTATTCAATAAAAGCAGCGAAATAAAAATTATTATCTAAATTAAATGAATGGGAAAAGTATCGTTATTTAGGTACGGTTAAACGACATCGGATTTTTTTAAATGTGTTTAGTCTATAAAATAACGATTTGAGCGATACTTAAGTCAAAAATGCCAACTTGATAAATAACGAACAACCTAATATAGAGATTAGTGCTACCTGGTACCAATCCTGGCTGTAGTAAACACATATTCACCAGCTCCCCAACCGGCGAAGATTGCCAATAATGCAGTCAAAACCAATGTCCTTAACTGGAACGGACCAAACTGACCGATTTCTTCCACAAGGATTGTATCAAGATGAACTCTTTTCTTCGGTTTTTCTGGGAACGCTTCGACATTTATCGTTGGATTTTTTGCCGGCTCCATTGTGTGTGGCAAAGTGTACCGTCATAGGCTTGTCGTGTTCTTATAAATAATTATCAGTGTATATGATAAGGCACGTGCGATTATTCAATGTACCCATATTTATTAATAATTTATTTTTATAAGATACTGCGTCTAAACCATCCTACTTAATACCGCTAGTACTTGATAGATGGCGCGGTATTAAAGTTTGTAAAATCGCGGTATCAAAATTATTTCTTGATTAATAATTTCTCAACAAATTACCTAAAAATTTTTTACACAGATCACCCCGACATACGGACACACATACAATTACACATAAAGTGGAAGGCTTTTATTTTTTTCCCTTATCAAACTGAGTTCGTTTAGTTAACTTAGTTGCCCGACACGAAATACGTATACGAGGTACACATGTGTGTCTTATTAACTCATACATGTATGAATATTAGGCTTAGCTTAGCTCAGTTTAGTCAGATTTGCAATGTTGCGTAACGTAGGCAACAGCCCAAGACGAAGTGTGCCGTAAAATCAGCTGATTACCTTAAGCGCTCGTCTTAGTAGTCCCGTGAAGCTGTAAAGGCCTTTTCAGGCCAATAGCGTAGTTGGTTCGAAAAAAAAATCCAATAAGTTTTCTTGCTCTTAAAAACTGCTTTAGCAAAATTACAAAAATATATATTTCCTAAGTTTTGTTTATTAACTGCAATAGAACTATCTCGATTGGGAATTATTTATCCATAATAATTTGAGAAAAAATCTTGTTTTAAATCGCTCTCCCTTTCTAGATTCTTTTTCTACATCCTATCCACAATAAGACGAATCTAACATTTCGAAGTTACAATGTACCAAACTGTTTAGGTGTTGCTAAAGAGTAAACGTAATATATACAAGCACACGAAAAACATTGCCCTCTTTCTGCGCAGTCGGGTAACAAGGTCAATGGATGTGCATCCACGTGGAATGACCCCGTTTTCAAACCGCTTATAATCACGTTATTGAGAAATTTCTTGTCTTATTTTTAATTTATTTTTAGATTCCTTAACAGCTGGGACGGTTTTTATGTCTATAATTCAGCCAATACTACGAGAAGTTTCTATGAGAAAGCGCTTAAAGACATAGAAAAGAAAATCTATTAAATATTATATTCAGAACTATGCTTGTACGAGATAGTGGGTCTATGGTTGATATGAGTGCTTCAGCCACCGTGTTGAATAACATGAGTTCAGATTCAGTATAAATTTAGAATTTACCGTATAAATATGGTTAAAAATGGTAGATCTAAAGGGATTAGCACAGATTTGGGTGACGATGGGAGGCAGCTCACCGGACTAACCGCTGGGGCGACATGGTAATAGCAATGCATGGTCCCATACCGCCCCAACCAAAGCGGTGGCCGGTACACCGTGGGGTTTTACTGAGTACGAGTCTCACACTACCAACTCTCTCCTCCGAGAGGGTGGAGTGTCCATGAGGATTCCCCCACGTTAATAAAAAAAGCATAAAGGGAATATCTTGAAGTTAATGTTTATTTATTATATTATTTATTTTGGAATGTTGGTGAAATGCATATTAATGTTATTTCACAGGTAATTTGAACTTGGATTTACATACAACAAATTATGACGATATCAAATAAAACTAGAATTATTACTTCCTTGAACCAAAACATTGACAGCGGCAAATGCTTCCGCGACGCTGTTTAATAAAAACAAATATATATACGTAACATGTTGGAGAGAATTTTTGGCAGAATCTTAGTCTGTCATGTAGTGGCTTTTATTGACAATTCTTTATTCATATATTTTGTAATTTTGGTGGCATTTTACGTATTATAGTTCGGTTATTGTGCATAAATGAAGTGGATGGGAAATAATACCCCGAAGTATGAATTCTAAAACATTTCCGGGAAAGTTCTAACAAGGGGAACACTATCTTGTAAAACATAAGTAAAACATTGAAATTATCGCAAAACACTTGTAATATTATTACTCGACAATGACAGCAATAATTTGGAAGGTTGGTTGCCAAAAATAAAAAAAAAAACCTTGGAGCATAAAGACAATTAACATCACGTAAGACAGTAATGATACCAAAGAAAAGTAAAATAATGTTCATATAACGTATTAATTATCTATTATTGTTAGTAGTTATCGAAAGGAAGAAGCGAACGTGTCATATAGAAATCTCAGCCCGTAACAGCATACGATCTCGCGTTAGCCAGCTCGTCACATTAAACGTTACAATCGATCGCATAGTAAAAACAAATACAGTAAGCGCTAAATATTATATACGTAGTCCATTGTAAGGTTTTAAATTTTATTAATAAACTGAAATCTTCATCTATACATATAATAAGAATGTAAATCTAACGTGTCTGTACTCTTTACTATTTTGTGAAAAACTTCTTGCCGGTGTCCTGGAATAAGTAATAAAATACATTTCAATCATATTATAAATGAATGTCTGTTTGAATGAACATGCATCACTGCTAAAGTACTGCGTTCACGATAAAATCATAAAGCTTATATATCCTCGTTTAACATTTAGTCTTTGTTTCATTAAAATCGGTTCGCTATATCCTCGTTTAACATTTAGTCTTTGTTTCATTAAAATCG
The DNA here is from genome assembly GCA_036509395.1 of Antheraea yamamai. NCBI lineage: Eukaryota > Metazoa > Arthropoda > Insecta > Lepidoptera > Saturniidae > Antheraea > Antheraea yamamai. The sequence continues at coordinate 1,585,958 of AP028446.1, forward strand.
GTTCGCTATATCCTCGTTTAACATTTAGTCTTTGTTTCATTAAAATCGGTTCGCTATATCCTCGTTTAACATTTAGTTTTTGTTTCATTAAAATCGGTTCACTCTATCATAAGTTATTGTAATTTTAATGACGACGCGACTTAAGTACGAGTGATAATTAAATAAGTAAATGAACTCGATACATTCATAATTAATCACTATTTTTTTACATTAGTTTCCACACAGTCGGACGGAGTCGACGGCACAGCAAGTAACTTAATATTATTGTCGTTATAGAGATTAAAGTCATGTAACTAGAAAAGTTTTGAGTATGAAGGTGAACGGATATACGAGTAGAAGAAGACCGAAAAAGGTATGAGTGGATTGTGTGAAAAGTTATCTATACTATCTATACTAATATTATAAAGAGGTAAAGTTTGTGACGTTGTGAGTTTGTGGGTTTGTGAGTTTGTGACGTTGTGGCGTTGTAAGGGGTAATCTCACGAACTACTAATCCGATTTGAATAATTCTTTCAGTGTTATATAGCTCATTCATCGAGAATGGTTATAGGCTATATATCATCACGCTAAGGCCAGTAGAAGCGGAGCACAGATGAAAAATGTTTCAAAATTGAGATGTTTTTTTTTGAGAGCTTCTGCTGTGTGTCAACATTAGCCCAGAGAACTATTACTACGCGGACGAAGTCGCGGGCAGGGGCTATAATCTATATACTAATATTATAAAGAGGTAAAGTTTGTGAGTTTATGACGTTGTAGGGGGTAATCTCAGGAACTACTAAACCAATTTCTTTTACCAATATAAAGCCACGTTATTTGTGAGTGTCATAGGCTATATATCATCACGCTAAGGGCAATATGAGCGGAGCTACAATGAAAAATGTTTTAAAATCGGGGCTTTTTTTCCTTTTGAGAGCTTCCGCTGCGTCTTAGCCCAAAATAACTATTCCATGCGTGCAAAGTCGTGGGCAGAAGCTATTAACTAATTATATTATCTATAATCTATACTAATATTACAAAGAGGTAAAGTTTGTGAGGTTGTAGGGGGTAATATCTGGGGAGTCGGAGAAAAATGGTCGAACGAAAACGTTTCTTACGAACGCTGCCTTTATTATGAGATATATATTATTGACTTCTAGAGAAAAGCTACAAAGGTTGATAATGCCTATTACCGCCCAACGAAGTGGGCACGGGTCGGCTAGTATATGTATAAAAGGTGTGAATACTGAGATAACATTTGACAAGGGAGAGTGGAAAAGGAAAACATGTTGTGCCGACACTACTGAGGTGGGACAATAGTAAGAAAAAGTAGAATATTATTGTCGTTAATACATTTTCTTGAAGGATAATATCGCAGCCTAATATTGATATTATCATCCATGGACTGTACAAAACGATAAGGTTTTAAGCTCCATGCAACCGAATGTAGACGTAAACTGACGTTTCGCACCATAAGTTTAAAAAAAAATTGAAAATCTTGAACAATAACAAATTATATAATGTAAAGTTTATAATTTTAGAAAACAGCGTAGATATTTAAAAATACGATTAACTATTTTGAGATTTGGGTCTTAAAAAATCAGCTGAGGGGTTAATAAACAATTGTTTTATTATTTCTTCTCGAAGTTTCACGAAGGATAATCAATGTACTGACGATCAAGAGGTAATTAAGCGAAGTAACACAAATAAAGTGTCACCTGTCAAACTTATGGTGCGACGGGAGTGTCAATACATAGAGCCGATAATCACCCAAGAGATAATTTATTTATTTATTTAAAGTACATTTTACTAATAAAATTAATTATATCTTCATTTGCTTACTTTCAATATATTACTATTATATATTATTATTATATTAGCTTAGTATTAGCTAAATACTAGCGATAAATATAGTATGCGCTAAATAATAAATAATGCTGTAGTCAATAACTGCGTTGCAGCCACTAAAGCTCACCGCCGGACAACAGCTATTTAATTTGAAAAGTTAACACAAAAAACGTACCTACCATCGTAATATAAAACAATGGAAAATAGTTTACCAAATAATCAAATGCGTGAAGCGTGAGTTAATGTGATGTTGAGTGATATGCATGTATAGAATTTAAGTGGTTTGGTAATATTTTTGCAAAAAACAATTGCAAGTAAACTACTTAGTTATGTAAAAGATGTAGTAGATGTAGTTCTTCGGCTTCTTCGTACGTTTGGTCCAAAAGCCAACTAAAAATAATTTTCTTACTAATTTTGACAAGTGGATAAATATTGAGAGTTCTAATAGGAACAAGTACGAAGAGACAATTCATCTGCAAGAGTACTACGAAACCGACGTTGTGCAATTTCTGAATAGTTTTCGTTCATGAATTGATGTAGACAGGTAACAAAAGTTTCGGTAAAATAATTATAAATAGACTAGCTGACCCGGACACTAGTTGCTGTGGCTCAGTTATTACATTACAGTTGAATTGAATAAAACACATATACCATAGAATAAACTGGAGCTGAAAAAAAAATTCAAAATTACAACGTGGTGTCATCTATGACAGTCGGTCCTACAGTTATCTGTCAACAAACTAATTTAAAGCGCCACCTGTTCTAAATGGATTAAATTTACAATTAACAATAATAATCAACATTGACAATCATTAAATTGGTTGATAAAGAATATTGAAGCCATTAATCTAAATATAAATTATCCTATTTCTCAAATTGGACCAAATTATACATAAATGTCAACTTTTATCAAGGTCGGTCGAGTAGTTTCGGAGTTCATCGTGGACAAACATTATGACATTAGATTTTTATATATTAAGATATTCATATTTTCATATTGTTCTAATGAAGTTGCCTTACTAAGATTTTGACTGTGCACATTGTACGTAGAAGTTATGTCCGAGCAATTTCGCTTTACGAGTCTCGCTGGCTTTATTTCTCGTGCGATAAATTTTTTACGCATCAAAGTCTGGACGCGTTAGTATCTCTCGGGTCTTGCTAAATGGTTGTTGCGGTCGGCCTGATGACAAGTTTCACAAACTTGTTTATGGAAAGCGATACAAACAATTTTTGAAGTGAACATATCTTTAGGCACGTTGAGCGGTATTCTTGGCAGAGGATACATTTATAATTTCGCGCCATGACATACTAGTAAGCGTGACCGGCCGTATTGCGTTTGAGCGACATTCGTCAGACTAGCGACGCCTAGTATAGATGCCTGTGTACATGTAATATTCATATTTGATTGAAGAAGGGGTTACTTTGCGAAAATCTATCATTAAATATTAAAGTGGACGCTATTTTGCACTTTTACTTTATATATTTTTGTTACTGCAACAAAGGCGAATCAAGTAATCAATGTACTTAGTCTGGCCATAAATACTGTTACAATTAAAAATAAACAAAATATTACATTTGAATTTGGAATCTCGCATTTTTATATGATTATTCGTTGAGTTTTCTCATTTTGGCGCCAATACATTGTGCAATATTTTGCGATATTACAATGCAGTGGGGTGATAAAGAGAACCGAATCATTGTGATTGCATTATACAAAGTAGGTATGGAGCCAAATGCAATATTTAAAACTCTCCATACGCTTGGTATTAGTAAAATGTTTGTGTACCGGGCTATTAATAGGTACAATGAGACCTCCTCTGTTTGTGACAGAAAAAGATCTGGCCGTCCACGTAGTGTTCGTACGAAAAAGGTGGTCAAAGCAGTAAGGGAAAGAATTCGAAAAATCCTGTCCGAAAGCCAAAGATTTTATCTCGGGAGATGAAGATAGCACCTAGAACCATGTTACGACGACCCACTTTCTCGCCTACGGAACCCGCCGATGCTCGACCAACGACTACCGCAACGTCACTTGGACTCCGCACATCGAGTATGCAAACGCCGCGATCCCTGCCTTGCAACCCGCGAGTGCGGCTACCTGTCGAACCACCTATTCCGCTCGGGGTGTACGAAGGTGACTTAATCACCTTCGCTCGGTTCATTGGGACCGTGTCGTGGACCTGTCGGAGGGGATGTTTCGGTGGATGGCTCTGTACCTTCGGGTGCAGGAAGCGGAGATCGAAGGAAGAAAGCCTTCTCAACTTGACACCGCCGCCCGCGAGCTCGCTATAAGTGAGCGCCTACAACCGCCCGAAATCCCGACGCCTTGGCTTTCGTCCAGTGCCAGGTGACGAGGAGGGTTGCTGCGAGCAAGCAGCCCTCTTACGCGGTGATTACAGCGCTTCCTACAACTACAGGGCCACCTCCGAAGTTGGTAATCCGACTACGAAACCCTAATGTGACAACACCGAGCAACAGTGCTGCCACCACCTCCGATCACAGCAGAAGCACAGCGCCAACTGACGCCAAGGGACCGCGATACCCGCCGATTGTTGTGAAGAAGCTACCTAACTGGGTTCAGCATTTTGCACAGCTGTCGGCCACGCTCTGGCACGCACCGAACGCCCGCCCATACTTAACGACCTCCCTACCGAGACTGATCCGGCCGTCATTACAGAAGTTCTACGAGTGAAGGAGTTCACCGCGGAGTATGTACGGTCGATAAGAGGACGCGGAAGTAGACCGGGGTGCATCTACCACGCATTCCTACAGCGAACGCTTGGCCTCATACCAGCCAATTATGAAATCACCGACCTCTTCAACATGACCGGAATGTTCATAGAGGCATGGTGACGGAAGCGCCGGCCGGCACAATGCCACAGATGCCAACAGTTCCGGCATCCCTCGCAAAACTGTCATCGACCGATAGCCTGCGTGCAGTGTGGGGGGCCCCACTCTGCACGGCAATTTGATCGCCCCAGGGAGGATCCAGCGACCGGCATTAACTGTGGAGGCGCTCATCCTTCAAACAGCATGTCTCTCTGTCCCGTTTTCAAACGGAAGATCAGAAAAACCGCCGAGCAGAGACCGTCGCCCGGACCGGTGATTCAGGCGTAAGTGACCCCCCTTGGTCCCAGCGATGATCGAGGAGTCGGCTGCTGGCAGCCTTATGGCCCCCGCAAACGACCCACCTCTCCGAGGAGCAGTGGCTAAGCAGCCGCGACGAAAGAAGCCCGCGCAAACGACGGAAACCGATCCGACGCCAGAGTTTACTAAGAAGCTTATCTCAATTATCAAACGAACTGCCGACCATGACGGGCAGTCAGGAACAAAAGCCGAGAAGGCGTGCATAACGTTTCTCGAGAAAATATTTGTGGAATACTAGGTTCGCTATGCAGCATCCCGAAAAAAAAGCCACGTTCACTCGCCCGCTCGCATCAAAAGAGTCAAACATCGATCTGAAAATGCTCCGTGAAGGAGTGAAACACGTGTAATCCTATTGTCGTGATTACATGTTAATCTACAACATATTTTAATTCATTTATTGATAATTATTATATTTATATTAATTATATATTATATAATATATATATTACGTAATATATTGATTGATTGATTCGATTTTTGTTGCAGTTAGATGTAGTAGTGTTCAATCAATTCCAGGCGAAAGTGCAAAGTAGCGTCAACTTTAACATTTTCGTAATATTGATATTTTGCAGCTCATCATACGTTTGATTGATTAATAGACTGTACAAAAATGTATACAATGAATGCTCCAATTTTTAGGAATTTCCTTGTTTTGTGTTTTCAATTTTGTCGGCAGTCCTTATGACGCCTCGACTTTTTCTTATAACATAAGGTATTTTGAAAGTTGACTTAGTACAAACATTCACCAGTGTCAAACATTTTCATCCAGGCAAATGATCAATTTTATTCATAACGTTTTAGGTATTTGTTAATGAATAACGTTGTTTACGAGGTATATTTTTGCTTACAATTATTTCATGGTTTACTTTTGAATATAACATATATTGTTAAAATAAACAACGCAGACAAAAATGGCTATCAGCTACTTATAAACAAGGTACTTATAAGTAACTATAGACTAAAGTGACAATGCAATGTCAAGAGAACTGCCCAGTTTTGTCCAATTGTTTCCTTATAGAAGAAATTTTATCATTTTACAAATAAATCCCTATATCCAAGGCATGTTAAAAAATCATTGCATAATCTCCAACCAGACGTACATAAACATTTACATTATTCATACAAATAAATAGAAAATCGCAAAATCCTCCCACACAAATTTGGAACGTAGGTAACCAAAATATAATTACGTCGAACAAACTTCTTGCTCAACTTTGAAGTTGACTAAGTTATTCATTGAATTTTTAAGCTACTTATAAAATCACAGATTTATTTTTACGTGTATTTATTTCTGATACGAATTCAGAAAAATGGCGACAATTTACTAGATACTTAGTGTGGGAGAAGATTCACCGACTGCAACGGCTTGTCATAAATTAATACCACCATGAAACTATCCAAGCAAGGATATACAGAAGCACGTTGGTAGTAAATAATAAATTAACATAATGCAGCGGTACTCTATAAGTTTTCATTGTACCTGTGATCTTGACGAAACATATTTTTCCGGTCATGTTAAAATTGGTGCTGTCACCGATGATATTGTTGTTTTGAAAGAATATTTAGTTTTATTCGTAAAGATGAAAAATCCCTTTGTATTTGTAATATTTATACTATTTAATATTTTATTACAATATATATTTTTTTCTTTCTTTCATTTTCTTTTTGCCAACCAATCTTCCACGTTATCACTACCATTCGCGAGTAGGTACTATTACATATGTCATGCAATAATTTCAATCTTCTAATAAGATGGTGTTCACCTTGTTACAACTTTCCAAGGAGTTTTTGCGTCATCGCAAAATTCACGCTCCGTGCTATTATTTTCTATCCACTTCACTTATGCATAACAACCGGACTATATTACGTAAAATGCCACCAATATTATAAAATGTAGAGTCACATAACACAAGATTATTAATAAATCATGAAAGCTACTTGAAGATGACTAAGATCCTGCGAAAAACTCTATAATGTATTTTAAGGAACTCCAGCACGGTTGATGTTCATTTATTTTGTCACTTGCACAACCATCGAGTTGTTGCAGTAGTCACACCGATATCCCAATTAGAACTGCCCTCGGATGCCGTGCGATCCGTTTATATACATGGTATACAAAACGCAGGGTGGTAATCTCTGGAATGTTGGTTTAATTATTTGAGAGTTTAAAAAATATTCAGATACCGTATTCATTTTAAAACCCTACTGTTTAATTACGAATTTGGAGCGACACGACGTCAATGTATGCTACTGTACGTGAAATTCTGCTGTTGATTATCCGCTGTCTGTTATAATAATAACATTACATGATTACAATTAACAATAAATGATTATCGACAGCTACAATTATCGGCCGGTGTCAACGCAACGTGCGAGCAAGCAAAAATTATGCAAAACCAATAAGTTTAAAAGGGAGAGCACTTCGTGTTGCTTACTTAGACAACGAACGAAGTGAATACGAATAACGAATAGTCATTTAAATGTCGTATTATTACAAATGATAATACTATTCAAAGCAACAAAATAACTAACAGTCAACAGATTAATTGACAACAGCTTATAACAATAACTATTCTAAAATAGTGCAACAGGGTAATTCATTATTAAAAATACCATAATTATAGTCTATATGTCACACTACATCCCCATATTCTAGTAATAAATAAAAGCAACAGGATAAAAGATACAATATCGTTGATAACATAAAATGGAAGTCACTTTTGTGATACAAAGTTACGCGATAATTCTTAGTTTCAACAAATCCAATAAAGCTACTACAAGTAAGCTCCACGTACACTCAGCAATAAGAACGGAGCGGGCGCACAATTACGCTCTGGCCATGAGACAAACGTTATCTGATAAGCGATATTTCGCAGAAACGTTTAGTATAATTTGCTGTGTTACATATATATACGATATGTTGAGGCTTCTGAGGATGAAGGAAACAAAATTGTCTCTTCTGGTAATTCGTTTCCTATTGTTTTTAGGTTAGAAATACAAACTAACGTAATGCAAAAGTAATTCTGCGTGTTTGTTACCTTTCAACATCTAAATTTCTGAAAGAATAGGCTCTTTTTTATTCCCAAAATTGAAGTTTTTTATCTTGTGAAGAATAATTTTCTTCTATGCGTGCCTTGGCTAAGAGTTTTCACATGTAGGAGTATAATATAATTAGATACAAGCTAATCGGGTATTTATTTCGCAAAGCCCGCGGAAAAAGCTAATCAAACTAACAAGATTATATCAAGACTCTATAAGACTTGGAAATAATAGAATTCCTAAAGTATACGAGCATGACAAAGTGAGGCATACACAAATAAATATAAAGATAAATAAAAAGAGAGTCACTGTGACGAATTTATCATTATATCCATGATGGTAGCAATCCATTCTAGTACTAATACCTTTCTACTCCGCTTGAGGTGAATATTCATTCACTAATTCTGAAATACTACGACACATATATGTGTGTCACTATTAGCGGACGATACTCCTACTGTATGGTAATTGCATTCTAGATGCACACAATGGCCTTTATGGCTTTCCACTCCACTTTCTGATTAAAACAGCGAACTCCAAGATTGTCTAGCTTTCAACATTAACTAAAACTTACCAATGTGTTGGCTTTAATTAACTCTGTTAATAGTAAAAGGAATAATAATCTAAGCATCTAAGAAATTTCTTTCTAATACTGCCATCTAGCGAGTACATGTCAAACTATAGCTTTCTTAGTAGACATTACAAATAATATATACGTTAGTAAATTATCTATAGCATGATGATTAAGCCCGTGGTTTCTCTCAGAAAAAGAACATTGTATTGAGACATTTACAAGCTCATGTGATAATAATACATATTTATATATAACGTAGTTTTAATGGCCCTAAATGCAAGCGGAGCGAGTAGCGCGTGTCAAAACCGATTATGAACATCGTACAACGGGTTACTCTGGGAACGCCCTCATTTTTGGTTTTATAACATCATTCCCTTTTACGTGCACTCCACTATCTAAAATGTTACGGGTAAATACAGAAACAACATCGAATATTGTGTCGTTTATAAAGTCTTCAGTGGTCGTTACGCTCAGAGGCTACGTCGATCGACGTGGATACAAAGTCAACTGTGAGGTCCGAACATAGAACATCACCTTAGTACGTGTGTCTTTCAAGGTGAAAATCTGTCATTAAGCTCTCTAAAGCGTACTGAAATCTTTACTAAATTTTCGGTTAGATCTGTAATATAACGGTTCGGTTAGAATTGTGGTCAGTAAGCTAAAAGTGCCAGATACAAGCAATACAAAACAGGAGTTTATTAAGAGCCTTTTTTGAACTTAAGCTTTGGTTTAGTAAAGCCATTCTTTTATGGAAATAATTACTATTAAAAGTACACTCTCACGCTTGCCTTTTCTAAATGTCTTTTTTTGCCCACGACTAGTTTATTACTATTGCTACTATTTAAAAATGTACCTCTTTTGTGTAGGTTTGCGATTCAAAAATGTTTACTCGTCTCTTAAAAGGAAAATTATTAAATAATGTTCCGTGTCTGCACCAAACACGTTGTGAATAACCGCAGCAAACGAGTGAAAGAGGCTGTTTGCCGATTACGTTAGAACATCAACTACGTTAGAACATCAACAATACTGAATATTCGAATAAAATAACGACACCGAACGTTTCCAATTCCTTAAACGGTGTTTGCTCGTATCCATGCCTGTAAAATTACTATTCACACCACCGTAGACAGGCGGTTAACTTCGCTCTCAAACAGCTGCAGCGACTCCTCTTAGCAGCGTCTCAAGTTAGGTTCGAACTCCCGAAGTGGAGCTAGCACGATACAGTAACACCACATGCAACAACACTATAGGTACTCCATACATCTATACACACTGTAGGTTCTGTGAGTATTCTTTTGGTTAGTTAGCCTTAACCAAAATTAATAGATACGAAAAACATTTGGGTATTTGTGCGGTACATATGTATTTCAATAAAGAATAAACGTAGGGTTAGCTCAGTTGTTATAGGTAGTTTAGCTTGATTTATGTTACTTGCATTCAAGCCAGCAACATGACCCAAAGTTTGGCCACTTTGGTACTCTTATGATAGTTGCTATACGATCGAGTGTCTTAAGCACTTGCTTAAAAATCCCGTTGAAACTGTGAACTGTGTCAATTGTGGTTTGTCTGTTCGAAAACAAGAGCACGATGTACGATGCAACAGTCGTACTTAATACGGAATTAGTGTAAGCCTACGTGCGTTGTTAATATTTTAAAATGATATACACTAAACTCCAATAAAAGTGCGAGAAACAATTAAAGTCTAGAAAAAAATGTTTGACTCCTCTATACGCTCAAAATGTTTTAAGAGGCGACAAATTGACTAGTCAAAGATTTCAAATGTTACAAAACTTTACACAAAATGTAAAACATCATGTCAGATAAAAGTTGTCTACAAAGAATCTGCGTCTCGAAAGGCATTTTCCTATTCTCGTCTAGATTTATTTCTACGATATCCTTTTGTATCTTATATGTTTTTGTTTATAAGAAATATCGTTGGATATATATTATACTGTGATACGTATACAATATAGCAAATGTGTGAGTTCAAGCATCTATTTAAAAGGTCATCTTTATTTCCTTCAGACCTTCTACCGCCCTCGACTTCGTTCGCTTTTTATATTAAATTCTGATGCGCATTTATTTATAATATTTCTGACTAATTTTAATTATTTTTTTTAGGATTCTTGCGGTCACCTAGATCTGTTAGTTATGCTGTAAAGATGTAGAATTTTTCTTTTTTATTTCTTGCCCAATTTATTATATGTTATTTTTAATTTCTTACATAAAACAAACTCAAATACCCAGACGCCCAGTATATTTAAAATTAATTCACACAGATAAATAAAACTGAAACGTTTGTAAAATCAAAATAGCGGCTTTTTAATAGATTGATATGAAAGTATATAAGGGGCATAACAATCTGTGTGTTCCAGGTAAATTCGTAAACGATTGGATTGATTTTGGCGGAACATTTACTGGCAGCTGCTGTTATAAGGAGTTAGGAGTTGGTTTTATTTTTAAAAAATAATTAGGGTTCCGTACAAAACCGCGTCTGAAAGATACCCACAATCAATAAACGCCCGCTTAGAATCCAAAAATATATAAAGGAGCGTGCATTAATTACGTGAGCCTATAATTTTATTACAGAACTAGCTGACCCGTGCAACTTCGTCTGCACCAAATCGGTTATAACTGGTGTCAATTGTATTTTTAAACTCGAAAAATTTTAATATACCTAAAACCTTATTGCAGCCACACCATCGATTTCCAATTGTGAATCCAAACTATCAAGGGACTCACTCAAACCCAGATGGTTTGTGAGAAATCTTTTAAAATAAGGCTACAACCCGTTCGTAGCAACCTACATATATTGGCGGTAATGTGAAAAAAAGATTTAGAGGTCTATGGCCCCCAGTTTCTAACGAAGTTCCTTCCCCTTTTTTGTAGACGTTTACTATACAGTCAGTAGAGTTTACATTATAAAATATCAAGTTGATAGAGTTGAATTGTAAATTAAACGATAAAATTATATTCATAAAATAAATAATGATAAATGAAACACTGAATGATATCATAACTATTTTCAACTTGTATTAAAACTTTTTCACACTCCATTGTATTGAAGAAAAACATAAATATTAAAAAGATATGAACACGACGCGTCAAATGTCACTTACCTATAACTATTTGTCTAAGAGCTAGTAATGTTTTCGAAAAAGAATTTCAATAAGCCAGTTTTTATATATCTTTATGTTCTTCCGAACAGTGTGCGGGCTACCTGGCTGTAAACGTTGCGTTTATTAGTGCATATCTCACCTTTACAGGCAAAAATATTAATTTTTATATAATTTTTTAATGTATTGTTTTTTACTAACTTTGAAACGCTACTAACACATGAAATTATGATCGCCAGACATTTTTGTTATTAACAATAATGTGCCCGATGCTATTTTTTTGTAAATTAAATAAGTATGTTCAAACTATGTTAAGATAGCTGTAATTTTAATATTATTATTATTTTTAATGAAGGCTTAGTCGCCTGCGCGACTATATCGCCTAAGTAACATACAACTATATAACAATAAGAATGACAATAAACTTAACAATAGCTTATATTAATTTTGTACAATTCTTTAGCATCTTTCGAAATGGGGTCAGACAATAACGAATTGTACAAACCAGTGTGGAACGAACCAGTAGCGTTAAGCCGAGATCTAATATCTTCGCTTCGAACACATTCTGCCAGGATGTGGTGCACGTCATCGATGAGCTCACAACTCTGGCAGAGTGTTGATGGTACTTTACGCATCAGGTAGGCGATTCCTGTGATTGCTTCCCGACGGCAAATCGTACTGTCATCAATTCATGGTGACCTTAAGGGATGTGGCTGAATCGTTCTGTACCATATTTCTTTTGTTTTAGAACGCTCATCAAAGTATTCCTTCCAATGCGAGTAACAGCTATTTTTAAATACTGAGCATACATCCAAATAAGTTGGTAAAATATTAATAATAGCACCTTCGGAGGATCCTTCTCTAGCTAAAAGATCAGCTGTTTCATTGCCAGTTATACCTATATGAGAAGGGATCCATTGTAAAACAATTACTTTGTTCTTTGCTTTGAAATCTAGTAATTGCTTCAAAATAGTGTAGGCTATCGGTATTCCTCGAAAAGTCAAGGTACATCGAGCTACGTGTTGAAGAGCAGTTTTTGAATCGGATAAAATAACAATCTTAATGGACTCAGTGGATTCTACAAATGATAAGGCCTCTGCAATTGCTATCAATTCAGTGTGCATAATTCAAATATTTTCATCAATTTGAAATTTCATAAAAGTTTTGGAATTTGACTCAAAAAATGCGGCTCCTAAATAATTACCAGCTTTAGATCCGTCAGTGTATATTTTAACAAAATTTGGTAATATTTATTCATATATTGAAGACAAATATCTTTTATTTTAAGAATATCATATTGACTCTTTGGCTTCCAAATACCATCTACATTTTTTTTAATTATATTGTGCAAATCAATGTTATCGGCCCAGGTGTGTAAAGTGAACATTTCATGTTTTATACTTGTTTGAATTGGAGTATTTTTATATTGACAAAAAATAGAAACTAACAATGGTTTTTTTCTGTTACGCCAATAGAGTAATTGGAAAGAGGCGGACAGTTCTTCTAATAAATTAGGTAGTTCGTTTTTTTCGAATGACTTAAATTTAAATAGATTTTGCCAGCTAAATATTGTCTCCTAAGATGTAACGGACATATGCTCAATTCGCTTTCCCTAACATGGATTGGAGTACTTTTAATGAAACCCCCGATAATTCTCATGGCCTGGTTTTGGACTTTTTCAAGTTTATAGAGGTTAATCCTGGACCACGTATCCTGAATCCTGTTTGGAAGGGCATAATATATCTTCATATTAAAGAACCAGCTTTTCTAAAATTCTCGTTCTTCCAACGTTGCTGGCTCTTGTACTAAGGTGTTGCAAAAAAGTCTTGTTACATTAACTACAATTTTTTATCTTTCGTTATCCTGGAGAACCCCTTGCGTTTTATGGGACAAAAAGTATCCTAAATGTAACCTTGGAATATTAGTTATTACTGTGTCAAGTTTCGTTAAAATCGGTTCTGTACTTTCAGCGTGATGCGTGTTCACAGGGACAGAAAGACAGACAGACAGACAGACAGACAGACAGACAAAAATTGTAAAAAGATTATTTTTGGCTTCTATATCGATAATAAAGTCTACTCCGATAAAAATTTTCAAAAAATATTTAATGTACAGATTTGACCTTGCTACAGTTTTATTATAGTATAGATGAAATTATATCTCACATAAGTGAGAAAAGTTCTCACCATACTTTAACAAGTTCCACTAAGGAAGGTGTAAAAACACGTAATATACGGATGCCCCTTAACGAGATGAAATAACCTATCAACTATTACAACGTATGTTGAAAATATACGGATATAGCAACACTATAATGCTGGGTACATACCAGCCCAACGAAGGCGAATTCAAATAAGTGATTTACCGATCCACATCGCATGCTCGTTCGCTATCGTATTCACGTACAGTAAGCACATACAAAGATTAGCGGCTTGGTAAATCACAACAATTTAGCATATTACGCACATGTCAGCACTATGGAACCCATGAACTGACTTACTCATAAAATAAAAATGCTTTTAAAATTTGTGCATATTTCTTTAAACAAATTATGGTATTTATGAAATAAGGTTATCCTCAATCCATTGTACAATTTTTCTTGCTCGTTCGCTTACTAGCCTCATCATTCGAAATAATTATTCACAGAAGCGACTACATTACCTACATTGGCTTACTTCAATTTCGATGTACTGATACGTGGCAGACCACAACTGATCGACCAAGATGCTTTTTCTCGTTCGTTCATTTGTTTGTTTTTATGCGTTCCGTATCTTCCGCTCGCCCTCTTTTGGTCAATCTGTACTCAGCATAAAAGATTTACATGCGCCTATAAGTACGGACAAAGACTAGTAGGCTGTCTGTAAAGACAAAGTACATACATATTTTATCAGGCTCCAGTGAATTCGGTCTGTTTATTGAACAGTTTTCTATTATTACATTTTATTTAACGCGAGTTTTATTTTTATTTTATTATATCGTATTTTACTGTATTCGTTGAAGTTTAGATAGTTGTCGTATATTGAAAATAGTAAGTGAAGAATTTTATTTTTTTATAAGTAAATATTATAGTGGACATTACTTTGCACTTCTGCCTGGAATTCATTGGCTGCTACCATGTCTCTTTGTAACAAAAATAGTTTGATGTAATTTTTGTTTACAGTGAGACGTGGTAGCGGCCGATCAATTCAAGGCAAAAGTGCAAAGTAACGTCCATTATTATATTTAATGATGGATTTCCGCAAAGTAACGCCTTCTTCTATGAATAAATTTTTATATTTTTGTCTCCAATCAACCGACATATTTAAATTTACGGTGGATTGGTAACTTCTAATCCGAAATACAACTCATCATTTTGTTACTCTTATCCCACCTACATAAGTAGGGTTGGCACAACATGTTTTCCTTTTCCACTCTCGCCTATCAGATGTTATCTCAATATCTACACCTTTTACACACATATCATTTTTCACACGACCCATCCATACCTTTTACGGTCTTCCTCTACTCTTATATCTATCGACCATCATACTCAAATCTTTTCTATTTACATGGTCTTCATCTCTCCTCATGACATGGCCATACCTATTACTCCTCCATTTCTCTGTCACTGGTGCTATTTTCTAACTTCCTCTGACATATTCATTTCTAATCTTATCCATTCTAGTTACACCACACATCCACCTTAACATTCGCATCTCTGTCACGTGTAGTTTTCTCTCATCCGTCTCTTTCGTCGTCCAGCACTCAGATACGTACAACATAACTGGTCTTATAAGATTGATGTACAACTATTATATATTAATGAAAGAAAAACAAAAGCACAATACAACTATATCAAAGAAAACGCAAAATAATCATAAGTACAATTTCGGTGTAAAATCGTAGTAAAATGCCAAAATATATAATACTAGCCGACCCGTGCCCACTTCGTTGGGCGGTAATAGGCATTATCAAGCTACAACTTTTCTCTAGAACTCAATCATATATATCTCATAATTAAGGCAGCGTTCGTAAGAAACTTTTTCGTTCGACCATTTTTCTCCGACTCCCCAGATATTACCCCCTACAACTTCACAAACTTTACCTCTTTATAATATTAGTATAGGTTATAGATAATATAATTAGTTAATAGCTTCTGTCCGCGACTTTGCACGCGTGGAATAGTTATTTTGGGCTAAGACGCAGCGGAAACTCTCAAAAGGAAAAAATACCCCAATTTTAAAACATTTTTCATTGTTGCTCCGCTCCTATTGGTCTTAACGTGATGATATATAGCCTATAACCATTCTCGATGGATGAGCTATATAACACTGAAAGAATTATTCAAATCGGACCAGTAGTTCTTGAGATTACCCCTTACAACGCCACAACGTCACAAACTCACAAACTTTACCTCTTTATAATATTAGTATATAGATTATAGCCCCTGCCCGCGACTTCGTCCGCGTAGTAATAGTTACTACTCTGGGCTAACGCTGACACACAGCAGAAGCTCTCAAAAAGAAAAAAAACATCTCGATTTTGAAACATTTTTCATCTGTGCTCCGCTCCTATTGGCCTTAGCGTGATGATATATAGCCTATAACCATTCTCGATGAATGAGCTATATAACACTGAAAGAATTATTCAAATCGGACCAGTAGTTCCTGAGATTTTCCCTTACAACGCCACAACGTCACAAACTCACAAACCCACAAACTTACAACGTCACAAACTTTACCTCTTTATAATATTAGTATAGATAATCAAATAAATTTACATTGTAGTATAATGATAGTAGGTTTTACATTGTAAATATATAGCAATGAGGATAGTTGTCACGCGATATGCCACTAAAACACGATCGAATATAGGTTACGGTATGTTTTTACAAGTTACACCACAATTTTGTATAGATATGCTCGTAGTGAATTTTAAAGAGGATAGTTATAGGAACAATTAGTTTAATGATTTTACAAAATATACATGCTTATAATAATAAAATCAGAAATGAATGTTACCTTTTATGCTGTGATATTATTCATATCAAGAATAAATATAAGTAAACTAAAACTACCTGATATTTGTCCAAATTAAGAGCCGACATGACTGACACGATATTAATGAATTTTGTACTAGTAGATAAACGACTTTTTAAACTATCACCTAGGCAACATATCATGCTTTTTACAGGAACGAAGTAGTAGTAATCAAACTGAAACGAAAATCGGTAAAAGGGATAAAGACAAAAAACTGCATACAAGAATTTAAATATTATATCTGACGTTAATTACTTATTTACAAACGTTGTTTCATAAACGGTTTCTATTGCAGGGACACGTGGCTGCGGCCAATCAATTCCAGACGGAAGTGCAAAATAACCTTCAATCTAACATTTAATGACAGATTACCGCAAAATAACGCCTTCAACAATTAAACATGTATACAATAAATCTATATAAGTATTCCTCGTCAAATTACAAGGCATTCTTCACGAATTCTAAATTATGTCGGTTCTCTGGGATACATCTTCGGCGGTGGCGTTACGGGACCAATATAATTTTGCAAGATTGCAAGAAACAGGCCAACTCCTTTCTCAAGGGCCGGAAATGCATCTATGTTTCCCCTCATGTCGCAGGTGTCCATAGGCAGCGGTGATCACTTACTATCAGGTGACTGACCCGCACGTTCTTTTGCCAGTAATAGTACAAAAAAATCAGTCAAATACCGAATTGATTATAATGCAAGCTATTAAAATTAAATAAAAGATTGCGTAATATTTTGGACCTTTATTATTTAGGTCATGGAGCCCAAGTGCCTGATAGACATATTAATCATTCGGGATATAAATGTTAGTATAAATACCCTAAGATTCTCTGATAACTTTATAATTTTATATATTTTTACTACTTATATTTAAGACCTAAGTAACGCTTTTCACTTGAACCATAGAATTGTTTAACTTGACCGTCGACACCCGCCCTAGTAATTTTAATTAAGAGAAAAACTTGAAAGTATCTTAATAACTTACTTTAACGAACTTAAGTCGGAGACATCGCGCGCCGTAAATGAGTAAAAGTAACCTTCTTTCTCGAGAAGATTAAAGAGAACGATGAAAGTAGAAAGAAAAACATGAAATTAATAACAGACGGTGCAGATCATACAAATGAGGATGTTAGAAGGATCAAGCACATGCCGATAGAAATATTTTTAAAATAAAAATTAACTCGAAAATGTATAAAGCGATCCAATTTTCAAGATAAATAATTGATGCAATAATTTAAATGCGTACATTAATATCTATGTGTATATTAAACTTTATTTAATACCATTATTATAAATAAATATTCGTACTTATATTTTTATTGTTTTATTTACCATCATGCCGAATTTTTACTTTACTTTTAGCGTATATCTTATCTCATGTTAAGTGGGGCATTTGAGGGTTAGTTTCCATGTTCAGCTGCTGTAATACGCGTACAGTGAGTTTCTAGACAGAAATGCCTATTTGGAATCCAAATAGGCATTCGAAACCAAATGGAAACAGAAATTTTAAATTCTTAACAGTTCTTTAAACTGACCGTGCGAATGACGGACTCATCAAGTTGCAGGGGGAAGATGCCGGAGCAGGAGTGATCACCACCATCCATAGACACTTGCAACATCAGGAGAGTCTCATATGCGTAGCCAGCCTGTGTATGAGGGGAGGGAGGAAGAGGAAGTGGGCTTCCGGCGTTCTCATTGACCGAACGAAACACAACAACGCAAGCACTGTTACTTTACGTCGGTTTTCTATGAGAGGGCGGTAGTATCCCGAGCGATCCGACCCACTCATACTGAAGCCAGTAATAGCTTCAGTGTGGCTCTACCATCTACAAAATTTAAATTATCCCAAGATTTACAATCTTCTCCCTGCACTGTAAAGCCTGATAAGAAGAAACGTTAACAATTTCTCACATGATGCGTAAGAAGAATTTACTAACCAATATCAACTCAGAGGTGCTATCTTAACTCTAAAGTAGTTTCTACGCAGTAAACTAAGTCTATCACGCATGGAAGAGTCGAAACTGCGAGATGCGGCCTCCAACAAACTTATAATAGGTTTAGTTAACGCGTGTTTTCTTTTACAACGAAAGCAATCTATATTCAAAATACACTTTCCAATATATGAAATCGGTTACAGAAAATTTTATTTACCTAGAAGATGTTATCGTGAACATTTAACGTGATCAGACTTGTTAACCTGGAAATATTGTGGTATGGTCGCAGGGATTTTTTAGGGATTTGTTCAATTTGTTACCTATAATCTATACTAATATTATAAAACTTAAGAGATTGTTAGCTTGAACGCGCTAATCTCAGGAACTACTATTCCGATTTGAAAGATTATTTCAGTGTTGGACAGCTCATCGAGGAAGGCTATATATCATCATCCTAAAACCAATAGGAGCGGAGAACCAATGAAGATTGTTTCAAAATCGTTTTTTTTTCCTTTTGAGAACTTCCGTTGCGTATTAGTTAGACCAAAGTAACTATTCCGCGCGGATGAAGTCGCCAGCAGAAGTTAGTTTATGTTAAAATAGCAACAATTTAAATATTTAGTGACGTGTTAAATAAACTTTTCGATCGTTTGATAATTTTGTAGTCGATTGTGGATTTTTTGTATTTTTGGGTTTGATTTTTATCATCATGACCTGCGTAAACGGTAACTATTCTACGCGAACGAAGTCGCGGGCAGAAGCTAGTAATATCATAAAGCTACTGAAGATGAATTCCCATCATCCACAAAGAGTAATTTAATAATCATTAGGTGAAGTCGTTTGAACGGTTGAATATCTCCGACGCACGATAGCGCACGAAATGTACCAAAATTGCCAACTGTTTTGCTAAAAAACTAAAATCATCAACAATTGCCAAAATTACACATACACAATATGTAATGCCTAAAATCTATCTACAAGTGATTGTATAAAGAAGAGTTCACATTTTAATTTAAATTATAAGCTGGTACAAAACATGGATTTGATATTTTTAATTAGTCATTTCTGTTACACAGTTGCGTTTGCGAAATATTTAATATTGGATCGGATAGCCATAAGTATGCATTTAAACGAGGAACTTTTATTTTCGCATAATATTCGCTTGTTCATTACACGACCGCAGCTTGTCCTAAATGTATTTGGTTGTATTATATCTGTGTAATATTTTTTAAATTTTAAACGCGTCAATAAAAGGACCTAGAATACTGTCGCTATTCTCAATTATAGCTCAGTGGCAGTGTTGTTATCTATAGGTTGTTTAGGTTAAAATCCCAATAAGTTTTCGATAAGGAAAAATATCCGGTAAACAGCACAAACAGGTGGTGCAGTTTTAGATTAGACCACATCTTCACTTTACATGAGACAAGACTATGGTCAAATGCTAAAGTCTTTAAAAAGAAAATGACATTATGTATTGTATGTATGTATGTATGTATAAATGTATTGTAAAACCTCTTATTAAAAAGAATTTAAGCTAGTGAAAAATAGTTTATGATTTTTTTCACACATATCAAGGCTTCTGTAGCCCGAGCGTCCTGTCACATTGATACGACTGTAACTTTGTCACTAATGAGTCTTTTCGTAAAACATCGTATCTCTCTATTATATTTTTTAAAACAGTATGAAATTACAGATCGTAGTAGATTTATATTACAATAAACTCTATGCCTCAGACCGTTATCTAGAAAAATATTCCTAGGCATATAACAAATTATTATATAAGGATTTGGTATTTTCATGATATATGCGAAACCCTACAAAACCAACACGTTGCACCCTGTACATGTATCAATGTGACAATTAATCATTAACACATCTTGTCTACTCTTAATACTTTTTCTATATTTGTAACTTGTCTTTCGCTTTCGTCTATTTTTATCAGTTTGTAGAATAGTTTTTCTTTTTCTCTTCTCGTTCATGTGCTAATTTACCATCCTTTTCACGTTAGACACATTGTATTGCAAACCTTTGCACGTTGAATCTATATTCTCAGTTAGGCCAGAAATTTAATCTTCTTCTTAATAAATAAAAATCCAGTGTCATCATAATGTTCGACCACGATGAACTCTGAAACAACTTAACCGGTCTTCATAAAAGTCGGCATATATGTATAATTTGGTGTAACTTGAGATATACAAGAGTATATAGAAGACTATACGTATCTAATCGTGCATGCAAGAGTCGAGTCGACTATCGCTCAATGTAAACTTTTAATGATGTAATTCCTACGATGTTTACCATACAAGGCCTGTTGTGAAAATTATTTTTTTAAGGTAGGTATGTATTCCTGTCTATGTGTATATATATAAGTATCTGTCTGGATCTAGTAGTATTTTTATTAATTATTATATATGTAAACTAGCGGACCGGGCGGACGTTGTCCTGCCTTGAAAACAAAAAAAATCCTAAAAGTCGATCGCAGCGCCACCTGCCGGGTCCAATTGTGAATCTAAACCATTCTCGAATCTCCACGAACACACACAAAAAATTTCATCAAAATCGGTCCAGTCGTTTAGGAGGAGTTCAGTCACATACACACGCACACAAGAAATATATATATTAAGATATGTTAATTATTAAATAGTATTGATATTGAGTGCAAAAGTTATATTTCTTATTTTAGTTACCACGAGCTTTTAATAACAAAACTGTATACTGAAACACCCATAAGTATAACTGAAATAGACCTATATATTTTTAAATATATTTAAAAATAATAATTGTAATAACAAATGTGTTACTTATGTACAAGATTAATTGAAGATAAAGACTTTATTATATAACTAGCTGTGCCTACGACTTCGTCCACGTGAAATCTTATGTAAACAAACAGCGATTAATAAGTCACCTGAATGTATTAAATCCATTTACTTAACCACGTTTCTCTCGTACTTAAGTCACGTCGTTCGACCGATTTTAATGAAACAAAGAATAAATATTAGTCGAAGATATGCTTTATGAATTTTAAATGTGTTAAATTTTAACATTGCTATCAGTATTCAGGAAAAGTGTAACAACACTCCGAAAATTACTCTATTTGTCAGCACAAATCTCGTCAAAATAATTTTATTTATTAGGTATTGTTTTCCATCCACTTCACTTGTGCATAGTAACCAAACTATACCGCGTGAAATACCACCAATATTACAAAATATAGAGTCCAACAACACAGGATCACAGACAGATTCAGATCCCGCCAAAAACTCTCTACAGTTATTAAAGACAATAACGAGGGTTAGAGAAAATCTCTGAATCAGGAATGGTGATTCTTCGCAAAAGAAAAAAGCAATTTGTAAGTCGATCTGAATTGTCGTCTGTGAAATCGATTCATGGAAATATCGAAGTCCAGAGGATCGATTATTAAAAAATGGATCTTTTAATTTTCTTTCTTATTTTTACCTTTTTTTCATTATAAAATTTTCTGTGGTTTTATTTTTATCTAAATATTATAGTGGATGTTACTTTGCACTTGAAAGTAACGCCTTCTTCAATCAAATATTTTATCTTAATAGGAAAAAAATTGAATAACGATCTTATAATGCCAGATATCGATGCATTGGATTGAATCGATGTTTAATAATGATTAAAATAATCGATTTTTTTATGTCTTCAAATCGATTATACTATCTCAGACCGCCATCCCTACTCTGAATTCTCGTATCTCGTATTTAATTTAAGTGACTCTCTGCTTACGTTTCCATGCGACTGGATCCGAGCGAGGCTCCTTTATTATTAATATTAGGAATTACCGACTCCCGTTTCCCTGTTTTATTTATAGCGTGTATCCATAATTATTACTCAAGAAATCTGTCAGTCGAGAAACGAAATGACGACTCGTTTGCTGCAACCAAAGAATGTTTAATAGATTATGCTATAACTAGCTAATACCGGCGAGTTTTTTGCATAAAATCATTATTAGAAATATTTATTTTATTTCAAATGAACACGGCTTCTAAATAGCCAATATTATAAAACACAAATAAACTAATGTTTATTTTATTTCTGTGTTATAATTAACCCAGAAACATTCTATAGTTCTTATATATAGTGTCTGAGAAAATTGTGTACAAAACAAGGTACTACGACAAAAGAAGCACCTCTTTTTTTAAATTAAGGTGAAACGTTATTGTCAACAGACAGACAGACAGATGGTAAGGTATAAGTAAAGGTTGTATCTATTAGGTTATAAATAAATATATTAACATAAATAATAATAGATCTAGACCTCGAAATGTATTTATATGAAAAATCTAAAATCTTCATTAATTTTTTTTTTATTTTACAATACGATATGAGAATATAAAGAACATGCACCTTAAAACTAGGTTAATTCAATGTAATTAATAATTGTATTCCATCTGACTGACAACACGATAACATGTTACAACATTTAAAATAATTAAATTTTATTTTTTGGATAAATATCTTATTACAATTTAAGTATAATTTAAAATATCGCCGACACATTAACCTGTCCGCGGGTAAAGGTTATCGTCTCAAGCTTAAATTATTCACGTAGGCACATAAATTTTACAAAATAACAGCAGTAAAATGATATTTGTATATCAAAAGGTGTACTTTTATGGGAATTTGCATACTCTTTATTTTTTGCTTTGTTATTTCTTTAAAATTCTGCACAATATACATTTTCCTTGATGTTGAATGAATTTTAATTTAAAAAGAAACCTTTTTAAATGTGGAGGCTTTAGAATTATTACAAAAAACAGAAAAATATGATAATACATTATTTTAATATTACGCCTCTTGAAAATGTTATAGCAATATTTATATACGCGAGTTACTACAGTTCTATTTGTCAAGGCGCTAAATTTAATTATTATTATTCTTCCTATTTTGATAGTCAATAGTCTTTATTGTAGAATATTACTGGCATTATTAAGTGTGTAATTGTAAGTGTCTTATGATGCCTATATCGTTTGAACAAGATGGTGCCCGTTTTGTTAGCAATTTCCAGGAGGTTTTGTAACATCTGAGAATTTATGTACCGCGTCATTACTCCCGAGTCACTTCACTTGCGTATTACAAACAAGCTATAATAGTACGCAAGTTAGTAATAATATGGTATTAAATAATGTAATATTATGAATAAAAAATAAAATTCACTACATAAGACACAAAGATTCCGATAAAAACTCTTTTACTCATTTTTTTTATTTCTTCTTTATTTTATTTTAGGCAACCAATCTTCTAGTAGATTATTACTGCCATTGCCGAATATGTAATGCTATTAAAATTTCTTGCAATAATTTAAATGATGTAACGCATTTTGTTAGTCTTGTTAGAACTTAGAACTTTCCAGGGACTTTTTGGTGGTATCTTAGAATCCATGGTTCATGGTATTATTTACCATCCACTTCGTTTGTGTACAATAACCAAACTATATAACGTAAAAAACCACCAATTTCATAAAATATAGAACCAAATGACATAAAATTGGAAAAAAAATATAAAATCCGCTACATGACATTCCAAGATCCCGCCAAAAATGCCTTATTTATTTCAAATTTATATATAACGTTGACCTGTTTTCAATTGCAATGGAATACTATAAATTTTACTCCATTAACGATAGAAAAAGAATTAATAATTTAATATATCGATAACCACCGTAATCATAAAAGTTTTCGAGGAATGACAGATGTATATCATGCTTTAATTTTTTTTTAATTCATAATCTTGCGTTATTTATCCTGTATTTTGTAATATAATATTGGTGACATCTTACGTGATACAAATTGGTCATACTGAACTAGTAAAGTGAATAGAAAATATATAATAACGCGGAATAAGTATTCTGCGATATAATAAATACTATCTGGAAAGTTTTAATAATGGGATTACCATCTTGATAGAACCTGGGGTCCCTTGCAAAATATTTTATAAAAATTACTGATTTGATAATGCTTGTAGATAACAATTATTAATAAGGGTTTTTTTTTGTCGTTTCATTGCCAAAGTAGAAAAAGGAGATCTTAATCATCTAACACCAGTTATACTCTTTAAAAAAATCTTATGCGTATTCATAAATACTCAATAACCCAATTTGTAGTTATCAACTTTTTAGGTCACTCTTATGAATTATTCAACGGGTAGAATTGAATAGTAGGTATAGAGCTGTTGGTTCTGTTATCTCTTGGGATGTTAGATGTGACAAGTTTTCAGATTACATTTCTCGCGTTTTAGCCACATAACTCTACACGTTACCGTTAATGTGCAAGAGATGAGGTAATGTACACATTACCTACTTAATGTATCGATTAACTAGAGTTAACGGAGCTTTTGACGAAATTTTAGTCTGTCATGTAGTGTATTTTATTCCTAATCTTGTGTTATTTGACTCTATATTGTAAACTTTGTGGTGTTTTACGTAATATAGTTCGATTATTGTGCTCAAGTGAAGTGGACCGGAGGCGGGAAACAATATCACGGAGCATGAATTCTGTGATGGCATAAAAACCCCATGGAACGTTCTAACAAGGAGGTCACCATCTTGTTAGTAATATTGAAATTATCACAAGGCACTTGTATTATTATAACCTACTCGATAATCGTTACTACCATGAGATAATAGAAGATTGCTTACCAAATAGAAAAGTAGAAGACGAATAGAGTTACGAAAAAAGTCTCATTTTGTAATACGTTATAGGTTTACGTTTGACCTCAATCTTACGTGATATTAAATGACGATAGGGTCTTATATCGTAAACACGTTAACTTAGGATTGATTCTCAAATGCAACTGGCTATCAAATACGACTGCAACTCACCCATAAGTGCTTGGTAACAGATGTTCATACTGAAAGTGGTAACTAATTACAAGGGCTTAGCAAAATTCCTACCACCGTGCTTTGTTTTTATCACGATGTTTTCCTCTATCGCAAACTCATTTACAAGGATTCGAACCTACGTCCATCGACACGGTGTCCTAACACGTTAACCAGTCCGCCATCATCGCTTCATCATCATCACCACCATTATTTCAATAGTAAAGATATACACCGTTGAATGTTAAATTCTATTGTGAGCTAGTAGCGGCATGCTAGGTTAGGATAGGTTAGCCTTGTGATAAAAACAGGCGCGAGTGGCAAGCAAATACATATATTTTTGGATTCGTGTGTGGCTAATCTGAAGACTAACTAATGTCTGCATTTACCAGGAACATATACAGCATGTTTTAAATTTTTGTATTACGGATATAGTTTGTTTGAAAATAAATAATAAAAATACTCTTTTAGCAAATAGCAATGCTCGTGTATTAATATATAATAAACTGCATGCATTTCCACGGTATGTGTTTACCGAATACGAGTACGTACATGACAAAATATGAAAATTTTATCCACTTTAGCGAACGGATCGCAAGCGACGTTTCCGAATTCATGTTTTACTTTCAGATGTATATGAACCTTCGCTTTTTGAATTTAATTAACTGGCACTTTTGAATCTTGTTTATGAGCCTTACAACTGTTTTAAACTTTGTTTCTGACTTCTCTACTCATGTAGTATGTTCAGAAACCTTCTGAATTATTTATTTTTAACTTAATAGTATTTTATTTTATCTTTCCACTATGATACAGCATTTTAGAACCTTTAATATCAGTAACTCTTCAATTATTATGTGGTTAAGCCATCCGAATGGCCCATTTAAATGTTTAAAATACATATTAGTCTAGTTTCACGATGTATGTGTATATATCCTAACTTATATGATAAATGGGAATAAGCGTTTGTTTCTTTGTTATGTTTTCACGTCTTAAGTTTTTTATTGATGTAAAACATCACCTTCACAAAGTAAATAAATAAAACATACATGTAGCGAAAACATATGTATGCTGCAGTACATCTGAGTGTTACTATAGCGCTGATTTGCAATGGGGGGCCAAAGCAGTCTACGGACGTGTAATCGGTGGCGTAACAAAAATATTACACTGAATTAGACACATAAGATGACCACGAATTTATTATTACTGCCGTGACAAATTTAGGACCAACCCTGTCTTAAATTTAATCAAGTCTACATATAAATATATATATATGACACGGGTGTTTCTAACTAAATATAAAGTATGTAGATGTGTATTAATAGATGTACCGAATTTCAACTAGATACTGCATTTAAAGTTGCAATAAGAACTGTTTGTATTAGTATTTAAAGCTAAGTTGACTTTCTTTGGATCAACATGACATAAAATTCCTCAAACAGCCATCATGAAGTTTTTTATACATATTATCGAGGTACAAGAACCTACTGTTCCCAAATATTCTACTGCAGTAACACAAGCAAACCTAAGCTAAATCTAGCGTGAAATAGTTCGCACACCATTCAATATTAAACAATAATAACAGTTGGATAACTTCGTCCACATCGAATTACAATATTAAAAGTAAATATAATGGTGAATATGTGCCGATATCCATTTTTGTATATTTGAGTACATAATTGCATAAAAATATTTGAAGGTCCTACTTGTCGCAAAGCTATAGGTACTTAACCCATAAACCGTCAATATTCAGTAAGTGGGCATAAGGTCGACCCGGTTATCAGTGTAAAGGGATAGATGAATGAACAAAGACATAAGAATAATCGATTATTCCATCTAATCGAACTCTTTCAAATGCAATCGAGTAGCAACTGAGTGAAGAGAGTTAGAGAAACCATTGTGATGAAACCATAGCAAAAGGTAGGGCTTTTTCTAAGTCCGCCTGGCGAGCTATCACCCTCAAGTTGGAAATCTGTGTCCATGGACCTGTTGGTGTGTTCCAGCAATTGTAGTTGAGAGCCAACGCCTTCTAGTTTCAGGGTGTTTACCATCTTAAGCCACACCGTTATTTGCATCAGATGCGATTGCGATCAAACGCTGAGTCCTATAAAGTATTTAAAAAAAGTATTTTGGATCTACATATGTGACATCATAAAACTTTGTCTCGACTCTCTTTGGCTTATTAGGTTCTCTCTGCCAAATGTCCATTCTAGTAACGTGTGTATTCTTTAGCGTTTATTCCCCAAGAAACATAACTTTATTTAATTACAAGCGATAGTGAGATAAATCGATCGTTACATTTATTTGACTTGTTACAACATGAATCGGTAATTGAGTAAGTAAATATTTATTCGATTATTTCCAGCCGGTAGGCGCCCATCGCTAGTCAAGGGTTGGCCGGCCGTTGACTCGCGTATCGGATAGCCGCAGATGTAGGTCAATGAGGCCCGATACTGACATCCCTCATTTAGCTATCGTACGACTCAGAATTGGTCGTTATGTGAACGGCCTTTCTTACACGTGATTCTATTGTAATATATAATACTAGCTTTTGCCCGCGGCTTCGTTCGCTTTATTGTAGATTTGATCTAATCCTCGGATACGGTAGGCTTTTTTTTGACAAAAAGCGCGCTAAGGTATTTTTTTCTGTGCCTATGACAACTTATATGGTTATCGGTTATGTGGATTTGACTCCCCCCCCCCTCCCCGCCGGGGGGGGGGGGCCCTTCAATTTTTCTCCTTTTTGCTCCCGGGACCGCCCTCATTACCAGTAATACTTCTGCTCTCCCCTAAATTATGGCGTAAAAACTAACAAACACACAAAGAAACTGACATTCACATTTATATTCTATTCTATAGTATACTAGCTGCGCCAGCCACGCGTTGCTATGGCTCAGTTATTACATCTTGAATTAAAATTATGATAAAGTATTTGGTATCATGGGGTAACGAGTCTGCCTAAAAACTTGATACAGAAAAAGCGAGGTTAAGTAGCATGTATATTAACGTGCACCATAAAATAAACTGCAATTGAAAAATAAATTCAAAATTAAAACGTGGCGCCATCTATGAGATATCTGTAACAGTGGGTCCTATAGTTTTCTGTCAATAAAGTAATTTAAAGCGTCATCTTTTCGAAACTGGTGAAACTTACAATTAAGAACAAAAGTCAACATCGACAGTCATTTGTAATAAAAAAAAATATATTGAGGCCATTAATCGAAATATAAACTATCCTATCTCTCAAATTATACCAAATTATACATGAATGCCAACTTTCATGAAGATCGGTTCTTTTTTTTTTTTTTTTTTTTATTGTAGCTCGGCAAAGTGACTGCACTGTGCCTGATGGTAAGCACAGTACAATCCAAAAACAATGGCGACCACCGAAAGACATACTATCCATCGCCGGTCGCCGCTGTCATGCCGGCCTGAAAGCGACCCAGTCAGGGACAGTCCCCCCCCCGGTTGCTGGATATACACCGGCTGATCCCGGAACGCGACACGTCCAAACGTGCCACTATGGCGGGTGTTCCACCTGGTGTACGGTGGTCGCGATCCAGTCGGGTACAGACACCCTACCACCCCGCAGTAGTGTCGGAGTTCATAGTGGACAAACTTCATGACAATGGATTTTTATATATTTAAATAGTTAGGTTTATATTTATATACATCATTTTTAAATTTAGTTTCACCACAATGTCACCTGGTTTTAAATGACTATTTGATTTAAGATAGTAAACAGGTCAAACCTAAATGAGGACTGGCTTTCAAGCGGAGCTGTCGAAACACACCACAGATGGGCTGATGATAAATTTTCAACCTAGGCATGTTAGCTAGCCATGTTGTAATGATCACCGGTTAATGTATGTATAACACCGATAGATGTCACTAGTTGTTACCTATGCGATTGACATTGACGAGTTGACGAAGTGCGGGTATTGGGAAAAAGGAATATATAGTTAATGTGCATTGGATGAGACGTCTAAAGTGAAGGCTTAATCGTTTTATGCACTGTGATAATAACATAGTAAACTTGAAATCATCACAGTTGTGACAACGGATATATTATTAGTGGATCGTATTCGACGCGGGGTAAGCTATATTACTTACTAGCTGTCCCCCGCGGCTCCGCACGCGTTTTTTTTAAATGAATTAAAGAAATGTAAAATTGTAAGTAGGTGTGTACATTAAATAAATGCTTTTTCAAAAACATTTGTAACTACGACACGCATGCCATCTACTGTATTATGTTACGTGTACATTAGATATGTGAATACGAATAGTATATCGAATGGGAAGGGATTTATCATCAGCAACATACCTGGAACTTTAACCACTATATACCACCTCGGTGCTCACTAACACTATATAAGAAAGTAATGAAAATTTTAAACTATACATTATCGAACAATTTGTGTTAAATTGTTTATTATATAGATATAACATGCCCATATTGTCAATATAATTGTGTTATTCTTATACGTTGCTATAATCACTGAGTTATGTAGATGCAAACGCGGTAAATAAAACTAAATTGCCGCCAAATTGACCAAAATGATAATATAATTCAAATTACATACATTTATTCTTGGAGTCCAGTACAGCGCATGTCTCACGCCCTTGTTTACAGTAAACAAACTATTTTTGATCAATTTCACACGAAAGAATGCATACGTAACAGTTGATCACTACATATTGTAAGACAAAGTCCTCTGATCTGTCTGTTTATCTGTTCGCGATAAAGTCAAAAACTATAGAACGGATTTTCATGCTGTTTTCACCAGTAGGTAGAACGGTTCACGGGGAAGGTTTAGGTATAATTTGTCAAGGTTTTCTTTTTATTATCAGGGCGGGACAACGTCTGCCGAGCCCACTACCTTAAAATAAAATAGCTCATTAGTTAGTTGTCTGCCAGTGAAAGTCCCGTGAAAATTAATTCAAGCATTTTGGATATTCCACTGCGGCTGAAAAAACCTAAATTACTTTTTATGAGGTCTGCAATCTACCAGTGAATGTCCCGTGAACATTGGTCCAACCATTTTTGAAATAGCAATGCGGACGAAGCCGCGGACAAATAAAATAGAATATGTCAACCGCCATAATTTCGGCCATCTGGCAGTAAAAAGTAAAATTCCCGTTAAAATAGGTCCAGCCGTTTTGGAGATTACCCGGAACAAACAAACAAACAGACAAAATATAATATTCTAAAAATATAGACAAAGTATAAAAAAAATTTTTTTGATCATTTGTAGCCATATCCATTAATCAAAAAGTGGTTATTTTAATTGTACATACACAAACTTTATTTTTATAATACGTAATAGAGAACAAATAAAAAATTGGAAATAAAAGTAGTATAAACTTTTTGAATAGGAAAACAAAATAAACTTTGAAAATGTTTGCGATAGAAACTTACCACGTTACCATGGCAACGTATATAACACTAACGCTAACGAAATCTCTCAAAAGGAAAAAAGTGCCCGATTTTGAAATTTTTTCATTGGTGCTCTGCTTCTATTAGTCTTAGCGTGATGATATATAGCCTAAAGCCTTCCTCGATAAATGGGCTATCTAAAACCGAAGGATTTTCTCAAATCGGATTGGTAGTTCCTGAGATCATAGCGTTCAACCAAACAAACAAACAAACAAACAAACTCTTCAGCTTTGTTATACCGAGCGCTAACAAGTAAAGTGCTGACGCAGAGCACGTGGACGACGCGTGCGCATCGCCACTTAGAAACAGCCAGGTGGGGGAAAGTGCTGACTCCAACCACGAGGCACCAGGAACGTGGTTACGTGACCGCGCACCGGCACTTCGATATACACATCGATCGGGTCATTACGTTAAGATTTGCTATTAAGTAATTATATGTAATTCTTTCTTTTAATAAATTTATATTTTATAATTCGGTTTTTTTGAGTCCTCCGGTTGCAGCTTACGTAATTGGCGCAGTCGGTAGGATTCCCGGGTCGTATTGCGATAATTCGGTAATCGCATCGCGTTCGCTTTCGATAGACTTTCAACGTCGTACCGGGAGATCCTGAACCACGAGGCCGCACCGGAGATCCAGACTTCGATACCGCTCAATGAAAATCGACATGCTCATGTAAGTACACTGAATTTTTTTTAGTGATTGCTTACCTACCTTATGTGTAAATCCTTATAGTTAGTTATAAAACTTCCAAGATTTTTCATCCACGACAATCAAGGAAACCTAGGTTAGTTGGTATTAGAGAAAACATTATAGATTCTAGACGTAATATTAATTCAGATTTAAACTATAATATGGCTGACTTAGATAACATCTTAAAGGCGCTACGTTTAGTTCCGGACTTCGACAGAAACTCGAACGTTCTCACACGATTTATAAAATTATGTGACCAGTTAGTGAATCAGTATGGTGAAGGGCAACCTGAGATAAATCAATTAGCTCTTTTAAATGGGATTTTGAATAAAGTCACAGGGCCTGCCGCCCGTCTAATTAATACTAATGGCATACCTAACGACTGGAACGGTATACGTAGTGCTCTTATCAATAATTTCGCTGACCAGAGGGACGAGACAGCTCTCTATAACGATTTGGCTCTTATTACACAAGGCTCCAGCACTCCACAAGAATTTTACGAACGCTGCCAAAATCTTTTTAGTGTAGTAATGACGTACGTTACTTTGCATGACATCGAAGAAGCAGTCGTGAAGGCTAAGCGTGATTTATATCGTAAGTTAACACTAAAGTCCTATCTCCGCGGTTTAAAGGACCCATTAGGGTCACGAATTAGATGTATGCGTCCGGAAACTATTGAGAAGGCCCTCGAGTTTGTACATGAGGAGATAAACACCATGTACCTGCAGAGTAGGAATGATAGTTTATCTGATAGGAAGCCCGCAGTTCAATCGTTGCCAAATCGACAGGAGCACACCCATAACTTTAAGATGTTTAGCCAACCTACTAATATGCATGTACCGCCATTCACACCTAACTTAGCTTATAACATGCCAGGCCCCTCTAGACCACAATTTATGTCGCGCCCCATGCCAACACAGCATCAACTTGGGATGCCTATGCAACCACGTGGCCCCACACGCACACAACAAATGTTTAGCGCACCACCACCGGGTTATAACCAGGGCGGTCCCACATTTAGAATGCCTCCTAGAAACATTCCACCACAACCCACGTATAACGGCCCTAAACCTATGAGTGGCGTTAGTCACTTTGTGTCTCGCCCATTACGACCAGGACCCGGGTGGAACTGGGCAAAGCAAGGAAATCCACCACCCTCTAATTATTTTAAAACGCGGGATGTTAACGTGAACGAATGTTCTAGCTATGACGAAATCTATTACCCAGATACTTATGACTACTACTACTCAGAACCGAACTATTATGATGACTATAATGCTGACTATTACAACTACACATCTACTTACCCTTATGAGTATGAGTCCTCAGGACAGACTAACTCGATACAGGACATCAACGCGACAGATACTGATGACCAGCCACAGACTACTGCCCCCAATAGCCAGGATTTTCCCAAGGGATCGAAGTCAAGCAAACTAGGATAGAATTAAATATACAAACCCTAAGACAACTTCCATATATTCGCATCCACAACCCTCCACTGAATCTATTAATTGATACAGGCGCAAACCAATCTTTTATTAGCCCGGAAGTCATCCAGAGTTATTTCGCACGGATACCCCTAAATTACGATCCGTTCGAAGTCACAAATGTTCACGCCACGAGCAGGAACGATTATTCTATCAACTTACCCTGTTTCCCGGAATTCAGAGTTTCAGAAGATATTAAATTATTCATATACAGATTCCATGACCATTTTGACGGATTAATCGGTATGGATTTACTTACAAAATGGGAAGCCAAGTTAGATCTTAAAAAACTCAAATTAATTTAGAACAAAATCACCATATTAGCCTTAGTAAAGAACTAATGGATGAACATACAAAAATAATTGCGAAACTCGTTGAAAAATGCCCTAAAAGAATTCAAATTTATAAAATAGTACTCACTATAACAGACGATAGTTTGCAGACATTTTTGTAGTCAATTGTTTTTCGAATGTGAAGCGATCGCGATCGCCTCCACTACATGGCGGTAGACAGCTACAGAGGTTTTATTGTAACGGAACGTTTTCAAGCATATTATACGCGAACATTCCGCCCACCAAGAACTTCGTTCTTCCTGCACCCGCCCACCGTGAGTATAATTGTTTTAATTGGAAATTGGCAGAGCAACCAGCTTTGAAACTGGTCGCTTGAAGAAGCCATTACTGCTTCTCAAAGTCACCACCCTAATTTCCCCATCCGGACCCGGATGTGTGCCTACCACTCGTGCCATAAGCCACTTTGTAGGAGGTAGCGAAAGTTCCTTAACTAGAACAACATCACCTATGTTTGGTGCACAGGTCTTATTTTGCCACTTATGTCGCTGCTGTAGAACATGTAAATACTCTGTGCTCCATCGTTGCCAGAAATGACCTGTAACCCGTTGAACTAATCTCCATCTATCTAATGGAGTCATGGGTAGTGTATAATTGTTATTATCAGGTATAGCAACTAATGGTTCACCCACCAAAAAATGCGATGGAGTTAGTGCACTAATATCATCTGGATGATCATTCAATCCACAGATTGGTCGCGAATTTAAGCAGGCCTCTATCTGAGTGAGTAAAGTTGCCAGTTCCTCATACGTTAGGGTTAAATTTCCCAAAATCTTCATTAGGTGTGCCTTTACTGACTTCACTCCTGCTTCCCAGAGACCACCGAAATTGGGAGCCCGTGGAGGAATGAAGTGCCACGTAGTCCCATCATTAGCCAACATCTCTGCTATTACAGGTTGTAAATTCTCTTGGCACTTCTTGAACAAAACCTTCAATACCTTGGCGGCACCAATGAAATGTGTGCCATTGTCACTCCATAAATTAGAACAATGACCACGTCGAGCTATAAATCTTCTAAAAGCTGCCATAAATCCTTGAGTCGACAGATCACTTACAGCTTCTAGATGAATCGCCTTAGTTACAAAGCAAATAAATAGGCAAATGTAACCCTTGTAGGATTTGTGTCCGCGACCCTTAGAAGTTCTAATTTGGACAGGTCCTGCAAAATCTACCCCACTTGTCTCGAAAGGTCTTCCAGGTTGTATTCTTTGTTCTGGTAGCTCTCCCATACGCGGTTGTGTTGTGTTAGCTCTATATTTTATACAAATGACACATTTATTGATACACCTTTTGACAAGAGTTTTTAAACCTATAACCCAGTATCGAGATCTTATGTAGTTTATTGTTAGTAGATTTCCTCCATGTAATAGCTTTAAGTGTGCATCCTTGATAATCAGTTGGGTTAAGTGCGATTCCTTAGGCAAAATAATTGGATGTTTTATTTCTTGAGGCACCTTAGCCGCTTGTAACCGGCCACCCACTCTTAAGTATCCTTCTTGTATGAAAGGAGATAGAGTTTTTAATGCGCTTCTTTGTTTTACTCGATTTTTAAGTTTTAAGTCTTCTATTTCTTCTTGAAAGTGTTTTTCCTGATCCATTCTGATCAATATATTTAACGTTTCCTCTAATTCTACGACTGTCAAATAATCTGTTAGTGGTTCTCTGGTTTCTTTCTTTTCTTTCAAACGTAGGAATCTTCTACAGTAAGATAGTACTCTTAACATTCTACTTAGAGAAGAAAACTGATCATAAATGTTTTTATCAATATTACAATGAAATACCTTAAGCGTTGGTTTCCTTTGTTCTAATTCTATCTGAGGAACATGAGTCTTAGTTTGTTTGACTAGCCTTTGGCTCAGCCACTGTGGACCATGCCACCACAATGTTTTGTTTTTTAATTCTGAAGGATAAACTCCTCTTGACGCTATATCTGCTGGATTAGCGTCTGATTTTACATGGCTCCATCTGTCATTATCTAATAGTCCTTGAATTTCTGCGACTCTGTTGGCAACGAATGTTTGCCATCTAATTGGCTGTGATTGAATCCAAACTATAACAACCATTGAATCTGTGTAGGCAGTTCTCTCTTGGCATCGTCGCATAGCGCACGCTTGTTCGTTTGAATAGATTTGTCAGTGTTTCTCAAACTTTTCGCTATGTTTACCTGCATTAAATGCGGCCTTGACCATTCTGATGGTCCAGTTTGCAGCATGTGTAAAAATCAGTACGACTTCGGGTGTGCGGGAGTCACTGAAACTGGGTACCGGAAACTAGGTGATAGAAATTACAGCTGGCGTTGCCCGACGTGCAAAACAAGCTCTTCAGTATCACCAGCTCTTAACCCACCACTGCCAAGTCAGATGGATAGCGTGCAAGAGCAACTTAGCCAGATAACCCGACAATTGGCTTCATTGCCATCCCTGGTTGAAGACATCAAGTCCATCAAGACCGACGTTAACAGTTTGAAGGCGTCGCTGGAAATGGCACATGAGGCAATAAACAAATTTTCGAGCACCATCAAGTCCTTAGAGTCGAGGGTGGTTAAGGCTGAAGAGATTGCAAATGAAGTCCCCAAATTGCGGGCAGAAATTGTCAAGCTAAATCGGGAACTTGATGACAGGGATCAGTGGGCAAGAGCTAATAATATCGAAATTAGGGGCATCCCCCTAAAGAAAAATGAAGATCTTTATGCATTGGCAACAAAGATTGGCGTCATCTGTAA
This sequence comes from Antheraea yamamai, assembly GCA_036509395.1. NCBI lineage: Eukaryota > Metazoa > Arthropoda > Insecta > Lepidoptera > Saturniidae > Antheraea > Antheraea yamamai. The sequence goes on from AP028446.1 coordinate 1,622,145, forward strand.
TTACTCGATAAAAAAAGAAGATATTAATTACATTGCCAGAATACCCACTCGGGTGCCAAACGTTGAGAAATCAATAATAATTTCCTTTAATAACAGGTACACTAAAGAAAATTTGGTGGCGTCTTCGCGTAAATCCAAACTATCCCTGTCCGATTTGGGCTTCGCAGCTACCGGACACTATTACTTGAACGACCATCTAACTCAACGGAATAAGGGATTACTAAGCAAGGCAAAATCGTTAGCAAAGGATAATAATTTTAAATACATATGGGTCAAGCACTCGAAAATTATGGCCAGGAAATCGGACACTTCTCCAATATTTTTTATAAAATGCGAAGGAGATCTCGGAAGAATAGTTTAACCACTACTTTAACATTTTATTTAGTTTACTTCAAACCGTTTTTGTTATTATATTTTTTACTTATAATTCAAAGTTTGAGAACCATCACCACTATTTTTTTGTTCTTGTATGGAGATAATTACCGGTGTCACACCGCGGTCATGCAAATATCACACGTAAGTACGCAGCCCTTATTACAACTTTCACCCGCTCGGGAGTGTTTATGCACGCGCGTCGAGCTGATTATAGCCTGCGCACTATTTAACTCGAGTTTATTTTTGCTCAAGGTCAATAACCACGACTATTCACGGGCACTTAGAAACTATTTTAAGTTTACCCTACATTTAAGTAACAGTAACATTATGACTTATTATTTCATTATAAAAATACTTCTAATTGGTGTAAACATCGTTCAAAAAAATCTAATCCATTCTCGTAGCTTATTATCTTATTTATGTTTCATGGATATGCACTTTCCGTTGTGGTGTTTTGTGGGCGTGAGTTGCATTAAAAATAATATGCTGTTTGTTTTATGGATATCTCAAATTACCCTTTATATTCTTTTCGATAACATATTATTTCTAGTTTTGCATGAGCTATATAAAACTTACAATTACTGATGGCTACCAACGATCTCAAATTGTATTACCAAAATACTCGAGGGCTACGCACCAAAACACATGCATTTAAACGAGGTCTGCTATTGTCCTGTTATGACATTATCTCACTGACGGAGACCTGGCTTCTGGAAGGTCTGAGTGATAGTGAATTATTTGATGATAGGTATCTTGTCTGGCGGCGGGATAGGAATTACAAATTAACGCAGGAAAGGTACGGAGGAGGTGTGCTACTAGCAGTACACCGTCAGTTTGCTGCTGTGGAACGCCCAGAATGGCGTTCTTCCGCCGAAGATATCTGGGTTACTATTGCACTAAAAAAAAAAAGAATACGAGAATCACACACAAAACTTCACATCTGCACCTTATACCTCTGTAAAGAAACCGTAGGTAATTCTTTTAATATGCAATTACAAAACTTTTCAGAGAAGCTATCTTTCATTGTTAGCTCTTGTCCGAATGATTTATTTTTAGTAATGGGTGATTTTAATTTAAGTAACATTGACTGGAATAGTGATACTGGTTGTATACAGCCTAACGGGATCGTGGGCGAATCACAGGTATTATTCTTCGATACGCTGGCTCAGTGTAATCTCAACCAATTTAATTTTAATAGAAATGTTAATCACAGAATATTAGATTATGTTTTGTGTAACTGTGAACTACGTGTGTCGGCATGTGGTGACCCTTTGGTACCGGAGGAGCTTCACCATAAGTCATTAGAATTTAATATAAATTGTGTTCAAGATGATTCACTCGGTGTCAAACGGAGACTTATATATTTTTACAACAAAGCAGATTACAAAGCTATTTCTTCATCATTAAATAAAATAGACTGGGAACTGGACTTAAATAATAAGCCTCTAGACAATGCTCTTGACTTATTTTATGACCACTTGTATAATATTAGAGACAATCATATTCCTCATAAAATAATTACGTCTTCCATATTCCCACCTTGGTATAGCTGTTCATTAAAAAAAATGTTAAAGGAAAAATATAAATTCAAAAAGAAATATCAAATTTATGGTAATGCAGATGATCTTGACACGTTTTGTCTTCTTCGATCTAGGGCCAAACAACTGGAACAAGAGTGCTATAACAATTATATACAACGTTCGGAAGATTCGATTATTAAGGACCCTAAAATGTTTTGGTCGTTTGTTAAGGCAAACAATAAGTGTTCAAACGCACTTCCATCCACATTGCACTATAATGAGAAGTCGGCTAATACTGGCGAAGGAGTGTGTAATCTTTTTGCTTCCTATTTCCAATCCACTTATTTATCTCCATCGTCACATACCAATACCTTAAATTATTCACCTTTAAATTCTCTTACAGCACAGAATATCTTTGCTAACATTGGCGAAGTACAAATTAGTGTAGAGACAGTGTTAAAACTACTAGAGTCATTAGATTTAAATAAGGGTGCAGGACCAGACTTAATTGTGCCTATCTTTGCTGTTAGATGTGCCAAATCTCTGTCAGTGCCACTAACCATTATATACAAACGATCCGTCATAGAGGGAATTGTACCTAGAATTTGGAAGTCTGCATTTATTACCCCTATACACAAAAATGGTAAAAAAAATGATGTTAGGAACTACAGACCTATATCCAAATTATGTCTTTTCGCAAAAATACTTGAACGCATTGTGTATTCTCAGGTGTATCATTCGCTATCGGCATCTTTTATTCCCGAACAGCATGGATTTTTAAAGATGCGCTCAACTTCGTCTAACCTGTTATCTTTTATAGATTTTGTTACAGCCAGCATGGATTCTGGTGGACAAGTTGACGCTGTTTTTACTGATTATAGTAAAGCCTTCGATCGTATTGATCATCAAATATTACTGCAAAAGCTCCTTTTCGCTGGAATCCATGGTAATCTGTACAGATGGTTTACCTCCTACATCGAAAATCGATCCCAAGCAGTGGTAGTGAATGGGTTCTCCTCATTCTGGAATAAAGTGCCATCTGGAGTGCCCCAGGGATCATTACTAGGACCTTTACTTTTTAATATTTTTATAAACGATGTGGCCCATTGTTTCCAACATTCTAATTTTCTTCTATACGCCGATGATATGAAAGTATTTAACAAAATCAACGTGCTTGACGATTCCAAGCTTCTACAAAAAGACTTAGAACGCTTTGAACAATACTGCTTTGCTAATAAACTAGACCTGAATGTTGAGAAATGTCATTTCATAACTTTCACTCGCAAACTCAATCCCTTAGAAACGACATATAAATTGAAAAATCAGCTACTGCAGCAGGTAGATGAAATTCGGGATCTTGGTATCTTGCATGATTCTAAGTTGACTTACGAGAGACACATAGATCACATTGCTAAAAAGGCTAATAAAACTATGGGTTTTGTGCTTCGTTCAAGTTCACAATTTAATAATGTTAAAGTAATAAAGATCCTCTATTGTTCCTTGGTGCGTAGTATTCTCGAGTATTGCTCACAAGTATGGAATCCGCGTTACAACATGTATATTGATAGGATTGAGTCTATACAGCGAAGATTCATGAAATTTCTACAATATAAATCAGGAACCAACGATTGCAACTATGAGGCAAGATGTCGTAGATACCATATTCTACCTTTGCAGGAAAGAAGAAAAATTTCCGACGTTGTTTTCCTAGTTAAAATTGCTCAAAACAATGTGGACTCTCCACACTTACTTTCTAAAATTAATTTGAGGATACCTAATAGAACATTGAGACAACCTATATATTTAGACATCCCACAGTGTGCATCTAATTACAGACAGAATTCTTTCTTTATTCGTGCTGCAAAAATATTAAATAATATGGTGATCTTGCCGCAGTATGATCTGTTCACATCTACAACACAACACATTAAAAATACTATGGCGAATACATGGTTTAATGGTTCTCAAACTTATTCTTTAGTTAGTTCTCTTCATTAGTAGTGGGTTGATTTGCCCTAGTTTTTGTTCTTAGAATTTAAATAATGATATTAATTTAAGTTTGTGTCACTTACTGATTTTTTTTTTTCAAACGAACGTGCTATTTTCTAGAATCTCATATGCGAAAACATATAACTGGTGTATAGAGTCTATTTAGTTTGAATTTCTGTAATAAATCACTGTTTGTTTTCCGAATAAATAAAATAAAATAAAATAAAATAAAAATAGATATTATTTGCAGATATTTCCAAAACCTTGCTTGCCTCGGTTAGTAATTTGGCAAGTAAAACAGCTGCACATAATTCTAATCTTGGCACAGAAACTTGTTTTAGAGGTGCAACTTTAGTCTTACTCTCTAATAGAGTATCAGAAATATTTTCATCAGTTACCACTCTGACATACAACACCGCTGCATAGGCGGCTGTAGATGCATCCGCAAATCCATGCAGTTCTACTTGTAAATTATTAGGTCGTATTTGAAGCCATCCGTTAATTGTGATATGTTGTAAGTGCGGTAGCTGTCCTCGGTAAGTTACCCACTCTTCTTCCAGTTCTGGTGGTAATTGATCATCCCATCCTGCCGTACATAACCAGAGTTTCTGTATCAAAATCTTAGCAAGTATTATGGTTGGTGCCAACCATCCAAAAGGGTCAAATAAATATCTTTAGAAAAGTATGCTATACCTTGTTTCTTGTCGCTATCCACACAACCTATGATATCTTCGTGGCAACTGGTAAACAATTTCCAAATTTGTTCTAAGTTTTCTAAGCGGGTTTCAATATATGATATACTTATCCTACTTTTCGGACATTTGCTGAAATTAATTTGTGACTTCTGTATTTTTTCCAATCTATCCATTTGGCATGCTATCAGGTTCTTTAATTTATCCATGTTTTAACCGTTACACATTTAAATACCTTGGCTTTTATGTATGTAGGCGGATAGGCACTAACCGAAAACCGTTGGGGAAATACGACTTGAATTACGTGAATCTTTCAGAATACGCGTATGTATTATTCGATAATTCACCACACGTTTTTTTCAGATTTTAAATTTGTAATGTTTTATGCTCACGTAAGTTTTTCACAATTCCAACACCATACACAATTTTATTACCACTTTTAAAATTGTTTTATAACACATCCGACAACGAAGGACCATGAAAAATCCCCTAAAAGAATTCAAATTTATAAAATAGTACTCACTATAACAGACGATAGTTTGCAGACATTTTTGTAGTCAATTGTTTTTCGAATGTGAAGCGATCGCGATCGCCTCCACTGCATGGCGGTAGACAGCTACAGAGGTTTTATTGTAACGGAACGTTTTCAAGCATATTATACGCGAACACTCGTATCGAATCAAATTCAATTAAATGCAAGTCTGCATATTTTACTTGACACCAATAGTTATAAGAATCACGGGCTTATACGGTTTGCGAAATTTGCGCAAATACTGGTAATAATAAGCGATAATGTAGATAGCTTACTAAGCGAATTAAGTAGGTTAGAGAATGCGCTAGCACTTTGTAATGAAAAGCGCACTCATCATTCTATGCTAGGTCCAAACATATTACGCAGTATGTTGATCAAACTCAAAACCATTTATAATAGTAATCAATTATTAGAATTAGAGTTGAGAGAATACTATGAGATAATCAAACCTGCATCTTATTATAGCGGTAATCAAATAGTCTTCGCTTTTAGATTCCCAATAGTATCTCCTTACGAATTTTTACTATATCGACTAGTTGTCATACCTAATAAAAATAGGCAAGCCATCATTCCTCCCTTCCCTCTCCTTGCAATCACTGGAAATGTTCATGTGTACATAGAGGCAGAATGCCCGAAGGTCAGCAAGCGGTACATCTGTGAAGAGAAATTTAACCACCAGATGAGATCTCACCCGGACTGCATCTGCGACATTATTGAAGGCCGAACAACGAATAAATCCTGTAACCGAATGACCATTAACTTAATGAATTCAGCCATGGAGAAATTGGACGACCGTTGCTACGCTATCGTGTTCCCGAACCCAACACAAGTCCAACTCACATGTGAACGGGAAGAATCCATTACTATATCCGGAAGTTTCCTACCTACCATCCCACATAACTGTAAGCTGCAAACAAATGAATTCACCATCATCAATATTAATGATCAAATCCGAGGACACCCGATAAAGATAATGAGTATACCCGATGAAATTATAAAAGAGCCGACGTCACCATCGCTCGAAATCAGCTCGATCAATCTGAGGAAGTTACATGACATTCAAGACAGAATAGACACACAGAGATCAGCTCAAACAGAAAAGAACTCAACGTTATACCACACAACCATCCCATTTTATGGTATGCTAATCAGTGCAATCGCATTAAGTATCGTAATACTGTACAGAGTACGCATTCGCCAACGGACCCAGACAATAACGACGAATGACTTAGAACACACATATGCCGAGCCTGAAAGAACACAAAATCAGGGAACGCAATCGTCATCTCAGAATCAGAAGCCATCTACAGCGATATTTCATCTTAAAATCTGAAATAGTCGCTGATCTGAGGGGAGAGATGTTATACCGAGCGCTAACAAGTAAAGTGCTGACGCAGAGCACGTGGACGACGCGTGCGCATCGCCACTTAGAAACAGCCAGGTGGGGGAAAGTGCTGACTCCAACCACGAGGCACCAGGAACGTGGTTACGTGACTGCGCACCGGCACTTCGATATACACATCGATCGGGTCATTACGTTAAGATTTGCTATTAAGTAATTATATGTAATTCTTTCTTTTAATAAATTTATATTTTATAATTCGGTTTTTTTTGAGTCCTCCGGTTGCAGCTTACGTAATTGCTTTATATATTAGTATAGATTAAATGTGTAGCGTCAACAACAACCTAGCTTCAATATTAATTCCCCTTCATGAATTTGTTTACAGTTTACCGAAAAGCCCTTAAAAGATAGCTCAATATTTATCTACGCGTAAGGGTGTACGTTGAGTGAAACCAATTTTACGGCATATTTGGAGCTGTTTCCTCGTCGGTGCTGATCGGAACGACGATCAGTGTCCACTGAGGCCATCAAGGTCTGCATAAATAAGAATCTTCAAACTCATCTCCTTTGAAGACGAACCCTCATCATTACAATATGTATTCGCTAGGTATGCGGATACATACATCATATTCGTTAAGTATGCAAATATACGTGAGAACACTCATTTTATATTTATAGATTATCTAAATATTAATATAATAATCATTGTATGCGGAACGGACTTATTATAATGCTACTCCCATACCTGAGTGAGGAATCATCGGTTACTTCTCGCGCTAAAAACTAGCCTTAAAATTAACTCCAATAAAGGTGTTGAAAAATGATCTTACCTTTCTCATTTTAATAGCTCCAAAATGGCGTTCTTAAGTTCCTTTGTTGTGCTCAGAAACCGCATCTCCTGTTATCGCGCTGCGTCTATCATCGCCTAGTTCGATAGTTCGCAACAAATTGTATAACATATAACAACGATAATGTGATTTCATAGCAACTATAGACAAAAAATTCATGGCGATACACGCAGGTATGTTAGTAGCATAATAGACGTGTGTTTTGTACATATTGCTGCTAACAAGAAGTTCTTAGCCCGTGACATCAACTACCGTCGGGAAGATTTTTCCTCAAACACTGGTCTTCTATATATATAATAAGAATGTAAGTCTAACGTGTCTGTACTTTTTAGATTTTTATGATAAAAATTATTGCAGGTGTCTAGTAATAAAATAGATTTTATACATTTTTAGAAATATCCGTCTCTCTTTCTGTCTGTCTGTCTGTTTCTTTGAACACGTATCACTACTAAAATACGGCGTTCACGATAAAACCTCAAAATGATAAAGCATATCCTCGAGTAACATTTGGTCTTGGTTTCATTAAAATCGGTTCACTCTACCAACAGTTATTACAATTTTAATGACTATTGACGAAGCGACTCACGTACGAAAGTAGATAAGGAAATTAACTTAAGACGTTCAGGTGATTTTATTAGTCCCTACTTTTTGCATTATGTTCCACGTGGACGGAGTAACGTGCACAGGTAGTAGGGAAGAAAAATGTAAAATTTTAAAAACTTAATTTCTTTTTCACTGTAAATGTCCTCTCGTAATTATATCCCTCGGGAATCCGAGATAGGCTTCGCAGGATCTTCGAAACGTCGCATCAATCACTAGACGACATGGATTGAAGGGTTGGATTCCTTACAAAGTAAATATCCAATTACGAAACCGGTGAAGCTAACACGCAATCTCGCTCAGCGTGGTATCGCCTCTTGAATTTTCATTTACAAAATTGTTTTCTCTCATTTTTCTCACACATATAGCCACATATTTATTTATTTATTAGGAAAACTAACAGCTATAATGTACAATACATAGTTACTAGAATAGAAAACATCAAGCGATTTATAAGTCTTCGCTGATATAAAACAGAATACAATCACTTGCATTATATGGTATTAGGTAAACGTTATAATAAAAGAAGAAATTCAAGAATATTAACAGTCTATTACTATTTGCAATCGCCATCATTAAAAAACGTCCTTGTTAAAAACATTATCGCCTTATTTACGGTAGTATTAAATAGGTTAAAATCACCTATCTCGCTCATACTGTTTAAGGAGTGACTAGCTCGCCATAAATATGAATTCTGCCGGTAATTTGTGGAAACAGTGGGCAGCGAAAGAGGGAGGTTTGTACGTAGATGTTTGGTCGGAACATTAATAAATAATTTCGTTAGAAGTTCGGGACAATCTACAATATCAGTAGTAATTTTGAGCAGGTATGTTATATCTGCTATTTCTCGTCGCTTCACAAGAGGCAACAAATGGTGCTTACTACATACAAAGTTCACTGTAATTATTGTGATCGTAGGTATCATATAAACGATAACGTAGATATTTAATGAATTTTCCTGGATATTTTCTAAACGATTTTGTTACGGCCTATGCACACGCCTACACGCGCCTTGACACGTAAGGACAGCCCGCGAGCCCCGAACGCGTCGACTCACCCCGACCACCCGCACCGAAACGTCACCCTCTCGCGCCTACGCACGCGCCACTCGGACACTCGGACTTAAGCTAGCGCAATGTCGACTCGTTAATTATTTATTATACATCTATACATATAATAAAAGGCTAACGGGACGAAATCTGTACATTAAATATTTTAAAGAAAAAATACTCTGGGAGAGTTTACAATCAAAGACAGAACACATTTCTATATTTTTAAATTTTTTCTTCTTCGGTCTTCTTCTTCTTCGTTTGTACAGGATTCACGCAAAAACACTGAGGTTTTCGAATTTGTATGTTAGTGGCTATATGCCGGAAACATTTAGCTATTTTTACATATATATCCATTTTATTCTTTTATTTTACTTTTAAAAAACATAAAAAGAAAAATTACCAAAAACACACAGTTTTCATGAAACTTTGTAAGGAGATTTATACATCGATATAACATACTACTTCTCCCTCACTTCGTCCGCGCGAATAGTTACATTTGCCCCCAACCCGAGAAAAATCTCTATTTTGAACATTCTTCATTATGCTCCACCCCCATTGTCTTAGCTTGATCTATATAGTATATACCTACCTCAATAAATAGCTATCTAACACTCTTCAAATCGGAGCAGAATTTCTAGTAAGCGTTCAAGCAAACAAACTCTTCAGCTTACTTAACAAGACCAAATCTTAAATTAAATATTTTTTAAAATTATAATCGGGGAGCTTTTTATCGATTTAAGCCAAGGTTATCCTTTTACAATTTTTTCTTCTGTCGGTCTGTCCCTCAGCACGCATCACTCTGAAAGTACTGACCGATTTTACAAACTTGACACAGGGAAACTAATATTACAAGGTTACATTTAAGAATTTGTCCTATAAACGCAAGGTCTCCAAATAACGGACGAAAGTCAAAAATTTTAGTTAGTGAAATTGTTAAATTATACTATAATATAATAAATAAATAATAGTAAACGTCTCCAAAAAAGGAAAGGAACTTCGTTTCAACCGAGGGTCCGTAGGCCCCTCAAGCCTATTTTTACATTACCGCCAATATATGTAGGTTAATTTTTATCTTAATTGAACCCAGTAGATGATGTTACGAACGGGTTCTAGGCTTATTTTAAAAGATTTCTCGCATACCATCTGGGTATATGTTTAGTGAGTCCCTTATAGTTTAATTCACAATTGGAAACCGTAGGTTGGCTGCAATCGGGTTTTAGTTTATTAAAATTTTTCGCGTTTCCAAATACAATTGAAATTGGTGAAACCGATTTGTGCACGAGTTCACGGGCAGCTAGTGTCATATATAACAACTTTTACTTATTATAACCAGCAAACATAATATTATCACTATCAAGCGCAAACAATGTCCTTCTCCATTAAAATTAAAGCAACAAAAACACATATATTCAATTAACATCTGTTTGTGACTTTACCCACCGCTTGCCGCGCAACATCCACAAGTTCGGCGATTAGGAATGACTTAACCGAGTGAGTTCGTTCCAAATTCCTATTTATTCATTTATCTTTCCTTACATTTTTCCTGTAGCCTTTTTCTATCTTACATTTAGATCGCGTCATACAACGTCGTAATTAATTTTTTTAGAACCTTTTACGCGTAGTTTATTTTTCTTTAAACGTAATTAACATGTAAAATCTCTTTTTCTTTTTATAATTATTTTAAAAGTCGACGACTTATCTACAATAACGCTATCTCATTTTAATATTTATTCTTTTAGTCATTATTTTGTCTTTATACCGAAATATAATGAAAGTCGATCAAAGAAATTATTAAATTACGTGGGTGCTAAAGCTAGATTAACAAATTTTAGTAATTATTTAAAAACCTTACTAAATTCTAAAACATAATATCCACAGCTAACGGATTAGAAATACGTTTAGAAAAACACCCACTATAACCGAATTTAATAAATTCCAAGCGGTTTACGTGTTTCTATAGTCGTCAAAAATATTTATGCTACGGCAGCTCTTCGAGTCTAAATACTCGGTTGTGCCGCCGCAACTAATAAAACAACGCGGAAGCGCCATGATGAATCGCAGCTGTATGATGACACCGCTTCAAGTACCTCTATTCGCATCAGGATTTTTAGTTGCCTAAAATTAACCTATCTATTTTCGATGCACAACAGCCTGCTCAGTTCCAAATACTTATATTTCTTTAACCAAACAAAATATAAACATAAAAATTTCACTAGCTTTAACAATAAATCGTAAATCATTCATTTTAATATTTTAAATTGTTTACTCCCGCATCATCTTATACAGCATAAACATTTTCTTTCCTTACTCATTAATAGCATAAACATTTTCTTTACCTTACTCTTACATACATCATTTTCTTTCCTTACCATACATACATAACATTTTCTTTCCTTACTCATACATACATAAACATTTTCTTTCCTTACTCATACATAGCATAAACATTTTCTTTCCTTACTCATACATACATAAAACTTTTCTTTCCTCTCATCATACATACTTTTCTTTCCTTACACATACATAGCATAACTTTTCTTTCCTAGGTCAACATATCTATCAACATTTCTTTTTCGTGTCACAAATTATATTTAATACCGTAAATTATTTCACGCAGTCCAAACCTATTACTCTCTAATGTCAGCAATTATCTGCCTTGGAGCCTGGCGCGTCGGTACATACTGCGTCGGTGTTCAGATATAAACCAAAGCTCGTGCAACCGATATGGGTGACTACCCCAGAACACAGCTAGGTTTCCTTTCTACATGCAGAGTTGATTATCCGGGCCAGTGCTAACTTATCGAAAAGGTAGAGGTGGCAAGGCACAAAGTCTTACATATGCATTTTTGTTTTTTCGCTTTAAGGCTGTACATCTTAGCTCGTCACTAACCTACCACGCTTTTTTGCCGCCTTATCCGGTTTATCAGCCGTCGTGTACCACACCATTTCATCACTCACCACCTTTCTCGCTCTAATGTTTAGATTTTTTTACTTCTTATTCAATACATAAAAAATAAATTATAACCAGTAAACTTTAATTTATTCCCCCAACATCCACCTTTGTGGCTATGGACAGCTATTAAGTCAGTTAAGCACCATCTTAGGCGCATCTTTCATTCGATTTAACGTCAATTCAACATGTTTAGTCAAATAGCAATTTTAAATTCCAGCCTCTAACTCCTTTATCATCTTCCTTCCATTTATCATACCTCACACCACTCATTTCCTAGTTGCGCCCTCTTATCGTTCCTCAGCCTCAGTCATCATTTAAACATAATCGCCTTCAGCGTACGAAAGGTTGACTAGCAACATTTCTGCAAGTTTTCGCACAACGTTTCACTTCTCCAACACTCAATGCTGTTTCAGCATACCTGAACATTGTCCTGTCAACAACCAACCACCGTTTTTGCTATTAGCCGATCATCAAGCTACATCCCGGTCCTACAACATCACCAAGTTCCACATTCAACAAAAAAGGCATCATCCAGAGAGCATAAACAATGTATCTCCACTACCCATCACATCTTCATCTTAAGTCATCTTCAACCCCCAGCTGTTACGGCCTATCACACGCCTACCGCGCCTTACCGTAGCAGCCCGCGAGCCCCAACGCGTCGACTCACCCCACCCCCCCCCGTCACCCTCTCCCCTCCACCCCCTCCCTCCTACTCCAATTCCTCTTAATATTTATTACATCTATACACTTTTATTTATTAGCCCACAAATACACACCAAACAATTTACATATAAATGGTATCTAGGATTCCAGATTTGCGATGCATATTCTAAGCTACTACGAACATAAGCACAATATAATATCTCTAAGGTCTTTATGTTATTAAAGTATTTAGCGTTTCGCATGATAAACCCTAGCGCCCTCAAGGCTTTTTGTACAACATTGTTAATATGGCTGTCGAAAGGTAATTTGGAATCGAGAAGAACACCCAGATCACGAATGATATTTTCTCTTTGTAGGTCAAAGCTTTTCAGGTAGTATTTAGAAATATGGAACTTGGTCTTACGAGTGAAAGTAACTGAAAAACATTTCGATGGATTCAAATCGAGCTTATTTTTTGTGCAATACACGTCCAGGCTATGCAGGTCCTGTTGAATTTGGTGTATATCTAGCTGCGATGTAATAGCTTTGAATATTTTCATATCGTCAGCAAAACATAACAAGTGGGCAAATTTTATATAATTATTAATGTTGTTAGTAAATACAGTGAAAAGTAAAGGACCTAAGAGGGAACCCTGTGGTATGCCACTGTGAATAGGTACCCAGCTCGAGACGTAATTGTTGACAACTACCGCTTGAGATCTATATTCAAGATATGATGAGAACCATCTAAGTAGGTCACCCCTGATACCGATTTGAAAAAGTTTATGGAGTAGAATGTCATGATCAACACGATCAAAAGCTTTACTATAATCGGTATAAATAACATCTACTTGAAATCCTTTCTCCATAGAATCTGTCAAATATTCGTTAAAAACTGCCAAGTTAGAAACTGTAGAACGACCTTTTATAAACCCGTGTTGAGAGCTGCTAAACGAATGCTTGAGAGCAGCATTAACTTGGTCGTATATTATTTTTTCCAATAGTTTAGATATAATACAAAGTTTTGAAATCGGTCGATAATTAGTTACATCGTCTCTGGGACCTTTCTTGTGTACTGGAGTAATAAATGCTGATTTCCAGATTGGGGGCATCAAATATTCGTATAATGACCACTTAAACAAATAATGTATAGGGAAAACTATAGATTTAGCACATTTTAATAGAAATTCAGCTGGTATTTGATCAGGTCCTGCAGCTTTAGAAATGTCAAGTTTAGTTAATAAGTTGTAGACATCATCAATATTAATCTCAATTTTGTGAAAATATGAGGTTGACGTATCTACTGATGAGATATTAGTTATACTAGTAGCATGATTAATATCAATGTTGCCAAGAAATGTAGATTTAAAAAAAACAGAGAAAGTTTCACATATATCATCACGAGTAGTTGCTGTTATATCTCCAAACTTAATCAAACTCGGAATATAACTGCATTTAGACCGGGATTTAATATAAGACCAGAATGCCTTCGGGTTATTGGTAATATTATCTTCAACAGAACTCATGTAGTTTTCATACCAAGTTTTTCCCAATATATTCTGAATTAACGAGAGAGAGAGAGAAAGATAGCCGCAATTTAATATGAATCACTTTATTTTCCAATGATTACGCGTGTCATGATTTAAATGTAAGTAAAAGGGTCTCATTCATTTTAAAATCCGTTGAATACTTTAAGTTTATCATCATTATGAGATCAACCAAATACCCAAAAATTTGGAGGAATATACGAAAGTACATTTTCAAAATTCGCCTACATTTATTAATTAAAACTAGTAACATTATTCGGTTATGGATGAAGCAAAACATCGCGAGGAAATCTAATCGTGAGAAATGTTCTTGTATGTTGGAAAATGTAAGTGTGGATTTCAAGGAGTTGGAAATCGTAAATACGTCAGTGGCCTAGCGTACTGATTATGTTCATACTTTCCTTCTAGAAGAAACGCATTTCTCCGCATTGGGTCTCTTACAGGCCGATGTGATGATAATGCACACACGCATATTTTTAAAGCTCAGCAATAAAAACATGTCCTCATGATTTTCATAGGAATTAAATTTCTTATGCATTTTTTCTACAACGTTTTATTATCTACTAGCTTTTGCCCGAGACTTAGTTAGTTTGGACTGACACGTAGCGGAAGCTCTCAAAAAGAACTCTGATTTTGAAACATTCTTCATTGGTGCTCCGCCCCTATTGGTTTTAGCCTGATGATATATAGCCTATAGCCTTCCTCGATAAATGAGCTATATAACACTGATTTTTTTTTATATAGTTAATCAAGAAATATTTTAAAAGAGATATATTGGTAATTTTCCTTTTCTTCAACAATATAAATTACTTCAGTCAAAAAAAACGTAATGCACTTTTTTTTTTTTTTGAAATTCTTTTTTTTTTTATTGGATTTCTTTTTTTTAACCTATATAGGTTTTTTTTTTTTTTTCTTTGATTAAGGATTTATATATAGGGACTCTTCGCAAATTCATTCAGTTATTTGTATTTTTTTTATATTAATTTATTTAAACCTTCTTTTATCTCTAGTAAAGATACGGATGAGGGAAAAGTACATGTGGTAGAGATGCGAATATTAAGTTTTATGTGTGGTGTAACTAAAATGGATATGGACCATGTAACTATTTTTTTTTTAAGTACGATGGTGGATAAGGAACACTTATTGATGATGAAATTTTTTTATAAGTTCATTTTACGATTTTACATATTTCCAGACTATGAGACAAAATCCATATAATGCTCTTTACATTCTGTAAAAATATATACTGTTCCAGAAACTTATTTTAAAGAGAAACGCCTATTTGCTAATTTAATGTTTCGTTTCTCAATATTTGTTAAGATATTAAATATCCACTACAGCGCTTGTAGTTGGGATCCACTTCTTCCGAACATTAACACATTCTAATTATGTTCCAAGAAAACGAAATAAACCTTAATCTTAGACGAAATGAGAAAATGGAAGAATATCAGTTGACGATATACACTTATATGTAAAGATACTAAGAGAATGTAAGCGCTCCTTTTACTTAAAAAAAATAATCTACTTATTGCGGGGTTCACTTTCTCGTGCAGATTTAACTATGTTGATTGTATGTCATGATATATGATGTCAGGGGAAATAAAAAAAGCAACTTATACAAATACGACTTGTTTGTACTTTCAGCTTAAACCATGCAAATTTTATTTATTAAATTTAGTTTCATAGACACCGTTCAAATTAACCCTTGACCGAATTGAAGTAGTGATCAGAGAGATCGAGTTTTTTTTCTATATCATTGGAGGCAAACGAACAGGTGGGTCACCTGATGTTAAGTGATCACTCCCGTCCATGGATACTAGCAACACCGAGGAGTCGCTAGAGCGTTGCCAGCCTGTGTTTGTGGGAAGGGAGGGAGGGAGAGAGGAGAGAAGATGGTTGAGGAGGTGGGCCTCTGGCGCTCTCACTGAACGAATCAAACGCAACAATGCAAGCACTATAACTTCACGCCGGTTTTCTGTGGGTCGGGTGGTACTACCCCGGGCGAGCTGACCCATTCATACTGAAACCAGTAATAGATTCAGCGTGGTTCTACCATACCTACCTAAAAATTAAAGCCATTATTAGGTTATAAGCATTGTTATATAAATATTTTTAATTAAGTTTTTAAATACGTCGTGCTTTTTAGTAAACTCCTAAGTAAACGAAACTTGCATACTATAGTAACTAAGAGCATTCTAAATCTTTCAATTTAAAGCGTAAATTGATTTAAAAATAAAGAAAAGCTAAAAACATGCAAATTAAAAAAGTTATATGTAACTTACACTGGAGACAGTAGAATTTTTGCTTAATAAGGTTTTTCCAAAATTAAAGAGTACAGATGTAGCTACTTACAAACGCTGACTTAGTGGCTGTATAGTTAGCCGAAGCCGTTTACAAACGATATTTACTTACGCCTTCAGATAAAATAAATAAGAGCTAAAAGAACATGTTTGTGCACTTTTTCACAAAAATACAATATTATAAGCCAATGGTTTGCTATGTCACTTCAGATATAATTTAAGTTACAACAAAAGATAGATGCTTTTACCACATTTTATTGACACTGACCTTTATCGAACGATTTGCGAACTGATTCTTGTCGTAAGTAACTCTACTGTCAAGACAATAAATCCTAAAGGTATTTTTGAGGCTGTAAACGAAACCCCAGATGTGCGCGTTTACATGAAATAGATCCCTGTTATCCTACTATCTACTGTTATGAACGTCTCGCTCGCAGTGGGAGACAGTCTCAATATTTTAGGTATAGATATTCGCAGCAACCTCAATCCCAGGGATAACATCGGGAGGGTCATGTCCACTACATCTTGGAGTCTCGAAATCCTAAACAGGGTGCGATGATTTTTCACGCCCCGTCAGTTGTATTTCCTTTACAAGGTTACAGGTTCGGTTTTGCGTGAAGTACTATTCTCTAATGTATATAATTTTATATGCTTATTCACTATTGACTTACTATTATATTAGAACTTGTAAGTTTTACTTGTTTTTCCAGTTTGCATCTCGGGATCGGTTCCGCAATTTTATGGATGCCCTGGATAGGTTGCATAGTTAATGCAGTTCCTGAGTTTATTTAGCCTATTAAATTGCACAAGAAGATTGTCTCAATGATTGTGTCTTACCACATGTACGAGTATCATGGCAAGTGTATTGAAGAGTTTCATTTAACCCCTCTATCTGGTGTCACAACCGAACCATGAATGTTCGGCATAGGATCCACAATTTTTGGGCACGAACTAAATTTTTCGCAGTATCTATCTTCCATTTTCATTTCGACTTCCTAATTACGTAATATTTAACGTCTAAGTATACGGTATATTTTGTCTTGATACTTTTCAATAGTGTCACGTACAATAATGTCTGAAAATACGATATAAATCTGCGTGAGGACGTGCGTACGGTCGTAAATTCTCGTTGATTCATTAGACTTGAAAGTAGATATTCCCTTTTTACCTACCTCAAAGAAAAAATAAACTCACGTTTACGCTACCGAGATAAAATGCGTTCAAATAATGTAGAAGGTACAAAGAAAACGATAGAATTATTAATAATTGCAAAATGTTACCGTGGATTCTCATCATTATCATGGACAACTTTTTATAACCCACTGCAAGGCATAAACCTTCTCCCTTTTAACTAATTCTTTGTTACTGTGTACTAGTCCTGATTTTTCTACAAATGTTTGATCTCGTTGATTCGTTTTGTCATTGGTCTTCCCACAATATACTTGCTCTCTTTAGGCCACCACTTGGCCAGGTATCGACTCCACCATCCGTTAATACTTACCCAAGAAGATAGCGCTGTCTTAACCTTGTAACTTAGTAAAACCTGTCGTACATTAACAATAAAAATGGAAACCTTAAAGTACAGGTATAGTAATACAACTACGAATATAGTTACCGAATATATACAGAGATGAATCTATTGAATCATCATCTATTGCTGTGAACCACCTTTTAAGGTAACTATTCCGTTCACAGTAGTTTAGTAATTTCACACGGATCAATATACGAACAGTACGTAATCAGTAACGTAAAGTAACTGCTGTTGACCTGACTGTCCTTCAAAGCTTCACCGAGCTATTAAGGCGAGTGCTTAAGGCAATCAGCCCTGTGGAAACAAGTTCAATGGCGCACTAGCGCGCCTTGGCTTGGACTGTTACCTTGCGTATTATGTCATACTTTGAGATTTTTAGTTACGTAACGTCATGTTCCGATCTATATTATTAGGTACTATTGTAAATATTGATTCAGTGTAATAGTAATCTACATTCATAGTATATCTAATGCGGCATAATGCATATTCAATGTAATTAGGATTTAAAAAAAAGTTATCACAGTAGTTTATAAGTATTAAATAGCTGATAAAATTATATTGACATGCTGAAGTACAATGGTGGTAGGTTTATGACGTATATAAAAGAGCACGGGTGTACAACCGTGATTTGATTACGTAACGAATTGGACAGCAGGCGGACGTCTTGTCCGCCTGGTTTGTAAATTATTTACTTGTTTTATTACAACCTTAATATCGTATATCATTACATAGTATAAAACAAAGTCCCCTACCGCGTCTGTCTGTTCGCGATAAACCCAAAAACAACTGAACAGATTTTTATGCATTTTTTACAAGTGGATAAAGTGATTCATGAGGAAGGTTTTGGTATATAATTTGTCATATAATTTTTAATAATCAGGGCGGACAACGTCTGCCGGGCCCGCTAGTCATAATATAATAATAGATTTTTTTTCTCTAGAAATCATTATCAATACATAATATAAAACAAAGTCGACTGCCGCGTCTGTCTGTCTGTCTGTTCGCGATAAACTCAAAAACTACTGAACGGATTTTCACGCGGTTTTCACCAGTGGATAAAGCGATTCATGAGGAAGGTTTTGGTATATAATTTGTTAAGGATTTTTTTTATATTCAGGGCGCGATAGCGTACTGCCGGGCCCGCTAGTATTACATAAAATAACTCCCTGTATTGACAGCAAACTTTCAATAATTCACAAAAATAGTTTTTATATTTTGTTCATAAATTGTCGTGCTACATGGGTATAAATGTATTTACGACTTGCTGAATTCTGATAAGTTTTTATAAGAAATTACAACGCAATGTATAGTTATCCTAATTTTTTTACTACTAACTACTACTAAGAATATTTTACTTATAATAAAATGTTTACACTTCGACATAATTATCAATTAATGTTTATCGATTGACGGTTATGTCAGAAAACAACTTTTTAAAATACTTTTATAATAAAAAAAAAGTTGTATTATTTCTGATAGCGTCAACGAGGCCTTACGAAAAATATTAGAAAAAAGAAGATTCTATCTGATATGATATTTTAATTTGATGAGTAAAGCGTGACTTTTATAAATAAAGAAGTGCAGTCCACTTCGCGACGAAATCAGTAAAGCCTCTATGCCTCTTCAAACTTTTTGACCGCTCTGAAGATAGCTAACACAAATTTAGGTATTAGTACGTATTATATTATAAGTATAACATGAAGACAGCTTAAGGATAAAAATTTTAGATTCCTGTAGTGATATTTTAATTTCGTTTTGTAGTAAATCCACAGTTTTATGTTTTCCCACATACAGTGTAAGAACTACAAGAACATTTCTCAGGATCAGGTTTCCTCACAACGTTTTGTTTCACCATCAGCCGATATTGTTACCAATTTAGGTTAGTAAATGCACGCGAATTCGAAATGTATAGTTTCTAGATAGTAGAGCCACGCTGAAGCTATTACTGGTTTCAGTATTATTGCTGTATAGTGGCCGGCTCACCCGAGATAATAATACCACCTGAACCACAGAATCACCGACGTGAAGTAACAGTGCTTGCATTGTTGCGTTTCGTTCGGTCAGTGAGAGCGCCGGAGACTCACCTCCCCCCTCCCCCAGACACAGGCTGGCAACGCACTTGCGACTCCCCTGGTTTTGCTGGTATCTATGAACGTCGGAGATCACTTACCATCATGTGACGCGCAAGTTCGTTTGCCTCCTATAAAAAAAAGATAATAAACAACGCAGACGAAGTCGCTGGCTCATCTAGTATGTTAATACTATCGTACCGCTAAAAAAACGCGCTGCCAGCATGATTAGTTGTATAACTTTTTTTTTGTTCTTGCTTCATCTAAATTCCATAATTATATTTGTCACAAAAAAGAGAAGTTTTTACGTCGTTTATTTCAAACATATTAATTTATGAGTTCTTCATACTGAAAACCAAATAATAAAAACTTTATCTATTTTCACAAACTCAACATACTTATATATAAATACTTAATAAATACATTATAATCAGAAAACTGAGCGAAGTTTGGAGTATACCCATTATAATTTTGTTGTAGTAGTTCACTTAGGTACGCGTTTTTAACATATCTCGGAACTGTTAAAGCCTCATTTCGAAAATATTTTTATATAATACTTTTAATAACTTGTAAGTTATAGTAACTCACATCATTATTATTGTACTCACATGTATATCTATATATGTTGTTTTAAGCTCACCATTCATTGTCCTTAGCATTGTGGCTTTGTGTTAAATCAGTTTGAAGGACTAAACATAATATGCAGAACCCCTTAGTAGTCCGGTGAAGCTGTTAAGACCTTGCTTGGTCAATAGCGTAGTCAGTTCGAAGAAAAAAATAATAATATGCAGAACCCAAAAACAAAATGTACATTAACCTGTACCATATAAACTGTTTATCTTTTTTATTGTCATGTTTTTTATTTTAATTATATATAATTAATTATTATGAGTTATTATACACACTTATAATTAATTACTCAACGACAATGATATAACTTGATCTTTGCCCCTATATACATCGTTATAAATGCGCCGACTAAAATATACTAACCAAATGTTGTTGAGATAACGTTGTAAGCAACATGTATCTAATATTATTCACAATTTTAATTATATTTTTAAAACAATACGATTTGTATGAATTCGACGAAGTCACACAAAAATGCCTGGATACCAATAACAAGACTTTATCAAACGATTTTCTAATTGGTAAATGGTATAAACTCTTTGAATTTACCGGTTCCACGCTATCTCCTTCGAAGTACTGCCCTACGATGGAGTTCAAAAGACCAGGGAAGAAACTCGTCGGTGAATATCTTATAAGATATAACAGCACAGAAAAACCGTACATTATTACCGATAACTCATTGGTGTTGAAAGAAAACCGTAATACCGGTTTAGTGATGGGCGATAAGGAGATGAAGTTCTACGTTCTAGATCCGAAAGAGGTTATGGTGATACGCGAAGGTTATAAAGCTATCGTGTTCAAACGCTTGAACGAGAATTATGTTATTTTTTATAACTGCGAGATGCGCGGTAACGTTATATGGTTATTAAGTCGTTATCGTAACGCTACCGATGAAGAAACAGATGCTATCATTAATAACACTCCAATGTTTAGAAACAAAAAGGTGCAGAGATATTGCGTTGAAAAAATAAAACCCTATCCGATAATGCAAGGAGGTCGCTTCTGTAGCTGTTATTGTTGTTCCGTATAGTTATAATTTTCTTTGTTCACGTGATAATTGTTTTATTATTTTACAGGACCTGCATTTTTAATGTATATATTAATACCTGATGCGGAAACTTTGTACCCCTATTTCAACGAATTGCGCGAACAGATGGACGTGAAATTTGGCTATCTATGCCAAGTTTATATCGAGAAGTGCACATTTATTTTTGTGCACAGCTATTTTTTAAATATAAAATGCATTAGAAACATTAATTAAAATAAACATTACGCATGCTACTGCTTGAATGACACACAACATATACAAATATGTAAATGCAAAAGAAGTTTCGACATCCTGCATTTTACTCTTACGTTTCAATTACCTCCTTCCATACATTACATGCCATTTAAAATTAACTGGTCAAAGTATTGTTTAATTTAATAATAAAATAATATGTAAATGTAGATTATACATTAGTAAATACTTAAATAATTAATTGATAAATAATATATCTTTAATAAATTTATGAAATTGCTGAAATAATTGTTATTCCCTTCGGTGTTATTGAATCTCAAAATAAATTATGGCTGAATTTCGACCACTAGGCGACCACTTGTCACTTGTTGTAATTTTGGGATACGTTTTATATTATTTAGTACAAATTTTGTGAAATTATTTAACCATTATAATCGTTTTATATAATCTACTAGTGACGTTGTATGGTTTATGTAAAGCGTAGAATGTGGTGTTATTATTTTTAATTATAATTAGTATATATTGAATATTTTTTCTGGTGTTACCTAATCTGTCATAACATTATCCTAAGTCATGTGATATTATTTGGTTTATCGCATCAGTCTGTAAGAATCTATATAGGGGCCTTAAGCCTCTTCCTAACGGAAGGAATAGGCATAGTCACCACTCCAACCATCATGACTTTGAGTTTATATTTATCAGTTAATATAATTTGAAATTATCGCCTAAGAAATTTTTAATAACGTAGGAGATACTTGATTCCGGTTGAAACTTATTTCACGAAAAAATCTAATAACAGAGAAGTCGAACGGATTATGTTCCGAAACTTTGATAGTAATTACAATAGATATAAAAATATCGTTATGCATTGCGCTTAAATCTTACGTACGATTTAACCACAAATATTTAACTGTAAGTTGTAACATTTTCACACAACGGGATAAAAGATGAGAGCTATTGCCATTTTTACGTAGCACGTTACATACGAAACATTAATTATATTTCGCGTTAATTTTATTAATTATAACAAACAAAATCATTTCTAAAATTCACGTTACAATAATTGCTATTTAATATATTAACACCACTATACGAGATGACCAAAAGTATATTGTTTTATTTCAATATACAGTATAATCCATTACGACAAAATGACTGCAATATGCCTAATGGCAAGTACAGTGCAGTCTAAAAACGACGTTGACCACTGACAGATCCACAGGCCATTGGTGATCGCCACTATCATGCCGTCCTGCAAGCATCTCAGCAGCTGGGTACATACACTGGCTGATCCCGAGACGCGATAAACTAAAAGAGAATCACTATGAGTATGACTGTTATATCATCATTCATCATGATCCGACTAAACAATTAAAAGTAAGTAATTAAAACAATACGTTTGGTGGTCCAAATTTTCTTATTAAAAAAATTTAATAATTTATTAAAATTTCCTATATCCTATTATAAACTCAAGTATTAACTGTACCTTTTCTTATCATAGCACGAATGTCATCGATAATTATCTTATAGTTATATCGTATCAGACAATTAATCTTGGCAGCACAAAGACACTTGATATGAACTTAATTATCACAAAATACAATGTTGCCAATAAATTCATAATTGGGTAATTTAATTATGTAATTGTTAATTAATTGCAATGATACTATTTAATTTAAACGAATATTATTAATAAAATAAACCATTTATATATATTTATAATCGATCATGTATCCATCAGATTAAAACAGCAAAATCATAGATCAAACTATCTATAGTTGGAGACCGAAAAATAATTGTGTTAATAAAAAAAAGACGCGGCAAAAGTAAATCCCAAACGATAATACAATTCCAAATACAAAGGAGGTCGTCACATTCTAGATAATCCGATAATAACAAAATCCGAACAGAAAAAATAGCAACAAAACCAATTATTTCAAAATTCGAAATCCGTAAAAACGGGTAATTCTCCCCAAAAATGGTACATAAGTCTATTGTCGGTCGCGCGCCAAACTGACAATTATCCGATAATGAGATGTTTGTTCGTACTAATAACGGATATATGTCAATCATAATGATAATAATATTGAATTATATGATAAAATTGGTGATCCGTATTCATCAATTTCATTTTAAGCTTTTAACGTAAAAAAATATCTAATAATTACCAGCATTTGATCAGAATCACATAAGGATTAAAAGGGTAATAGAGTTTAGGAAAGGCGTTATCATATAAAAATCAAAGAGATGATAGCTCAATGTTTTCCGAGTTTTGGAACGTAAGTTCAAATACTGCAATATATTTTACAAAACAAAACATTGTGATGAAAATGGTGGTCGAAATTATTCTGACACCAACCTGAATACATACAATACAAGTGTTTTTTTTTTTCTCAAATTTACTAATCCTGTTGGCCTTTTGGGCCTATATAACTTTTCCGGACTAAAACAATTCATGTGAAAAATCTGTCGTCAAGTGACTATAGGCAAGGCAGTTGACATTGAGTGTAACTTCTTTTAGCGTGTTACAATTTAATAACACAGTTGTCGGAAAACCTCGGCTCGCGATCCGTATGCAGCTCTGTCACTCCTTCACTGTAACTCTTCCAAAAATGTTTAGCACAGGCACGGAATAATATTTATAAACTTGCTTTGTTATTTTTGCTATTTTTGAAACGCAAACCTATAAAAAAGAGCCATATTTTTAGAAAGCAACAATAGCACGGCTATTAGTTCCTAAAAAAGGCATATTTAACAAAAGCAAGCTCGAGTACTTTCAATCCTAATTATTTTCATAAAAATGCCAGTAAGAAAACAAAGCTTAAGTTTAACATAAAGGCTCTCTGAATAAGCTTCATCTTTTTTAACTCTTTTGGATGACGACTTTGCTGACCACTGTCCATATGGGACAGGGTTAGTTTAGATTAGCCTCATGGTCAGACACGAATTACATGTTTCAATTCTTAAAGCTCACATGCCGATACACATGTGAGTCGCAGGAATTCTTATATGTATGAATAGCTATCTTAGTTTAGCTTTAATAGATTCGTGAAGTTGCATCCTGCAATAGCTCAAGCCGATGTTCGTACACTCTGGCAGCCTTGAGCTTGTCGCCAAGCGGTGAAGTGCCTTAAAAGATGTATAGTCAGGTGAAGCTGTGAAAGCCCGTCAAGCCAATAGCGTATTCAGCATCGAAAAAAAAGCCGACTACCGTTATAACACATGGCAAACATGAGATTGTGTCGAAACTTGCAAATAATAAAAAGAAAAAGGTCGGTTATTACGTTCTTACCCCAAAAGGATCATTGCGTAACAACATATAGAAATAAGAACATTTACAAAGAATAGATAAAAAACGAAGATATTCGCCCTCATGCAAACAAAAATCCGTATTTCGCCGAAAGGGTGGAACCGACAAATACTGTCTATTTCGCATAAAACCTACAAATTCGTATCACGCCAGCGTAAAACGTACGAAAAACCTCACGATCTCATACGCAGCAATAATTTAACGTCAAAGAATAGTAACATATATTTTTCGTAAATAAAATGAGGACGAGACAAATAACATTTCGAGAATTTACATACACTAAGTTTGAATTTGTTTACGCTAAAGAAAGTAAAAAACCGCAAAGAAATCCGATAACAAAATAAAAAATATATATTTCAAATTACTATAATGCTGAAGAAATATACTGAGAAACTTACTTCTTGATGTTTTGTTTTTTATTTCTGCAGACTCTTGATAGGCACCATTTTTCTGTTTTCGTTTATTTTATTAATTATATCAAAATCGTTTTAAATGTAATACAGTTTATATAGTGAGTAGCTATTATTATTATTTTACTTACCTATTGTACTTAACTATTGTTATTTTATTTATGAGTGAGCATTCATTATCATTTATGGCCATTTTTAAGTCATAAAATTCTTGGCGTTTGTATGCGCTATATAAGGAAATATTGATATTGTGATTAATCGTTAGCATATCCTCCGGCTGAGATTACTCTTAGTAGAAGCCTTATAAGCAACATCACTACATAATATAAAACAAAGTCATCTGCCACGTCTGTCTGTCTGTTCGCGATAAGCTCAAAAACCACTAAACGGATTTTCATGCGGTTTAGGTATGTAATTTGTCAAGATTTTTTTTATAAGGGTGGGACAACGCTGCTATAATATCAACGTCATAAACAAAAATGTATTTGTACAACACCCCAGCACTTTGTCTATACTATCAATATAATATATGTACTTTAATTCATTGCAAAATCTATTAAATAATTATCTACAATGAAATATTAATATCATACAACAATAATTACCCGACCCAAACTTTAATCTTGTTTGCAGAGCAGTATTTCACTGTATTAACATTTTATAAAATACTTGTAATAATTCAAAGGATATAATGTATTATAGAAAATTTAAACCAGGGTTCCACAATGAAGATGTTACGTTTAAAATATTTGCTCCATATTTTAGTGTAGGGCTAAGAAAAACGCGATTCTATAAAATCTGTTAAAAGGGTTTACTACTTATTTGCTACAAAGACGTTAATTTTTATGGTACCAACTTGATAATAAGCTTTTAACAATATGCACTATATATTGTATTATATACGTTTTGTACAATAATATTGTAGAAATTTTATAGCGAAAAACTTGACGGATACAGCTTTCCATAATTATAGAAATATTTTTCAAACTGGTGACAGTTTTAGCGTTAAGTTCTGATGGGCTGAATTGGATAAAACATTGATTTAACTGTTGTTTAAAGACATTTTGTAGGTTTTAGCGTATGACTCCAATCTCATCTCATGTTAAATGACGATGTGGTCTAATATCGTAAACATACTAAACCTAGATGGTACTGGCTCTCGAGTGCAGTTGCCGGAATACAACACAGATGCTTGACGACAGATTTTTAACCTGAGGGTAGTAGCAAGTTAGGTGGACTTAAAAATAACCCTATGGCCATGCTGTGGCTTCATCACGATATTTTCCTTCACTGGAAGCTTCAAATCAGTTACTAAGATTCGAAGCTATGTCCATCGACGCGGTGTCCGGACACGCTATTAACGATATCTGTGCTTCAAAATAGTAACATACTAAATCTAGAAAGAGGTTAGGTCTCAAGTACAGTTGCTCAAAACACCTATAAACGCTTAGAGAAGATTTTAAACCACGAAGGTTTTAGAGATAAAGCTACCACGATTTTATAAGTTAATCTCGTTTACTTATGGTCTTTAGAAAAGCGGGGATGCAAAAATTAAATCTCTACTATACAATTACAGTACCTGACTTTTAATTTGCCATATAGTCGAGTAGAGGATCGACATAGTCGGCTAAGTTTGGTCTAGTTTAGCGTTATCTTTGTCTATCGCAGTCATTATGCTATACGATAGAGAGAACGCTTTACAAAAACAAAGTAAGCCGATCTTAGCCGGATGTCTCACTCTTTTCTCAGATTTACCAAATTAAATCCGAGGACTACCTTAATTGGGTGCCTTTTTGATATCTAATATACTAACAAGATATCAGTAAGTATTGAGTAGTTGTATTTAGAGTCGTATTCTCACTGTAATGACAATAATGCCTTTGCTCGGATGAATTAAATACTTACTATGTCATACTGTAATCAATTTTGTTATATGGAAAATTATCAATTTCGCAGTAATGACATAGGAAAACGGTAATTTAGTAATAATATTTAACATTACCAGTAACATGAAAAAGAAAAACGAAATGTATGAAGATATCGCTATTAACTCTTATGATAAAACCGCTCTCAAAAACGCACGCCTCATAGCCCGACTTCGACCCGACTAGATCTATTGAATCTGTGAGAAAAACAAACAAAATATGAATTTATAGGATCATAGTCGCGTTAAAAAAAAACGATCTGCAACTGTGCGGATGTTTATACATTGCTTTGTTGAATAAACGCAGAAAGGGTATGATGCCCTCCGGCTTACTTTTTTGCAATACAGAAATTTGTACAGATCGCTTCTATTTGATATTGATTTAAAGTATTTTTGCAAAGTGAACATTGACGTGATTGTGGACTATAAATCTACAGATGGCAAGAATCACTTATGTAAAATTATTACATCTAAGGTTCAGTGAGCACTTGAGCTAAATTAAACCGACGATTTTAATATAACTCAAATGGCTGAGCGTCCCTGAATTAATATTTTGACTTCAACCACCACGGTGAATGAATATATACGATATTATAACCGTGAAATATTTTAACATAAAATAGATCTAATTTACTAGAAAAAAATTCTGATGCCTGTACGTGCGTGATACAAAATTGAAAATATTCAATTTAGACCCAGAGATGGCGCTTATGAATGTCAAGCGTACCACCGGTTTGGACAAACAACTCAGTCGTCGTGAAGAACTGTTAAGAAATTCGATTTGGTTTATTTTCTCATCGTATATATTTTTATAACACAATGCACGATACATTAGTATTTGGCGGATGCACAAAGAGGGGTATTATTTGCAGACATCACCATCGTTACATGTTGATTCACCCTGTAATAGCCTCTAGACATTACAATAGGGATGGCTATTCTTCGCGAAAAAAATCGATTTTTAAAACGATTCCAATCGTAGTCTACGGAATCGATTCGTGAAAAAATCGAGGTATAGACTCTAGAGGATCAATTACCCAAAAAATATATCTATTTTTAGTTGTTTTTGAGCTTTTTTTTAACTTCACTGAATCGATTTGATGTTTAACATCGAATAAAATAATCGATTATTTTATGTATATAAACCAATTATTTGATTAATTGATCGCAAATCGCCATCCCTACATCAGACCTCGCTTGACATGGTGAACTTACAGTCCGGCAAATTGGTAATGTGCTTTGGGACTTTCTTGTAAAACCTAACACTATTACCTAAAAGACTGGAGCCTTAGCTGTAGTGTGTGACAACAAAGTATATAGTGTCACTATTATTCACAAGCTCATACGCATACAACATTGCACTTCAGACAGTCATGCAGTGAGTTCACACGTTCTATAACAAACTTTATTTCTTGTTACACTTAAAAAAATGTCAGATTAACTAAATAAATTAAGTTATTAAATTAAACAAAAAACATTGTGTATACCAGTGTGTACACGCGGAAGAAGTGAAACTTGTTTGGCTTATATGTATTAAATTATATACCTATATATGAGAATCCTCATAAACTATATATTATACGAAATCCCGTAGTATAAATACTCAAGTATACATTTACTCATTTTTGTATACTACTAGATCCAGACAGACACACATTACGTTTAACGCGTAACGAAAATTTTACCCTACCATGCCATAAGAAATTTCACTTGAATAAAGTAAATAAATAAATTAAACCAATAGATAAATGTACAACGCGGAATTTAATGTAAGGATGCGAGATTCAAAAATTTTGCACCTGCTTTCTATTCACCAATCAGGTATATAAAGATAATATAGGCAAATAGCAATAGATTTAAAAAAACAAATGCAGTATCCTAGGATGAACTTCCTCGCAATGCATATATATGTTGTCTCCTTTCAGTTATGTTTGAGATCGAATTATTGCTGCAGATGTGGTGAAAATATTAGACGCCACAAAATCATTGCGGCCGGGGTTTTCATAAATATTATAAACCAATATTACCTAGAGCTACGAACTACGAATACAATATCGTGTTCTGTACGATACGCACAAGTGTTATCATTTTTATAAAGTAAATTATGAAATGTTACTTAAAAACTTGAATTCAATATCTCTTTAATAAAATTGAAATCAAAACATTGTCGAGACGAGCATGAACTTTAATAAAATATCGGTTTTATTTATAAAACTCATTACAACAAACCAAACACCACGTTTTCTTTTATCATTTATGTCAGCGTTTCTCAAACTAAAAGAAAAATATGTTCACGAATTGTACTTTATTGACATATGTAAATGGGATAGAACAATTCTTATTTCAAATGTATCTTCCATACTACGGTTTATTTATTAATTTGAGCGAAATTAGTTATAAAACCAGGTGTTCATTATTTGCATTTGCTTAACCTTTTATAAAGTAACTAGTTAAAATCTAGTTTTGAAATTTGTCATAATATTATTTTTTAGTATTTAGGTTTATTATTTATAACTGGCTTTATATAGATTTTTTTTCCATAACATTTTTCACAAGGGCATCTGTATACCTTATGATTGTATTCAAACAAAATTGTGAATGTTCCAGCTTTTTCTACTAATTTTTACATTGCAAAAGATGAATTGAATTACACTAAAACTTATAATAATAATCGTCTTAACTTTATATTCAGTTTAGTTTAGTCGAGTTGTAATATCAGAAATAAATGTTTAGGTTCGTGAAGCATACATGCTGTTAAACATGTGTGTCTCACGAATTCTTATATGTATGATTAATTTATCTAGTTTAGTTGGTGAAAGCACGTCAGCCTAATAGCGTGTAGTCAGTTCGAAAAAAAATCTTTATATTCTTGTAAGAAGTATGAAAATATATCCTTTAGGAATTACTCAGTTTATTTTAATATATACGTTAGAATTACATAATTGAAAGTTCGTGTCAACGATGAAACATTTATCGGTTCATAGCTTCTTAGAGGAGCGTTGTTAAAAAGGTTGGGAAACGCTGCTTTATGTTATTTTGCGAGAATATTATTAACTGCTGAACGTCGAATATTGAATTTAGTAGCATTTATTAATATTTATAATAATATTAAATCAGAATTTAATATTGTATTTTGATACAAAGAGATAATAACTTTTATGTTATAGAAACACAGGATTATTTACGCATATTAAAATAAAACTAAGGTGTTTGTTATTTGATCGAAGTTACGACTGAGCCGATTTCGACGAGGCTTTTACTTGATTCAATCGTATAGTTATAAATAGAGTAACCAGTTGTCTCTGGTTACTTTTTTATTTCACACAGTCGTATTACTCTATATGCCGCTGCGAGGTTCAATTCATTTGTGGAACAGTGCAGCGGTCAAAAACGTTGTTACTCTTTAGCACCACCCACAGAGTACGTGCAGGGGAATGAGAGGTATACCTCCTTCGGACACGAGTAACGCAAAACCTTCTTTTACCGGGAGATAGAGTATTTCAACGAGATTTGGAGTATGACGTCTACTTCGCAACTTGCGTACTATCTTTTTAACACCACGAGCTAACGATGAGGGAACACATTCACATCAGCTCGTATAGGCAACAGGGCTACAAACCCTTTCACAAAGGAAAATATGGACATAACCACGCCAGCCCACAACGTATCGGCGATTTCAAATTGCTGAAAATCCACAGTTCTACATTATCCTATATACGGCGGTACCTAATATTTCTCAAGCTCAATTTTCCTCACGATGTTTTCCTTCACCGTCAGCCGATAAAGTTGCCAATTATTATTTTTATTTTTTTATATCATAGAAGTTAAACAAATAGGTGTTACCTGATGTTAAATGATCACCACCATCCATAGACACTTGCAACACCAGAGGACTCGCAAGTGTGTTGCCAGCCTGTGTTTGGGGGGAGAGGGCAGAGGAGGGGAAAGGGAGGTAGGCTTCCGGCGTTCTCACTGACCGAACGAAACGCAACAATGCGAGCACTATTACTTCACGTCGGTTTCCTGTGAGGGGGTGGTACTACCTCGAGCAAGGCGACCTATTCATGCTGAAACCTGTAATAGCTTCAGTGTGGCTCTACCACTTACAAAATAACTAAATTACTAAATGTACGCAAATTCAGAAAAAAATACGAGTTTTACCTATCAAGAAATCGCAGACTATGGCTACTATCGCTTTGCTTTCTCATAATAAGTATTTAGAGAAACAAATATTTTTTTGAGAAAAGGTAAAAAATATGTGATACCGTATCTAGTAAGAATTAACTCGATGGCCAAAATTTCCCAATCAAAGTTGTAACAAATCCGCGTGGGCAGTGCCTCTAGTTATAAATAAATCCATTGTTAATCCCGTAAACAGAGCTCAAACCACGAATCTAATTTGTAAATAAGCGCTCCGGGTATTTACCGTCCGCAGGTGATGGTTTCAGCACTTCGCCCGGATAAATTTATATCTGGAATAACGTTGAATACTTCGCCATTCAGTGTAAAGTAAAATAAGCCGCTTAAACCAACTTTGATGGGTTATATTTTATATTACTCACCGCACGCGAGTTTGTCTGAATTTATATCTTTCAAATCAAAAATACTTCATTCAATCTAAGCTCTACAAAGGCCCTTTTGAACGTCAAAGCTACAACCGATTCGGAAAACAACTCAGTAATCGAGAAGAATCAGCAATTTTTTTTTCTCGCACTGACTACTCTATTGTCCTGGCAAGGTCTTTACAGCTTCACCGAACTACTTAGAATCAGCAAGAAATTCAATCTGGTTTATCTTTTAATGATACATACTTTTACAAACATACATACGTTTTTGGTGGATGCACAAAAATTGGCTTAATTTCATGAGATCATCATCGTTCACATATTGATCCACCCTATAAATCTTTAGACATTAAATCCCTCTTAACATGGTGCTTGTACTCACTATCCGGCGAATCGGTAATGGGCTTTGGGACTTTGTTACAAAACCTAACACTATTACCTAAAAAACTGTTATTGGTCTTAGTGAGCCCGAAACACAGAATAACCAGTTTCTTATTGTTTCTAGTATTTAAAGTATGTGGGCCTTTTACTAAATCCAAATACCTAAGTTTTTGCGGACATACATTATATTATATATTGGGAGGGCAGAGTTAAAATATCTAATTCCTGAAGCTTAGTCTTTAATGATTCGCAAGGCCTCATATTATAATTGATCAAACTGTCTTGTTTTGTAGTAGGAATATGGTGTCCACCCCAGCTGCTGTCCTCCACAACAAAATATGATAAGACATTAAGCTATGGAAGTAAGCGAAGTAGACTAACCTAGCAGTGGAAATATTTGTAATAGCTTTATAATTAATGACACTATAAATTTACTTCGAGTAATTGTAACGGTCTATGCAGCAAACGATGATAGCTGTTAAAGGGCGGGATTTTTTAGTAGTAATGTTAAATAAGTCATTTATTGAAGAAATCTATATGCTATATATCATCACGCTAAGATGAATAGGAGCGGAACACCAATGAAGAATGTTTCAAAACCGTTTTTTTTTCCTTTTGAGAGCTTCCGCTGCGTGTTAGCGTTAGCCCAAAGTAACTATTCAGTGTGGACGCAGTCGCGAGTTGAAGCTAGTAAACTATATAACTGTTAAGTTTCCTTAAAATCTGTTCAGTAGTTTTTGTCTGAAAGTGTAAAAATTATTCAACCATCCTCACTATTTTGTTTATACATTACGACTCTTGTTGGGTTTATTTTTTATATACATTAGCAATTACTTGTGGCTTAATCCGTATTAAATAATATTATAATACTTGTTAATAATAAATTACAGTCTAATTAATAATTTATACTAAAACTAGCTGACCCGGCCATGCGTTGCTGTGGCTCAGTTATTACATGATTAAGAGAACGTGTGCACTATAAATAAACTGCAGTTGAAAAAGAAATCCAAAATTAAAACGTGGCTCCATCTATGAGATATCTATAACAGTTGGTCATATAGTTTTCTGTCAACCAACTAATTTAGAGCGCTATCTGTTCGACACTGATGAAACTTATATTTAATAACAATAATCAACATTGACAATAATTACATTTGTATTTAAAATAATATTGAGGTCATTAACCGAAATATAAATTATCCTATCTCTCAAGTTAAACCAAATTATACATAAATGCCAAAATTCATGACGATCGGTTAAGTATTTTGGGAAATCATCGTGGACAAACATCATGACAATGGGTTTTTAATATTTAGATAAATAAAAACCTTATTATTTCTTTCGGTATGGCCTTTGCCTATGTAGGCAATTTCGCCAATATCAAGTGTGACAGATACACGTTATAAACTTAATGACCTTCTTAGTGAAAAAATAATGCAATGGCAAATCTTCACGGTGGAAAGTGATTATCTTTTTAATTATGACGAATGCGTATTACATTAATAAAAATATTGTAAAATTATATTTGCTTATGAGACAGGAACGATAAATATTTTTTTACAATAAATAACTATCGGCAAATGACAAGAGTGAATTCTATAACTTCTTGGGAGGGTACTGTCATAAACAGATACTGGAAACGATGGGGGCGGAGCAAGCCGCGTGCTCTGTTTGCTCAGAATAAGTATTAAAACAGAATGGACACTCGGTTATGTTGCGACTAAGTTAATCCTGACTAATATAAATGCGAATGTGGGTTTTGTGGTCATGTTCCGCTTTCAAGACTTAACTAGTATAGCGATCAACGTTCCATTTTGCATACAAGTTAGTAGGGATAGAGAAAAGGATAAAAAAGTAAGGTTCTCCAGGGGTAGAAGTTTTTTTATCGCCCTACAGTTACTAAAATATGTAAACGTTTAGCTAGTTTAGTCACAACGGTATTCAGGTTTATTAGTTAGACGAAGACGAAATATAAAAAAGGCGGGGCAGCCATAAGGACTGCCGACAGAAGTGAAAACTCAAAACAATGAAATAAATGTGTTCTCTTTTGAATTTTCATATTAATTATAGTGTAAATGACGATTTTTGTGAATGACGATTTAAATTTCAGAATTTTTTTATTGAAATTATTAACATTAGTGTGGTTTTCATATCTATGGTCACTCGGAGCAATAATAATATACATTTTTATAAAGTCTAATCATCAATCAAACGTATGATCAGCTGCAATATATTAACATTACATGTACACAGTCCCTTATACTACGTGTCGCCAGTTTACGCAAGCAACACAGTCGGTCACGGTTACTAACATGTTATGACGTGAAATTATAAATTTAACAAATTACTTTTGACATTGAATTTTATGAAATCCTATTCAGTCCAAACTGTATGTGTCGTCGTAAATAATTTTAGAAAGAGTGAGAGAGATATCTCAAATGAAACAGCGCGATCATACCATCTCGCCTAAGCTTTTGTCTTTTAATATATACAGATTGTGGTTCTTGGAAAATTCTGTTATTTTTTTAGGAGCAGCCACTGTCAATATGTTGTACTAAAGTTGTTACTAAGTTTGATGCAATAGCTTTTAAACCCAAAATACCTCCTTTTTAACCTCCAATTTTTACCAAATTCTGTCTTAATATAAAATGACGATATGATTAAAGACGCTCTAAGCTTACAAAAGCACTGGAGATAAACAACTTGGTGACAAATTTTCGACTTAAGACAGGTAGCTATCTAGCAAGCTTTAGAAAAAGTCCTACCACCATTACAATTAAATAATATACACTGGCGGAATTATTCCAGTTACAAATATAATTTCTTATCAAAACTAATCTTAAATTGGAGTATTAGTCTTATTTGGAAGAATAGAAAACAAATTGTGTGTGGTAATCATTAAAACATAATGTCCTATCTGGTTTTTTTAACTAATCTATTTTTAGATAAGGGTAAAACTACGTCAAACAACTCTATAAAATACGAAGTAACTTTTCTGACAACACATTGCATTTGATCATATTTGAACATATTTGTATTTTATGACCTGTTTTAAGGAATGTTACACAATATCTCGTACATTGTAAATTAGAATGTACGTTAAATAAGATTGAAGCAATAGGTTCTCCCATATGGTGGACAACGAATACTAATAAACAACCTAGAAAACCTAAGTTAAAGTTTATTCTAAGACTTTCAAAAGTATAAATACATTCATAATAAACCTAGCTGCAATGACCGGTGTCGAAAGCTACAATGGGCGACTCGGAATTCATAACTTTCGATAATAAAACGGACAAAAAGACCCTTTTGTTTTGTTCCTGACGTTCCCACATTCCCTGTATAGTGAAAGTGAAATCATCCGATGGTCATTGACACTGTTATTTAAAAAGACGCGTAGAGGATTGTGTATAATTTTTGTATTTTCTAGATAATTCAGTTAAATATTAAGCACTTATGTTTTTAATTAATTTAGAGCGAGAATCGAGTGCAGAGTATCGTACATAAATATCGCTACTGTCTAAACATGCAGCCTGTATACAGTAATAACACAGGTGTAGTTAGAAAAAATACATAAAAAATGTTACATAAGAACCTGATTGATTTTCCCGCCGACTCGATCACTGGTCTGTTTTTGGTTTTTGGAACCGTTAGTAAAGTTTTAACGTTCACAAAAAGTGTCTAAATTAATTTAAGTATTTTTCAATACACAAACGATAAAGCTGGAGTTATATTAAGTCTTTAAAACTCTTGACATTTTTTTTTTTTTACTGAATTTGAGACCGATTTGTAATTAATTTCATATTTTATTTGCTTCTAAACAGTGTATCTCGATGGCATATTGCTTAGCATAGCTTAATTATTGAGTAAAAACAACGTAAATAAAAAATAATAACATGGAAACACGTCAAAAAGTCTTTGAAAAAGTCTAACAAGCAAACAACCATTTGTTGTAAAACCGGAATCAATAGACGAAATTAATTAACCTATGTAATAAGTTTAATAACCCAAATTTGTCGCCAAAATAAAGATTTTAGAAGGATCAGAAATACGTACGTGACCAATTTTCGTAAATATAGATACATACGAATTTAAGACTAGAAATTTATACAAAGGGAAGAAATGCTCGTCCAGCGAACCCTTAGTAACGTTTATTCAGCGTAGTTCAAGAGGAAATTGGGAGAAAACGGTTTGTGCAAATAATTCGTAGAATTCGTTGAATCGATGTAAATATTTACGCGCGAACAGCAAAAGATCTCTTTACCAACGCTAAGGGCTCTGGAGCTACGTCGCCTGGAAACCTTTATTGAATCAGAAGAATAATCTGTGCGTGTTACACTAAACTAGGTAAATAGTAAACAATCAATAATTCTGTAAGAAATTATATAAATCACAGTAGAAATCTTATCAAAATCGGTAGCAACATTGTTTTATAACATTTGTTGTTCTATATTGCTGTGCCCGCGACTTCATCCGTGTGAAACTTTTTGTAAAAAAAACAGCGATTAATAAAGTCATCTGAACGCAGGCCGCTATACTACACGTCACTAGTCTGACGCAAACGCAATATGGTCGGACACGCTTACTAGCATGTCATGACGCGAAACCTTATATTTATCTCCTGCTAAAAGGATATTTCTTAACGCACCTAAAGTAGTTATCACTTCAAAAACTAAATTACGATCGAATTTCAATCAATGAACGTCCAGTAGTATGCTTAAAATTGTTTGTGAAAATATTGTTTGGTATTTTTTATGATGACCTTGACCGTGACCTAATGTTAAGGCTGTGGTTATAGAAAAAGGTAGAACTAGAAAAAAAACTTTTAACTTTCTAACGAGAGAATAAGCGACGTCGCGCCATAATGTCTAACGCATTCATACGAATTCACGTTCATTCATAAAATTTCGAACACGGTCCATTTTAGTCGCATAATAATGGGATTCTCGAATCCATTGTTTGGTATCATGAATGAATGTAATAAATAATAAGCTTTTAAAACCGTTTAATCCGTATATTTTCTACAATGAATTCGGAATTTCGAAGTGGAGTCCGTGAATGAAAGTCGGCGTTTGAACACGATTTTGCGTGTAAAGGTCTCTTGAATGAGTCCGTTCTTGTATTCATATTGGTTCATATTAATGTCGTTACGTTTTGGGAATGATAAATATGTGCAAGTTACCCGCCCACGGTTGTTTTGTGGATACTCTCGTGTACATTTGAAATACTCTTACGGATTTTTATTTAGTTTAAATTCTGTTAAAAGCGATCGCTTTGTCATTCGCGAGGAAGCCTTGTTGTAAAGAAAAAAAAAATTGAAGCAATGGAACGTCTGTGTTCTCTTTTAAATTTTTAAATTAATTATACTAAGAATTATTGCAATTATTATCACTACTCTGGTTTTCACATCTAATAGCACTTGGAGCAATAATAATTATATACGTTTTTGTAACGTTTATTAATCAGTCAAACGTATTATCAGCTGCAAAATGTCAATATTACATGTACACAGGACACTACACTACACGTCGCGTCGCTAGGTCTGACGCAAGCGCAATACGGTCGGTCACTATGAGCTTTTCTCCTGCCAAAAATAACGCACAATGCGTCTAAAGAAGATCTTCACATCAAAATATAATCTAAAATTTATTCTTACCAATTAAGTATTTTTTTTTATTTTTTTTTTATCGTAGCTCGGCAAAATGACTGTACTGTGCCTGATGGTAAGCACAGTACAATCCAAAAACAACGACGACTACCGAGAGATATACTATCCATCGCCGGTCGCCGCTGTCATGCCGGCCTGCGTAAGTATCTCTTCACGTTGCACTTGAAGGACCCCATGTCATAGGAAGGAGGAAACACACTGGCCGGGAGATTGTTCCATAGCTTCACGGCACGGCAAAGATAAGATGTTGCGAACTTTTGGATGTTGTATTTGATGGCGATTGGTTCTCTACAAGCAAGCCAGCGAAAAAACAAATGGTCTTGCATAGTCGCTAAACCTGAAAATAATGATGATAAGTTTACTAATATAATATATACAATTAATACTTATAATACACATATCCTCAAAAAATCATACGGTTTTATTACAAAAAAGTTGAATACGTATTTTAAAACGTACTTGCTTTAAAACGGTTTCGTATTAAATGCACCGCGGTCGCTGAATGTTCGCCATCTTGCTCTTTTGTCTCGCTTTGGTTACGTTAGGTTAGACTTGCGAAAAAGGATAACGCGAACTTGCCTCGGGCGAGCGCGGTGCATTTATTACGAAACCTTTTTAAAGCAAGTATTTAATACGTATTTAACTTTTTTGTAATAACACGTGTAGTGTTTATTTGGACACTAGATTTTGTGCGTGACTCTGATTTAATTATCTTCGACGTAAAACGACTTGCACTTATTTTAAGTGATTGCAGTAAAATAACAGATGATAATTATTTATATGACTTTATAAAAAATACTATACATTTGAAATTTATCATACTATATTTCAAAGTAAATATTTTCAAAGTTTCACTTGAATTAAGAGAAAGCCAATAAATATTTTACTTATTTATTACAAATTAATTTAAAATAAACAACACATAATATTGTTGATTTCTTGCTAATTCATTTGCTGTTTCTGTCGTCAAAGCAGACGCTTTAGAATCGACTTATACAAGCTCAAAAAGAATTGCGATTATTAAATAGACGACATCATAATTCCATGGAAGTCAATTTGATGGAAAAATGCTTAAATGAAATTGCTTTTAAGATGATGGCAGAGTATTACAGCTTTATTACAGACTATTTTCGTAAAATGAGGCCAGTGACAAAAATTTTTCGAAATAAACGCTACAATAAAGGCGAGATGTAAAGCTCGGTTAAATATTGCATTAATTGTGACGCTTAGAACAACCCAAATCTTAAAGGATTAGAAGGTCGTCAGCCAGTATATTGTTTGAAGAATTCTGGATAACGACAATAGACTTCTTTGAATGATTTAAATCACAGTACATTATATTAGATTACACTTAATTCACGTTATAATTTATCGCGTCCCAAAAATCGGCTGCATATAAATTGTATATTTAATTAAAGTTGTAAGCAGGACTTTCTTTAAATGTTCCTGAACTATAATATTTAAAAATAATCGTTGTTCATTATCTAGCAATAATAAAATTATTGTTAATTCTGGAAATAGTGATATCTAGACATCTTACTCTAAAATAAAAAATCAAATAAAAATACCTTATTTAATTTAGGCCCTAAGAAGTACCTTATGAACGTCAAAGCTACCACCGGTTG
The DNA here is from genome assembly GCA_036509395.1 of Antheraea yamamai. NCBI lineage: Eukaryota > Metazoa > Arthropoda > Insecta > Lepidoptera > Saturniidae > Antheraea > Antheraea yamamai. Next base: position 1,661,893 of record AP028446.1, read on the forward strand.
GAAAAACAACTCAGTCATCAAGAAGAACCGGCAAGAAAGTCGATCTGGCTTATCTTTTCATGATATATATTTTTACAAAACATACATAGTTACATTCGTTTTTAGTGGATGCAAAAAGAACGTCATTTGCACACGTCACCATCGCGCGTTCACTTATTTATCCAGCCTATAATAGCCTTTCTACATCAAAACTCGCTTGACATGGTGCTTTGGGACTTTGTTATAAAACCTAACATTACTACCAAAAAACTATTTTTGATCTTAGTGACCCTAAAACATGGAATTACCAATTTGTTGCCGTTTCTATATATAAAGTGATTAAAAAAATGTATTTGTATTCATTTCAATAAAGGATTTTCCATAAATTATATTTATGAAATAGGAGTCGTATGATGACTTTGCACTAGTAGATATATTTCTAATCATTTTTTATTTAATAACTAGTTTTTTGTCGCGGTTTCGCCTGCATAAATGTAGATTTATCCTATCTATAGAGAACAGTACCGTTTTTCTTGATAAACGGTATCTTATATGTTTTCGTATTTTGCTGTACCCCTGACAATGTGTTTACAGAGAAACAAACAAACATTTGAATTTATATTATTACATAGAATAAATTGATACTGACTTCAAGTTCCTTTTCAGTAGATGCATTCCTTAAGATATTTTATAAAGTATTAATTCAGAGATCATTTTAAAAATCTGTCTTTCAATAGTTTTAGAAACTTTAATCACATACAATTTATATACAATTGAAACCACTGTTAACTGATCGGTATCTTTGCATGAAAAAATTGAAGAAAAATAGAGGAAATCGCAATCTTTTATCGCAAGCAAGAACTTGCTCAAACTAAAAGTACAGCAATTCCTTTATACACGTAACTCCGCCGAAACTAGATACAAAAGACGTTACGAACTTGACGAAACTTCCGCTAATACAATAGTCTCGTACAATTCGAGTTATCTCTATGGTCATTCAACGAAATGATCGATCGATAGATTACCTATCGTTAGAGAGAATCGGAGGATTGTAAAGGCGTGTTTTTGTTAAAGGGTTGATGTTAGTTGCCGAAAGAAATAGCTCCGTTTATTCAAACACCGCTGAATAACCCATCAAATTTATACAATCCAAAAACAGTAAAGGCTGAGAATCCATGTCAAGTAAAATGGTGAAAGATAACTCAATATATATTGTGTTGCTGTTGACATAAACTTTGAAAAGAAATTGATACTATATGTACCGAAGGACCAACAATGTTAATTACACCCTTAATATGAAGAAAAGGAGGCAAGAAATAATTTATTCATAATGTACAGACAATACAGCATACATAATGTAAAACACGACTCTTGCATTACACATACATAAGAAGCACATAAACAAAATTACTTAATACATTTGCGAGTCCTGTCATTATGGAAAGGTGTCCAGTTCATCATATGGTAGTGTCTTACGGAGCACTCAGCATTGGTTTTCAGCTGGAATTCAACATTAGCATGCCTCAAACCAGCAACAAGTCCACAACTGACAACGCAAATTTTGCCACCGTTCTTTTGGTATGTTATTTACCTTGGTATGTTAATACCTTATTTGAAAGTGTACACGGACGCTGTGTCAATGGACGTAGGTTCGAATCGGTAAAGGAAAACATCGTTATGAGACCATGGTATGGTGGTCAAATGCTAAAACCTATGAGTAGAAAAAACACAGCCACATTTATTTTTGTGGCATAGTAACAATGCGCTGCAATGTTCTGGTCCGAAAGTTGTGATTGGCTAAACGATTCGGCATACAAGATATTTCTATTAAATTCTCTTGAATAGGATTATTAGTTTATTTTAAATGGCCTCAAAACTCCGGTCCACGAGCGAAGTAAATCCTCAGGAGTAGTAACCTATTTTAAGTGGCCTCAATACTCCGATCCATTTAAGGTTAATGGTATGCTTTAGTAATTATTTTATGCAGACCGAAAAATTGTTTGAAGGCTTTGAGCAATGATTACACTTTATATTATTCTATTAACGAAGCGATAGTTCGGCCTAAGTCTAAATGAACTAGCTCTCAGTTAAAATTGCCGGAACACATATATTAATATGCTTAGTGACAGATTATCAACTCGACGGAGGAAGTCACTTAAGCAATCATTAGAAAATATCCTAGCATCATTGTTTACAGAAATTTTGTCGACCTGATGCTTTTTTTTACCAACATAACCGAGATGACGACGACAACGAACAGACAAGACGAAAATTAATTATTTGGAACACCTGGATAATAAATTTACATCGGACCGCCAACCACTTGAAAGCGCGAGCTATATGTACTGTGGTGCCATCTCTTAATGATTAACATAAATATAATTAGTAAACGATTAAATTGAATAATTGTATTTTTTGTCTCGAACAATAATATTATTTTTCATCACAACATTTCGCATTTAGGACTTTTCAAGTAGTACGTAAACAGATTTGTTATAATTTCTAACCAGCCCCTCCCACTGGTCAGAAAAAATAGGCAATGCTGTTACCAAATACTTACGTTAATATTTATACATATTTTTTAATCTATTCTGAATTCCTTACTAGGCTGCAGATAATAAATTCAGAAATAAGGGTTTATAGTCTATAGTGGTATTAACTTATAGTGGTTCGTTGCTCGAGCGATGGTAGCCCAGTGAATAAGACCGCGCACCTCACATCCAGATAGCCCCATCTCTCATCAAAAATAAGAAAATCAAAGACTTCTTCGTCTCCTTTAGTGCTTACCTTATGGTTGAATAGCACCTCTTCACAAGTACACGATCATTGCTAGATCGAATCCAACATCGCTTCAGCACAATACTTTCAAACTTTACCGTTTACTGTTCTGAAAAATTTACTTCCTTTGCTTTTTATTCTAGACCAACGAGCCTTATAAGCCGTGACCCAATTTTAACAACGTCTCGTTACTAATACCCAATTATTATTCAGAGCACACCTTTCGGCTCTGCTTCGAGTCACCGTGCATACAATGAGCTAGTCGTATAAGTTCGTCACGTGTCTCAGAAGATTAAAAAGTTAAGACGAATGCATTATCATTCGAGGAAGATATGGGACTAATCATCGATGTCTTCTATCTACTTTAGAAAACGTTTGGTTCAGTGCTTAAAATTTGTAGTCAAATAATAGATAATTCAAGAAATACTCCAGCGAATCCCTTTATACACATACATAGTTAAACATACACACACAAATAAATCAGATATTCACACAAACACATATTATAACACATATATTTATTTTTCTTTCATATTTGAAACAGCTATTTTACTTTAACTTTGTCTCTTAGCATCTTATTAAAAAGAGAAGGACAATTCTCTACAGATAACAGACTTACTTAATTCTCCAGAAACAAACCAACTGCCAAGACATACGGTACCCCAGTTCGGTAGTTAGTGGCTTGTAAACTTTGTGCTGTTTCCATAAGGCTGTGTATATTTTAAAATGCAATAATAGAATCTATAAAATTTTGTTTTTATTTTTTATTTTTGTAATGTGACTTTGGTACAACACAAGGAGTCTGCGAAAGAATTATTCGGGTTCCGATGTCAAAATTTAAATGTAACTGCCATTTTATTACGCGGATATGGAATGGTGGGACGTTCTAGAAATAATAATGATAATTACAATAGTTCAAGAATATAAAAACAATTACCAGTATTTAATTAAAACTAGAAAAGGATAATATGAAATTGTTGTATGTTATATAATTTGAAACTTATTTCAAATCACTCTGTAATGTATACTTTGTTATAAATCAAAACAAAGTTCCATCAAATAAAACATATGTGTTGTTCACGCGGTCCACGGATCAAATTTTACCCATTTGGTAATGGAAACGCGATTTTCCCAGAAAATAAGCATGCTAAGTGTTTTGTGACTTTTAATTAATTACTTTAACCTACTTATATAAAGTGCTTTTGCATTTTATAGCTTATAAACTGAGAAATAGTATAACAGACTGTCTAATATTTCGCTTTCTGGAGCGAATTTATAACATACGAATTGTATAGAATGTACGCTAACTGAGAATGAGGTTATAATGCGGCCGGACAGTGTAGTGAGGCGCGGGGTGTCGAGGGCCGACTTGCGAACGTCAAAACACTACAGTCGATACGCAAAACATCCCAATCATCAAAAAGAGTCGACAACATACTCAATCTGGTTTATATCGGCCTTTCTTTTTTTACTACAACATAAGCGAATATTTTTCATTGTCCTTTATTATTATTTTTAGCAGGTATACAAGGGAGTAATTTCTAGGCATTCTTATAACTTTTGGAAATATAATTAAAGTTATGAATAAAAATAAGTTCCGTAGCTATAAATATTTGAGAATCACAGCACAAATTTAAGTAAAAATACTCCTAATAATCATAACAACCTGTAATCTAACAGTTTAGCAGTGGATATTTAAAAACAATGAGTGTGTGTAACCGTCACACGAGATTGAAGTAAAACTTCTTTGACGTTATAAGAGATGGCGATTAAGTTAAAAATAAATACATCATATGAGAATTTAAAAAGGCATTTATTGATGATGTGACACTAGTTATATATACACTTATTATCATCGACCACTATACATTTTAAAACAATAATTTAGTTACTATCAAACTATCATACTTCACTCCAGATAATGAAGCTTTGATTTAATTTGTTACTTACTTACCAGACTTGAAACCAGATGGCAGTACGGTCGCGTGACAATATATACATAGTTAATTCTGTTGTATGATTTTAATTATTATTCAATTTAATATCTTTTATTATTATTTTTTTGCAAAATTTTGATTGATTTGTTTATAAACTATTTACTGACAAAATCAAAAATATTTAAAAATCGGTTGGTACAGAAACGTGACGCCATATTGCCGTAACTGACTTCTGTTGCATTGTCATCCAGTACTTCCTAGTCGCGTAATGAAGTTTTACTTGAAAAGTTTTGAGATAATTTAATTTTTATAGGACAATCGAATCAAACTTATTCTAAAAGTTAGAAAATGACAATTATGTATAAATTTTCAGTTACCTTATACGCACATAGTGGTGTGCTTAGACCCTTTCCGGGATCAGCAGGCATGTATTTGCAAATCAAGCGGGGGTCAAGGAACTGTTCGCGAATGGGATTCGACCAACATTATTTTTTGTTTGTTTATTTCTCACGTTTTAGAATCAACCAGAGTATTTGCATTTTATGAGAGACTCACAAGCCCGCATTATATCGACGACTGACGACAAATTCCCAATCTATCGCTACACGCCATTTTTTATATCATAGGTAATCAGATGGGTCACCTGATGTTAAGTGATCACCACCGTCCATAGACACTAGCAACACCAGGGGAGTCGTAAGTGCGTTGTCAGCTTGTGTTTAGGAGGAGGGTGATTCGGGTTGGGAGGGAGGGGGATAAGCGGGAAGAGAGGAGGGGCTCCGGCGCTCTCACTGACCGAACGAAACGCAACAATGCAATCACTGTTACTTCACGTCGGTGTTTCTATGGGTCTGGTGGTAGCCCCTGGTGGGCCGACCCATTCATGCTGTAACCAGTAATAGCTTCAGCGTGGCTCTACCACCTTCTAAACGTTTTTCTTAAACTATAGTATGCGTACAATACGTAAGACTTACTTATAACTAAAACACACTGTATCATATCAAAGTTATCTCATATTTCTTATAAGAAGCAAGACGCGTTCATATTTCCCCGAGGGCTGACTCGCGACAATCACAGAGTCCGACAATCGAATGAAATAAGCGAAAAAATAAATAAAAAGCTGAACGAAATAAGTCATGACAAAAACTTGCTTGTTATTTTATGTAGTTTTATATACATAATTAATCGTTTTTTTTTTCATACCTATTACTTGATATACAAAACACGCGATAATCATGCGCAGTTGTTGTAAGAGGAAAACATAGTTTCTAAAAAACGAGAATTCGTATGACCACACGACAGAAGTGAAAAAGTTTATACAGATTTATGTTTTTTTTATATAATAATAGTGATATTTAAATACCCACAACACCCAAAATACTACATTGATTATATACAAAACATATTATTATTTGGTTATTGTAATGCGTAATCACTTTTATAATAATATTATAATTTTTGAAGCGAAAACTTCTTTAGGTGTGTTGAGCGATTTTTGATGGGAGAAAAATTTATGGGTTCGCGTCATGTCAATGATTTCAATATACAAAATATGAAATATTTAAATAATTCACACTAAAATTAATTTAATAAGTCAAAAGAGAACACAGTTATTCCATTGTTTTGAGTTTTCACTTATATCTATTAGAAATTTAGAATGTAGTATTTTCACGTTACATTTATTTTAGCAGAAATAATATAGCAATTGTAGACTACTATTAGACTATTTCATTTTAAGTATTAATTAGAGTGTCTAATAACAAACATGCCCTCATCTCATGATTGTATTATTCCTTGAGAACTTTTTCTACTACGAAGCATCCATCAGTGTACGCGAGATACTATTCCAGTTCGAACTTTTATTTTCAAGTTTTAGGGACAAACGATTATGAAACTAAAATAAATATCTAATATGTAAGTTACATATTATGTATGTTACATTGAATATAAAAGCCTCATATTTCCTTATTATCTCACATATAAGTATTTATATTAAGACAAAGATAAAATCTGAACGACAAATAACTCCATTTCGTTAGCGCAAGGAGTATTTATTGCTGGTTGCGTCCGGTACTTGCAAATCGTACGCAGGCGATTTCTGTATTTTTTAGCAGTTTGTCCCGACGCGTGTTGCGAAATTTCTCGTAAAACATAGGATGGTTGGCAAATGATGTCAACACGCGTTAATATGCAAGGATTTCTTGCGCTTCTCGAGGATTACTGTGATCTGACAATAACTGGCTTTTACTGGCAAATATTGCACGATAGGAGTAGTGACTGAGAATTTACAATCAATGAATTGAACGAGTAAATTGCGTATAATAAAAAAAAAAACAGTAACTCTGTACTGATTTCTTCAAGGTGGTCTGTTTGATTTATGCCACGGTGGCACTTTATAAAAGCCGTCACATAATATGCATAGAAGGGCGTGGCTAACGGCCACCATAGCTGCGAGACCACGCCCGACTACAGGAAGGGTACAGCAGATGCGCATGAGTCGACAAACGTAAGCTTTTGTGTCGAAAGTATCCGTGATGTTTCAACAGATAACAATGATGATAATTTGTTTCATATATATTGTATATATTTTTTTTTTTGTTAAAATATAAGTTTATATAAGTTCTTAAGTTAATTTAAAAAAAAAGTCGAGGCTGTAATAAGGACTGCCGACAGAAGTGAAAACCCAAAACAATGAAATAACTGTGTTATTTTTTTCAATTTTTAAAATAATCATAGTGTGAAAGATAATATTTAAATTTTACAATTTATTTATTGAAATGATTAACAATAGTGTGGTTTTCAAATCTATTGGCACTCGGAGCAATAATTATATACATTTTTATTAAGTCTATTAATTAACCAAACGTATGATGAGCTTTAAATATTAATATCACAGGTACACAGGTCCCTATACTACGCATCGCTAGTATGATGTAAGCCGCGGAAGCGCAATACGATTGATCTCGCTTACTAACTAGCATGTCATGATGCGAAATTATAAATTTATCTTCTGCCAATATTACCGCTAAACGCGCCTAAAGAAGTTTTCACTTAAAAAAAACTACATAAATGAAATATTAATAGAATAATTCAAATGCTAAATTATTTTAAGTAATTTCAGATAATGATATTACTCAATCGGCAGTATTCAACCTACCAAGATACCATCGCTTTATGGCAGTATCAGTAAGTACAATAAATTTAATCATATAGCAATTATTGTGTAACCTTGGTGACGCGTTCATTGAAGTTCAGTTCATTGAAAATATCATTAAATTTATACGTTGCCCTATTTTCACAGACTAATTTATTTTATAACGCGGTTACGATAAACCTACCACTCTTAACGTCACAATTATTTCTACATCTTTACTTGCTTTAAAAAGTGGCATATATTATAATTTATCATCGACATTCATGTTACCAAAAAGTGTACTTGTGTAGCATGATATATAAAAAAACGGATAGAGTTGCGATTTTAAAATACAATCTAAGATTGACTGTATTTAGGCCTAAAAAATAAACTTTTCTTTTATATATATACTCAAATATCAATTTTTAATATATGTATAATTCCAATAGATCTCGATGCGGTAACTCTGATATTTACTAATTTTTAACAAAGATATAAGTTACCCTTACCATTACTAGCACTTTAAAATGACGACGAAGGCCGTTAATTTTTAAGGATAAAACATCAATTTTTTCTGAGAGCTGCTATCACAAATAATTTGACATAAATAGGTGATTACAGCTTTTTGTATTGTAACATAAATAAATACAGAGAAAAGAAAACATTGGCAGATTGATATAAGGAATTTGCCAAAGAATGGCAAATTACCCAGGGTAGATTTATTTGCAGAGCAGTGTATGTCTCTTATATAGAATTGTGTAATATGTAGCGACATTTGTCTACCGGTAACCAGTTTTTTAATAAAAACGGTTCTGAGTTAATGGTTTAGCTAAATCAGCCGGTTTTAAATAATATCCATCTTTAAGATTTATCCCATACTTTCTATACTTTCGTATTGATATATGAGCATAATTGCCAAAAATAAGTATTAACAATCTATACATACGCATATAAATAAAATTGAAATATGTCTGTTGCTTATCAGGGGGCTAATCTCAGAGACGATTGAACCAATCTGCATGATACTTTTACTGACATATAGAGGACATTTTACAGTGTTTTGGGGGTTATATATTATTATACCATTCCATAAGTCAGCATTGATAGTAAAATTTGACTAAGTAACCTAATAATGATAATTAAATTTTAATGATAATTTAAAAAATAAAATATTTAACCAGATAAAATAATAAGTTCCCGTGAAACAATAATAAAATCAATTTCACGAGAATGAAGTCGCTGGCACTAACGAGTCAACAAATGAGAACCCAAAAGTGACGCATTCATACCAGTCTAATAATAAACGTTTTAAAGAAGCTATACACCACTGCGCACCTCATAATCTCAAGTTACAAATATTATGCCGACGACAAATTATATAGTAGTTGAATGGGATTCAAATTACCGCTTTTATTGTATCCATTTATTGTATTGTAACTTTAATCGTCATTTTAATGGCATTTAGTCGATCTTAGATAAGTACCGTCGGTTTGATTTTTATCGTTTGAGCTTTATTATGAGTTATGTTAAAAAGAACTCCATTGTGAAGGTATATTTTATATTATTTAATTGTACAAATACTTGTTTAATGTAATTTGTATACTTAGAGGAATAGTTATTACTAAAGTACAGAGAATTTGTCAGTTATAAGGTAACACGAATAAAATTGTGAAAGCAGTAAATTACCAGCAGTCAACTAGGTTAATACAACTAGATCCTCTTGATCCTCATCAAATACAAGAGAAATTACTGTATCAATCACTTATTTGTGGTTTAAGATCTGATATATTAAAACTCAAACCACAAAATCTAAAGAAGCGCTATTCACAGCTGACATTAAAGTTACCAAACGTTCGAAAAGTTTGTTTAACGCGTCACTCAATATTTAAATTATAGTTATTTTAACATTAATGTATTACAGTGAAATGATTGTTATCCATCACTGCTATTTCACAGGTGATAAATGAATATCTCCTATATTTTAATGGTGGCAGTTTGTGGTGTTATTTCTGCGTTAATTTCATCTGTTATATGAAGTTGTGATGACATTTTGAAATGACCTTCTTTTAGGTTTACGCCAAAAACCTCATTAAAATGTAATATTAAAATTTAACGTTCAAATAAAATTATATGGAACGCGGGCGATCGTTTTTCTAACAGGTGTATATGTTTTGCGAATTGTAATGTAATGAAGTCACTCGTATATACATAGAAAGCGTTTTAAATTCATTCTGTCAAATTATTTTTCATAGCACTTCAAAACAGCAGTGATGCTAGATTTAAGGTGATTAATAATGTGAGCTGAACGCCAAAACACTTATAGTTTATGTATTATTGTGTATGAATTACATAAAAACAGAGAACGAGTATTCAAAAAACAGATTTTTTATTTTATGACCTTAGGGTTGAACATTTTTTAATGAAAAAAGTAATCGAGACACTGCAGCTTCATGTATACGATAAACTCCGCTGCGACATGCAAGCAGTGTATACTGTAATAGTAGTCGTATGATTGTATTTATTAAGGCTTCAGTCCCACTACGCCCGCAGCAATCTCCACCTCGCGTGGACGGGAACCTCTCAGCACTTTCTGATAAACGATACCGACAACAAAACAATTTTATTATTTTTGTACTTATATTTTTTATATGCAGTATCTAATTGCGCTATAAGGAGTCAAATCTATCGTATAAGCCGTTACGTTTAGATTTATATTAGACTCTTAGTATTTTAGAAGAGAGGGCATGGGTGAGAGGGGGAGGGTAGGTAGGCCTCCGGCACCCTCTCTGACCGAGCAGAACGCAACAATGCAAGCACTGTTACTTCACGTCGGTGTTCTGTGGGTCGGATGGTAGTACCTCGGGCGAGCCGACCAATTCATGTTGAAACCAGTAATAGCTTCAGCATGGCTCTACCACCTAGCAAAAAAAATTCTATATTTCATAAATATGTATGTTATACGACACGATTGGTCACTTTGGTCTTTTTTGGTAGTTATCAATCAGTAAATAACCTGAGAAAATAATGTACTCTGTTTGAGGTTGTTTCTTAATTTGTGATGGCCACTTAAAATCAGGTGGATTTTATTCTTAGATACTACGACATCTTCATAACAAAAAGAACATTGTGTGGTTTTATGAAACCACGATGCAAGTCTTCGATCAACAATAACTAGATAAAGGGTCACGTACAAAATCGAAGCTAACTGCTGTCCGCATAAATATATACTTATGTAGGTAGCTATTTGTTTACTAAGAAAGGGAGAAAAAAGTTTTAAAACAGTTTTAAGTTCAACCTAATTACAACCATAACATCTAGTAATAAAGTCACAAATGTTCAAAATATGATCTAATACTTACGGTAAAATGAGCAAAGCAACAAATTACTCCCGTCACTACAAATGAAAAGACAACATAAACAACATTTAGTGTGAATTCCACCTTAACACGTAAAGAATAAAATACTTTTTCCCGTTATTGCGCGTGGTTGGCGAGCCTTGGCCAAACAGTTGTACCACAGGTTGAAAATCGGTAATTTTGTTCAAAATTTGATATTATTTGTTAATTTAAGCTTAAAATATAACTTATTTAACATGTATTTAGCGAAAGTAAGATACTCCGGCCGTTAAATTGCTTTTTCGGGTATTATTTTTGCATCTTTTGAATACACTGCTGCATTGTGAAACGTGCTTACATTGGCCGTGTTTCAAACTAAACAAAATAAAAGCTCACATTTCAAGTGAGCTGTTGTTTACCGAGACGTATTTTTCGTGCCGACCCGATATCTAGTTATTGTTGATCGAAGATGCAAGTGAACTTTTTTCTGATCGTATGCATTTAACTGAAAAAATTCGCAAAATTCTTCGATTTGAGGTATTAAAATCCGGTATTTAATCTTAACTTAATAATTTGAAAACGGGAATGATAATGGGAAATCAATAGTAGATAAGATATTCAACTATAAATTTTAATTTCAATCTACGTATTAGAGTACGGAACACATAATAAATATAATCATTCATATTCAATATTCATTCAATTATAATATATGATACATGCTGGCCTTAGCCGCTATACTGAGCGCCTTTCACTTTACCCCTACTCCGCGGCCTGTAATAGGACATGCGATAGATGGACGAGATTACAGTAGTCGCATATGATGTGTAACATTTGACATATTAGCCTACTATGAAATTGAGATGAAATACGAGTATATGTGAAGTCATTTTATTCTTTATATTAGGTCTTTACCTATGAAATTGCCGTTTTGTATGAAACAATTGAAACGAATTTTTTTCATGTATTTTTTATTTGTATTAATCGAAGTAATCACCCATGCAATCAATGCATCTTTGCCAACGCAGTGGCAGTTTATTGATGCCCTTCTTAAAGAAATCAGCTGGACGGGAGGCAACAAAATCTTCAAAGGCATTTTGTACTGTTTCTCGCGTATTGAATTTTTTTCCCGCCAAGGAGTTATCCAAATTCTGGAAAAAATAGTAGTCTGTAGGCGCAAGGTCTGGTGAGTAGGGCGGATGACGGAGAACTTCCAACCCCAATTCTTGCAACTTGGAGACCGTCTGCTGTGCAGTATGAGGTCGCGCGTCATCGTGCAGGAGCAGCGGAGACGAGCGATTGACCAATGCTGGTTGGAGATGTGCCGGCTTCTCCATCATTGTGTTCAGTTCTTCACAGTACACATCTGCAGTAATGTTCACCCCGTTTGGTAAGAAGCTGTGATGAATCACACCGGCGCTAGACCACCAAACAGTGACCATCACTTTTCTAGGGGTAAGTTTTCGTTTAGGGCATTGTTTAGGTGCTGAACCAGGATCCAACCAACTTGCTGAGCGCTTGCGGTTATCAAACAGAATCCATTTTTCATCGCAGGTAACAATACGGTTCAAAATTCCTTCATTTGTGTATCTGTTGAGCAGTGCAAGGCACGTCTCGACGCGTACTTCGCGTTGGCGATCATTGAGTTCGTGAGGCACCCATTTCTCAAGCTTTTTTACCTTGCCAATTTGACGCAAATGGACCAATAGTATTTTGACGCTAACGTCGAAAGCTGCTGCTAATTCAATCGTAGACTGTGTATCATCAGCTTCCACAATCGCCTTTAATTCGTGATTGTCGACCAAAGTCTTCGGACGACCGCGAGGTTCATTTTTCAGGTCGAAATTCCCAGAACGGAAGCGAGCAGACCAATAACAGGTGGTGCGTTGGTTTGTAGTGTTAGCTCCGTAAACGTCGTTGATGTTGCGTGCCGCTTGTGCCGCGTTGCTGCCACGACGGTACTCATATTCCATAATTACTCGAATTTTTAACGTATCCATGATGACAAAAAGATTGAAATGCGATGAAAATGTAACACTAATCAATAAACAAATGACTACTTTTGGAAAAAGAATTCCATGTTTTTAAAATAAAATTAATTTGAAATTAGAATTCTTAGCCAAACAAAAATTATTTTGATTTGAAATGGCCAGTACTGTAGAACGGCAATTTCATAGGTAAAGACCTATTATTATTGGTCGAATATATTCTAAGCATGAACATATGTATAATTCTATATTACGGAGTGTCCTTAATCATTCAAGCTTAGTTCTAGTCGTGGTAAATACGCAATAATAGCTTTCAAATCAGGCAACCGTTTTAAATCATAATGAAAAATATTATATTGATAGCAACAGGAATTAAACTAAAGGATTGAAAAAGATCTGCACTAAAATATTTATTCGAATCTTTCCCCATTACTTACATGTGTTTTTAAAGAGTGATTAACTTTGTCAAACGTTTAGTAGTAAAGATAATTATTAATATAGTTTACATATATATACATAACCTCAGATTTTACACACAACACTGTATAACTGTAGATGAGTGCAAAGCTGATTCTCTCCGGCACCGCGCGCGCTTCCCCCCTTCTGCGACCTAGCGACCTCACCGAGCGGAAAGGTGTTTCATATCTATCTGAGGCTATAGCAAAATAAGTTCACTTTAAAAACGTTTTTAAAGTTATCATAATCTATTTTCTAATTAATTCATGTTGGCAAACATTATTTTCTGAAAAATTAAATATAAAAAGTGTATTATGCTGACGGTACTTGTTAACTAGCTAGTAAAGTGGTATCTCGTGAACGAGGCCTCCTCCGTGCAGCTCTGAACGAATACCTCATTGAAATACCCTCGGGATTTCACAAGACTGTGTTTTATTTGTCTCGTTAATTACAAAATGTATATATAATACGTATTGGATATGAGATCAAAGAGACATATATTACCTTCAATTGGAATTATTTCTGATTTGTTATTAGAAGTGACATCTTCTTAATTGTCTATGAACCTCATTTTTTGGTGACGGTACTGTGTAACTTTCTTCGACATTTTCTAAGGAGACATTTAAGAAAAAAAACTTGTTAAGTTAGTTTGCTAGATAAATAATCAAGTTTATTTTTCTAAGCTTAATCTCTATAGGTATGAATTATTACCAGAAAATACTATTTGACTGGCAAAGGCGTAATTCGTCGGAAAAAGTTATTTCTTTTTCAATTTGCCTTGCTAATTCCGCCTGGAACTGGTTTATCTCTGTTCTTTTCGTCTATAATAGACAGCGTTTGTCAGTTTCATTGGGCGCAAATATTACGATTGTAGTCTTTACTAGCTGACCCGTGCAACTTCGTCTGCACCAAATCGGTTATTACCGGTTTCAATTGTATTTTTAAACGCAAATAATCTTAAAAAACCTAAAACCCTATTGCAGCGTTATCCAGCACTTCCAATCGTGAATCCAAACTATCTAGGGACTCACTCAAACATATACCCAGTTGGTATGTGAGAAATCTTTTAAAATAAGCCTAGAATCTGTTCGCAGCATTACCTAAAGTAGTGTCATCAAAGTGAAGATCAAAACTAACTTACATATATTGCCGATAAATGTCTTCCCAGTACCCCTTGTAACTTCATCACGTAACATACTGTAAAAGTTGAACTTTATCTACATTAAATTTCCATTTTGTTTTAGTTGTTTGTTTTATAAGAATTTGTAAAGTATACGTGAAATCTGCATTCAATTTTAATTTGGTCACATTTATTTTACTTTTGACATACAAACCACCTTTTTTACTGAGATACTGAACTTGGGATAATATACCTTTCTAACAGTGAAAGAATTTTTGAAATCGGACCAGTAGTAGGTACCAAGCATTCCTCGAAAACAAAACTTTACCACTCATTATAATATTAGTATAAATACAACATAGTAACTGCAAACAGCAGTCCGGTGAAGCTGTTAAGACCTTGCTAGGTCAATAGCGTGGTCAGTTCGAGAAAAAAAAAATAACTGCATACACTTCAACTGATTTATTTTAATCTTAGATTCACAAACCTGAACCCAACTACTTCAAGACTCAACAACATTTAGAAAACTAATTTTATCAAATATCGAAACAACACTGATAGAACTCTAATTGAGATTCATCTTCTACAATGCAAAGTAACTATTTTCTAGGTTTATGTTTTAGGAAAAAATCTTCGTCACCTTTGGTTAGCAAACATTTTTTATACAATAAAATAAATGTAACAACATATAAGTGACAGTTTCGTTTACACATATCAACCTCGATAATTACGCATAGAAATGTCATATAGCCGTGGCTCAGTTATAACGTACTCGACATTATATGGTCCGCCGGAGCCGACGGTTCGAATCCCGGCAATCCTTTTTTTGGTATTTTTTTTAAAGTAGCTTAGGGAAATATAGCTTATCTTTTTAGCTAATCTGTCTGTCACAATGAAAATTTACCAAAATTTTCATGTCATTAACTACAAATTTTTGACTTTCGTCCGTTATCCTGGAGAATCCCTTGCGTTTTATGAGATAAAAAGTATTCTAGATGTAACCTTGTAATATTAGTTATCACTGTGCCAAATTTCGTCAAAATTGGTTCAGTACTTTCAGAGTGGTACGTGTTCAAAGGGACAGACAAACAGGCAGATCCTGGAGAATCCCTTGCGTTTTATGAGATAAAAAGTATCCTAAATGTAATCTCGTAATATTAGTTATCACTGTGCCAAGTTTCGTCAAAATCGGTTCAGTACTTTCAGAGTGATGCGTGTTCACAGGGACAGACAGACAGACAGACAGACAGACAGACAGACAGACAGACAGACAGACAAAAATTGTAAAAAGATTATTTTTGGCTTCTATATCGATAACAAAGTCTAGCCCGATAAAAATTTTCAAAAAATATTTAATGTACAGATTTGATCTTGCTACAGTTTTATTATAGTATAGATTTGTTTGGACTTTCAAGCTGCAATAGCTAAGACTTCTGTAACTATATTATTATGATTTAAATTATATATTAATTGTTCTTTGTATCTAAAGAACTCTAAATAATTATTACTTTGTTTTTGAATTAGATTGAATTGTACTTGATTTTATGTTATTACATCGTATTTGAATTTGTACTTCTGTTCTAAATAAAAGAAAATGTACTGTACTTGTACTTAGAGAAAATTTTCACACAATAAGAGAAACCTGCGTTAACATCAAACATATAGGAGGACGCACCTTGGTGTAATCGTATGTTGTTTGCTCATGATATTATTCTTGTCGGAGAAAATACTACCGAAGTCCAAAGTAGGTTGGCGAGATATCGAGAAAAACTCGAGAATATTGATTTGAACATTAGTAGAACAAAAACTGAACAAAAACGACGGCGGTGTAGACAAGGAAGTGAGGAATAGGATACATGCAGGATCGACGACGAGGCGAAAGGTGTCTGACCCACATCACTGGCATGTAAGTCACAAATGCCCTTGAAACTCAAGGGGAAGGTGTATAATATTATTATAAGACCAATCATGATATATGCATCTGAGTGCTGGGCTACAAACGAGACGGATGAGAGAAAACTACATGTGGATTGCGGAAAAGATGCGAATGTTAAGGTGGATGTGTGGTGTAACTCGAATCGATAACATTAACAATGAATAGGTATATCAGAGGAAGTTTGAAAATAGCACCAGTGATAGAGAAGTTAAGGAGTATTAGGTCAACATGGTATGGGCGTGTTATGAGGAAAGATGAAAACCATGTAACTAGGAAAGTTTTAAGTGAAATGGTGGGCGGATATAAGAGTAGAGGAAGACCGAAAAAGGTATGGATAGATTGTGTGAAGAATAATATGCGTATAAAAAGTGTGAATACTGAGATGACATCTGACAGGGGAGAGTGGAAAAGGAAAACATGTTGTACCGACCCTACTTATGTGGGATGAGGGCAGGAAGATGATGAACAAGAGAAAAGTAAGTAGGTCAACAAAGTGTGACATAGTTATGATGAAGGTGGGAGTGCGGAAACGTCATATTCGTGACGTCACATGTATAGAGCTGATTCTGAAGTGTCAAAATTTAAAACTTTAATTCTAACGAAAGTATAAAAATATTTTAAATAGAAATATATACGTATAGATAATTCTGGAAGTAATTACTATTTTCAGTTAATGATTTGTAAATTTAAAATATCATAACATATATCGTAGCACATCGGGATTGAGGCCACACAAACGTGACCACTTACGACAAGCTGGGTATTCTAAAAATCATGAAATTTTTGAAATTTTTGCTATATAAGTTTTGGTTCATCCCTAAGTAACTAAATACGAAAGACGCGAGGGAAAACCTAAACGTTAATAAGTATGAATTAATTTTAAGAAATATGAAATATACTAATATTATTTAATAGCCCACGACTTCCTCCGCGTGGAACTTTTTATAAAAAATATTAATTAATAGTCATCTGAATGTGTTAAGACTATTTAGTTATCTACTTTTCTCTCGTACTTAAGTCGCGTCATCATTAAAATTACAATAACTTTTGATAAATCGAACCGATTTTATTTCAAACACTAGATGTTACTCGAACATATACTTTGTGATTTTCTTGCAGATGTTTTATCATGAATGCAGTATTAGTAGTGATGCGTGTCCAAGCAAACAGACAGAGGGATATTTCTAAAAATGATTGAAATGTATTTTATTACTTATTCCTAGACTCCTGCAATATTTTTTTTATACAAATCTAAAAAGTACACGCACATTACATTTACATTCTTATCATATATATAGATATTTAGGATATGTGTTAAGAAACACATAAGAAGTTATCCTGTAGGAGTTCGTGTATAATAAAAAAATATATTTCGGTTCGTTTCCAAAAGCATTGTACGCTTTTTACCGAGACTCGTGTCGAGCATCTGGTTCTGACGACTCGACAGCACAATTCACTATGACACAGAGGCCATTAATAAAAATAAATTAACCTTAAACTGGCGACGCCTTTCAAGAGTTTTGTAAACGTATTTAAGGTAAATAGGTATGCACGTGCAAAATACTTCAGTACAACGACTATTGAAACGAGATGTCGTGGGTTTGATCTCCGGGTATAACTTTTATAAGATGAAAATAATTGTCATTGAATTTTATAAAAAAATATAAAAATTGAAATCTATAAACAACGAAACAGTCTCATCGATAATCATGAAAATTAGCATTTTAATTAGGTTCTATTACAACCTTCTGCCCGCGACTTCATCCGCGTGGAATAGTTACTTTGGGCTGACGCTAACACGCAGCAGAAGCTCTGAAAAAGAAAAAATAACCCCGTTTTTGAAACATTATTCATTGATGCTCCGCTCCTATTGGTTTTAGTGTAATGATATAGCCTTACTCGATAAATAAGCGACCTAACGCGGAAAGAAGTTTTCAAAAAAGACCAGTAGTTCCTTAGATTAGCGTGTTCAAGCAAACAAACTCTTCAGCTTTATAATGTTAACTAGCGGGCCCGGCAGACGTTGTTCCGCCCTGATTATAAAGAAATCCTGGACAAATTACATACCAAAACATTCCTCGTGAATCACTTTATCCACTGGTGAAAACCGTATAAAGATCCGTTCAGTAGTTTTTGAGTTTATCGCGAACAGACAGACAGACAGACGCGGTAGGGGACTTTGTTTTATACTATGTAATGATATAGATTAATGTGTTTTACTGTTTTGGCAACACATTTTTCTTTTTTTAATCGATACTCTCTATAGTATAGATACGTCTATACAGTCTAATATCATTAAATACATGTTTTCTTGCATTTTCAGCTCTAATCAACACGATTCACCATTGGATGGCTCTATGCTGTATTTTTATTATTATTATTTTCCGATATACTTTGCATGTTTTAGTGTTTGACCACAATCTCATATAATTTTAAATGACGATGTGGTCTAGGATGGTAAACACGCTAAACCTAAAGGAGTCTGGTTCTCGCGTGCAGCTGCCGGAACACACCAACAGGTGCTTGACGACAGATTTTGAGGGTGGTAGCTACTAGCTAGGCGGACTTAGATAACACCGTGCTATAGTTTCGTCCCGATGTTTTCCTTCACCAAAAGCTCCGACTCAGTTGCTGGAATTCGAACGTTCGTCCATCGCCACGGTATCAAAACAGGCTATCAACTATGCCATCATCGCTTCAAAATTATTTTTAGTAAGGAAGGCGTGAATCTTTTCTAATTGTTAAGTTACCATCAATGACGCCATCTTTCAATCTATCGTCATAAATGTACTAACAGTCTAAAGTTTTATGGTTGTCAGTTGACTAGTTAAGACGTGAAAGCGTAAGAAAGAGATTCACATTTGCAATTATAATATTAGTTACGACAATATAATTTAATTATTATCATACGTAATAATTAAATTTTAATATTGGAACGATATACTCCTTGTGAGACAGTAAACTTGTTTGGTGACGACTGGAGCCGACTATATATACGATACAGTGCGTGACGGTTCTCTTACGTTTACTGTTCGGAAAGAAAGCAAAATATGGCTAAAGAAATTCTCAATTCAAAACATAAATTAAATTCCTTGTAAGGCAGTAATTATATGCGTGAAGCTGTGCCACAGACGAGACGCTGAAGATTACGTTGTACGGAATACAAAACTATAAGATTACTAAAACTCGAATGTTTTGCACGTTCAACTTAGGGCAGCGACTTGTAACATAATAAAATCTTCGTTGTTTCGGATAATTAAATTCTAGACTTTATGAGTACGTTGAAGGACGTAAAACGTAAGAATACTTTATTAGTAACAAAGCTTTGTCAGTCTAATTTGACGTAAACCATTAAAATTCCAAGAATGCTTTTGTAATTCTGCGTGTAACGTGTCAGTTTAGTGACTGAACGAAACATTGGTTTTTGCATTGTAAGTCAATTGAATTGATTTTAATTTAAGTAAATGTCTACAAAAGTGCAATTAAATAAAACAATCCGAACATAATATACATTCATATGTCTAATGAATAAAAAGGCAATAGATATTTTATAAAGAAACATGTACTCTTTATTTGTAAATTATTAAAAAAATGTGAGCAGTCAAGGGACGCCTGGCAGATGTGAAACATCAAAATTATTTTGTACAAATGATATGCATAAAAGGATAGTTTAGGACAAGAAATAAATATGCCATAATCAAAAATGTAATATTAATAATTATTCAAAGAAGAAGATGGCTGTCTATTTAATAAACATTTATATTCACATAATAGAAAAATCATACAGTGTGGCGACGCATGTATGTTGCAGCATCGCCACGCCAACTGTAGCCTAACATTTCACATCAACATCAAACAATAACTAAAATTTTCTAGAAACATAGAGTATAAATTCGCAGACGGCGCTGTCGTAATGCGTCAATTCAAACAACATACAACAAAAATCTCATCCAAATATATGAAATGAGCGGGCAAGTACTAAAAATTTAACGTCTAGAAATTCCAACCCAACGAAATTTCGGTCTCGATTTAATCCGATACACAGGCAAGTCGCACTCCAATCCATTTTTTTTTCGAACTGTCTACGCTATTGGCCTAGTTAGACCTCAACAGCTTCACCTCCATAATAGTTCTATCTTAAAAGAACAAGGTGAATAATTCAAGCGACAACCGAAATAATTTTACAAGAAGATTACAGCGTCTGAAAAACAAATCGTAATGAGTTTGTTTGAACATTATCTAAGCATGCGAATAAATTCCTTAACAGCTGTAGACGGCATTTTATTACGCAGTAGCGTTAGGTACATTATTTTCTCGAATAAAAGGCGTCAACCCTAGCATTATTGGAACCTTTATACAACAATAATCTTGTTCGTTAATTTGGCTACGTTTTATTATGGATTTGCTTTTTAATTTGAAATTTAAAATACCTAATTTTATATCTATTTACTTTGCACTGGCTTTTACTGATAGAATACCATAAATAAAAATATTATTCGACTTAATCTTGACAACCATCTACCGAATGTACTACTCGTGTACACTAGTATAGATAGTTGGCTAGGCGTTTCGCTTCCTAATTCTATATCAGAATGTGTCACGGCTACTATGTACATGATCAGCTATTGTATATCGCTGCACACAAGCATGTATGGTATCAGCGAGCGGCGATATCCTAGATATTTTTCGGGAGTCGTCGCAGTTCTTGGGTTATTCTGCCGTTAAAATCATTTACAGTGCTGTTAAAAAAAAGTATGCAGTGACCCTCGTTAGGAACTCTGTCTACTTCAAATGAATTTAATATGAAGATAAATATAAGCAATATCTGTATATTATCGTCATACAAAGGAAGAACGTTACGCACTCTCCATGCAACTCTCTCTCTTTTGTTTGTGTATTCTGTGGTTTTTATATAATTTTATCACTGAAAATAATATGAAGTAAAGAAGCAAATAAATAAGACAACTTTTAATACGTCATGTCCGATTCACACGGACTAAAACCCCACGGTGTACCGACAGGGACCGTATTTGTTGGGGCGGCAAGGGATCTTAATAGCTACTCAACCTTGGATAGCCGCCCCAACAGCCCGCCCGTCGGAAGATGATCACCGGGCTCCTCCCTAACAGAGAGACAAGCTGAGTACACTCCAGCTACCTCCTCTCGTCAGCCAGACCTGTGCAATGAGGAGACGGGCCCCCCAGCCCATCCCCTCCGGTCCGGCTACGGTGGCGGAAGGAGGCGGGTGAATTGAGGATCCTCTTCGCGGGCCCTCTCCGCCGCCTCCTTCTGAAGGATGACCTCCTCGCAAGAGGAGGCCATTACTTGTCTTGTTTGTTCGCTGCCGAGCATGGCCGAAACCACACTCAGCAGCGATAAATCTTGCCCCACCGCCGCAGGGAGAATGCGGCGCTGTCCCTTCCACGCAGCACACTCGGAAAGATGTCTTTAGGGTTACAACTGGTAGCGCATACTGCTCGGATATCGATATTCGCACGGACACACAAACTCGGATACAACAAAAAGAAAGTGAGTATAAAGAGAAAGTCACATGGAAAAGGTATAACGCTTTTTTCTTACGCAACAATTTCTGTCAATCAACACAAGCTGCGTTAAAGCACTGCACAAGCTCATTTTCTTTGTTAGTACAGCCATGCGAAGTCGGGATGGGTAGCTAGTGAAAAATAAAATCAAATCTCTTTGTGAGTTCTAGGTAAAAATCATAAAACTTATAAACGATTATTCAACATCGAAGCAATGAGCATCCAAGTAGAAAGATCAAAAAAGGAAACACCTATGTATTTTTATGAACAGTTCGCGTGTACAATATAAATGAGTTCTTGCGTAGGCGTTACGTAGGGTTTGATTCATTTTTTAGATTCACACTATAAATGATGTGTGAAATAGTTGTAATTTTAGACAAATAATGTCTGCTAGACATGCTATAGGGTTATTGTTCTATATCACGGTTTCGCTCTAACTACATTACATTTTTATATAGATTATTAATCAATCAAACATATGAAGAGGCTTAAAATATCAATATTTCGTGTACACAGGCTGCTATCCTACGCGTCGCTAGTCTGACGCAAGCGCAAATCTGTCGGTCACGCTTTACTAGCATATCGCTGACGCAAAACTATAAGTGTTTATCCTGCCAAAAATACCGCTTAATGCATCTAAAGAAGTTTTCGCTTGAATAATAAATGAAAATCTACAAACAAACTAGATAGAAAATGAAGTTTTCATGAATAAGATTAACGGAGAAGTTTTGGCGGATCCTTAGTCTGTCATGTCGTGTATTTTATTTTTTATTCATAATCTTGCCTTTTTTATATCATAGGAGGCATACGAACAGATGGGTCACCTGATGTTAATTGATCAACACCATCCATAGACACTTGCAAACACCACGGAAGTCGCAAGTGCGTTGCCAGCGTGTGTTTGGGGGAGGAGGTGGAGGAAGAGGGGAGAGGACAGGGGAGAGCAGGTGGGTCTCCGGCGCTCTCACTGACCGAACGAAACGCAACAATGCAATCACTGTTACTTCACGTCGGTTTTCTGTGAGAGGGTGGTACTACCCCGGGCGAGCCGACACATTCATGCTGAAACCAGATAAAGCTTCAGCGTGGCTCTACCACCTACCAATTGTACCTTACACACTTAACACAATACCGTGTGTTATTTGATTCTATATTTTGTAGGATTGGTGATGTTTTACGTAATATAGTTCGGTTATTATGCACAAGTCAATTGGATGGGGAATAATACCACGCATCATGACATGCCACAAGAACTCGATGAAGAAGTCGTAACAAGGGGGCCACCATCTTGTTGTAACATTGAAATTATAGTAAGACACATTTAATATTATTATCGATTCGGCCATTGCAATAATAATCTAGAAGATTAGTAGCCAAAAATAAAATAATGGGACAAACTTGTTAAAAATATGTAAGATAGTAAAAAGAAGTTTGTATAAAGGCGTCAACCTCATTAGTAATTATAGTTAAAAAGGCGGTTGATTCTCAAATAAAAAAAATGGTTGTCATTTTCGATATTAGCTCGTAAAAAAATTTAAAAATGTTAATATACAGTTATATATTTTTCTAAAACGGATTTTTATTACATTTTACCAACTTTGCCTTGCGAAAAGTAAACAAACCTATTAAACAGTAACAAACAGGTACTTGATAAGTTTACTAAATTTCAACCTAATCTGATGTTTTGAAGCGAGTGATGTTATGTTCAAAGTTCAAAATAATAACAAGTGAAATATAAATCTGACACTCTTTGGTTCTTACATAATACTCGAACGATTCATATATGAAAATGTCCTTGGCCTTGCTGTCGCGATCGGTCAAGTTCTAAGGGCAATGGTACGGGTCACTAGTACTGTGAATGTTACTGAAACTATGTCATTGGTTTGAAGTTACGAACACTAAGTCAATCTTAAAATAGCTTGTTCAACAGTATTGTTTTAATATTCACTCCGACTGTGCAAAACATAACAAAGTATTTTCAACAATAATTCTTTCGTTCTTTGAGTGAAACCTTGTTTCATTGCCTCAAATTTTTTCGTCCATCTATCACATGTCGCATTACAGCCGGCTGTGGAGTAGGGGATAAGTAAAAGGCGCTCGGCAGAGTGGTCTACGTCAATATATGTATCATCACTATCATGTATTTATTATGTAATCCGTATACGCAGATTGAAATTAAAATTAAAATGTATAGTTCGATATATTGTCTACTATTGATTTCTCATTATCATTCCCATTTTCCAATTATTAAGTAAAAATAAAAAACGCGATTTTAATACCCCAAATCGAATAATTTTCCAAAAATCTTTCAGTTAAATGCCTATGATCCGAAAAAAAGTTCACTTGCATCGTAGTTTTTATTGAATTTAGTGTTGATTACAAACAGGAACATTTGCAGAATACGTTATTAAAAAAAAACAATACAACAACAATGCAGCAAATGATAAGTACAAAATACAACATTAGCAAAACGATCCCTTTGCTGATTAAAATAATGACGTCGGCATAACGAATCGTCACTTTTGTCGCCATTCACAGTCACTTAATAAATTCTGAATCGTATAGAGAAAACAAATTAAATGTTTAATTCAAAAACTGCAACCGGTACCGATTTGTCGCACCGTTTCGAATCGTCTAACAAAACTTTGCCATTTTATATTCTATTACCATCGCTGTAAGATTTAGAATTCAATAAATCATTTTAAAATATTTGCATTATAAGGGTTACATTTGTTAGATTTTACTGACGAACATTTTACTTCAAATTACTTTATACATTATGCTTCTCAAAATAAAGATCAAATTTATGTGCATACGAAAAACTTATCAAAAATTAGCGACGTAAAGACCGTTTTTATTGCAAGGTGATTTCAACCTTAATACTCAGAGATTTGAGGATATTTCAAATGAACAATGAATTAGGATAAATTTATTAATAGAAAGCATATGCGCCGATACTTCAGATGTAATGAATACAAATGCGTATAGTCATTGTGGCACTGAGTGGTTGTACTCTGTCACTTGTGTTATAATTGAAGTTGTTTGGTTCTTATAATTCTTTGGAGTTATATACATGAATAGATAGAAAAAAAAAACGGTTGTGATATTTTACTTTACAGCTTAATAAAAAAATAATCTCCATAAGCTTTCAAATATACTTGTATTAAAAAATATTAGATTTTTTTTTGTCTGTAGATTTTACCATTTTGACCAAAACAAAAAACAATTTCGTCTGATATTATATAACGATGTGTCTTAAGGTGACATGTTAAGCCTAAACAGAATGGTTGCTCAAATGCAACAGCCTAAGCCGAGGTTCGGCCACTTTGGCACCCTTGAGCTTGTTGGTAACCGGCGAAGTGCCTTAGGCGCTCGCCTTAGTAATCCGGTGAAGCTGTGAAGGCCAATAACATAAGCATTTCGAAAAAAAAATCCTCAAATGCCAGCTGCACACCTACACCTACCAGTGCTTGGCGACAGAGTTTCACCTTGACTGTGAAAACGCAAAAGGCATTAGAAGAATCATAATTATGCTATAGTTCCATCACTATGTTTTACTTCACCAAAAGCTCTGGTTTACTGTGAATAATCAAACCTACCTCCATCGATATGAAGTCAGAACACACAAACACACCCATCATAAATATATAATCTGATATAAAAATCACAATGCATTTCCTGGAATCGATTTTTGGATTTCTTTTGGCGCGTTTGGAAAAAATGACGACAGTTTATTTTTATGATGCGATAAAAATAACCGAAGTCTTGCTTTTAAAAAATTTAATTCACAATCTTTTATTTTTAAAAAGATTCTTAATATATTTAATTACAATAACGAATAACAGAATGACAATGACCAGTGAAGTTCAGTACACAACCCAATCTATAGTCCTGGTGCATGCAGACAACGTGGGCGAGGAACCTTCTGGACGAATAGCGCAGTGTTTGCACATGACGTCGCAGACTTGCTGACTCTACTACCAGGGATTTTTTTTCAAACTTGTTGTTTTCAGAAAGAGATCATTTGGAATTGGCAATATAAAGGGAGTTAGGGGTAATGGCAATGACTTCCAGGGATTGATGACGGAGTTTTTACATATTTACATCGAAGACAACCACGTTATGTCTAGGGGTTGATTTCGTAGACTAAACAATATATTGTTTACCATTTCCTAGCCGAACACTTGACGATATGCGTAGCATATAAAAATATTGCGCAGCTATGTACTTACGTACGTTTATATTATATTTTAAGAATCCGTAAGTGTTTCTAGGACTATAGTCTTCTTTACTTACGCACATCGACACCTAAAAGCGACACCGTGAAGTTGGGTGGTAAATCTCTGTCAAGTTTTCCTGAGAACTGATAACTATATTTAAGGTAGTTATTTAGATATATACGTATCTACAATGCATATTTTATACACATAACTTTTACATGTGAATTTATAGGTTTTAAGTTAACTGTCGATATCTATTATTTTTTTGTTCACATTATAAATTATTATTATTATATGATAAATAGATGAATTTACTTCGTTTTGGTATCTTACTCGACTCTGTTTACAGATATATATATATAGGAAACTAATTTGAACCTTTTAAAGTTAATTATAATAATTTAATTCAAACGTTATCAGTTGCATTTAATGTTTTTAAGGTATAAAGTATAATTTCTTACGTGCGTACATAAGTTTTTTTCTAAGCTATATCTGACTACAATGTACCTAATATTACTATGTGGCGATGGTATTGAAGATAGCATAATTATAGAACGAAAAATGCATTATACAGTCTAATGAGATTAGCAATAAATAGTAAAAAGTTCTCTGTCTGTACGTGGCACTCGATTAATCTCAAGTTTTGTTTGCTAAAGATATGAGAGAAAATAATATAATAATCATAATATTTGTCAAAAGTAAACAATACACATAATTACATAATCCTGTACACAGACACAGCCACGTGTCGGACACGGTTCGTTCATTAGAGTTATATGCTAACCCTCCGGCGGAACTCCCAATCCGTGTAACTATGGATAGCGCGGGCTTCAACTTTCAGCGTTACGGTTGACCCTTAGCTACCGTTCAATACACTCATACTAAATCGAGTAAGTAGTAAGTTACTATTACAATTTAATTTTAGTAGATAACATTAGGTAGGAAAGTAAGAATGAGTAATAACTGTTAAAAAGGGTACGAAAAATGAAATATATTCAATTCGGAATAAAAATATAAATACGCTATCTTATTAAAAAAAAGCGAAACACGCGTTGAACACTTGTTTAAAAAAGTTTGATTACAAGTGTTAGCCTTGTTTACAGATAGAAAATATTTGAATTTAAATATTGTCTAACACTCTTCTAAGTTGACAGTTCTTATTTTATATGTGTAATTTATTGTATTTCTATTTATCAGATAACATCACAATAATGTTTCTATAAGTTATGTTTTGTGTTTCGTGGAAACAACATTTTTTCCCATTATTATTATATTCTTAGTTCGATGTAAAATAAGCGTAAAACCAACGTAAAAAAGTTAGTACTTTATCATCCGTTCTTTGTTTGGAATGTTTTCTATGAATAAAAGCGGTGGGGTTGTGAATTTTGTCCTATTTTGATTTTCATTCTTTTTCACTTATCCGTGACAGAAAGTGTTACGAAATTTTTATATATAATACAGTATAAAAGAGCGTCGATCAGATTTGTAACTCAATAAGTCTTTATTACCTAACAATCTACATTTATAAACATTATGTTATCAAATCGAACACGTTCGAAAAGCACACTCTAATAATAGCACTCGAAACAGATTACAAACCCCTACAAATTATAGAATCTAACAATTTACCACACTGTAACAATAAACTGAACATATCCAACAATGTATTTATTTTAAAAGGGTCCTTATTTAGCTAAAACTGATTTTTTTTTTCTATTGTCGTAAAATTTGTCTCCTCCGATGTCATTTATTATTAATGGGCGGTGCCAAGGAATTTTATTTGGCATAAAATTTATTGTGAAAATCACATAAAAATGGATAATGAGTGGAAAGCGTGACGTCGGGGCATTAAATGATGCGTTAAATATGAGATAGGTCTGCATGGAGTAAAAACTGGCAGATGTTTTGCACGCGCCGCGCGGCCGCGGACAGGCTGCCGTTTCATTTTTATAATATTTAGGGATGTTTTGTTATAAATGAAATATATTGTATTTATTATTGATAGTTTATAAATAAATATTTATTATTAATTGCTTTTAATAACATTGATTATTTAATATTATATACTTATATATATTCGGTAATGATATAATTGACTGTTCGGAACTACTGAGTAAAATTACGCGTACCAGTCGTACCTTGTAGAAACTTTAACGTACTCTATAGCTCGGTTGTTAAGCTGACCTGGAGGTAAAATTCTTACTTCATTATAGTAAGTAACAGTACAAATAAATTGGTTAACGATCTGAATATAGATATATTCAAAACAAGCTTACGGAAGCTCAAATACTTTCTAAATTCTAGTTTATATTATTTTTAATTTCCTTCTTTGTACCCTATATTTTTTTTTATATCATAGAAGGCAAACGTACAGGTCGGTCACCTGATGTTAAATGATCACCACCGTCCATAGACACTTGCAATACCAGAAGAGTCACAAATGCCTTGCCACCCTGTGTCTGAGGGAGGGGGAGTGGAGAAGGGGCGAGGGAGAGGGGAGGTGGGTTATTGGCTATATTTTCTTATAGCTAGATGTGGAAACTTACAAATGGCCTTCGTTCATGTCTAAATATTATGTAATGTAATGTTTTGTTTAGCTGTAAGTTTTCCTAAGAGTTTAAAATAAAATATTAACAATTATAAGATGCCTTCAGCTTCACTGCCGTGAATATGGTGTTTATTGTTTGCTGTAAACTTACCTGCTTTATTTATATTATTTCTGTTAAACCTAGATTCTGATGCGATGACAGTACAGTGTGTAAAGCACCATGTCGATAAATGTACCTTTCAAATCTTGCAAAGTTCACTTCGATGAATGAAAACATCGTAATCCCACCATAGCATGGTGGTAGCTTTTTTTTCTAATGCCGGTCTGTGTACCACCCTCAAATAGAAAATTTATCGCTGAGTAACAACAGATGTACTCCAGCAGCTGCACTTGAGACCTACGCCTCTAGGTTTAACGTGCCTTACGGTAATGCTGCAGTCAAAAGCCTATAAAGCATTTATCGGCGACATTCGTTTATATATTTATTTGTAATTTTGTCATTATAATTTAACCCCCAAAAGACATATACTGATTTTAAATTACTCCTGTTATGTTATTACATATAATTAAAATAATACGAGATGTGCCGTTCTGCGCGCGTCACATAGATAGATTTCAATAAATTAATTTTAATTAGAAAATATAACAATATCTTCATTATAGATATATAGAGTTATTAAAGTTTGCGCAAGAGACAGGAAGTAAATGGATAACAATGTATTTAAATAAATTTTGTAAGCAATGCATATTTTTGCTTAATTTTTTTTATCAAAACCGAAAATACTTTATTTAATTATGTCCTGAAAAGGCGCTTATGAATAACAAAACTATTACCGGTGCGGAAAACAATCCCCTCATCAAGAAGAACCTTCAAGAAACTGGACCTGATTTATCTATTCAACATACACATTTTATATGGTACTGATAGCTATCTTAAACGATCTTATCAAAAATAATAATAGAAACGTTTAACCTCGTTTTTTCGTTTTAGCGACACATTACTGAACACAATTATATACTACACCCGATGCAGATGAGACGATGCTCCGCACGACATGCTCCACGTTCCCGTTTAGCCACGCTCTCCACACACCAGCACAGTACTTCTAATACAGTCATCTGCTAAGTGTACATATTTGACGGTGGTAGAGCCACGTTGAAGCTATTACTAGACGCGTGTATCAGCTACTAAGAAATAAATAAGAATTAAATACAAAAAAAAATCCTAAACAATTCTGAGTTGAATTACGTAAAAAGGAAATTTCGTAAAAGCTACAGTTGACTTCGTATTGCTTGTTTGCGAAGTCCAGTGAAGCCACGTCAATAGCATAGTCAGTTCGAAAAAAAAAACTTATTTGCGTCGAAATAATATTTAAAAATAATTGAATAGTTCAAGCCAACACTAAGTTAACGAGAATTAAAAAAAAATTATCGATTACCGAAAATAGCTCCGTTTTAAAATTACTGAATAGATCATACATTTCTAGAAAATAATATTTTAGAGTAAAAATAACTATTTGTTCGGTTATTTTTTATTATAAACAGCTTGACGCTGTTGCCCGGAAGGGCCTTTACTGTTCACCGGGCTTAGTGGCAAGTGAGGAAAGCACTCAGCCGAAATGGAGACCAATGCAACGGTGTCAAAATGACCAAACTTCGGTTTCGGCTATTGCGTTGTTCGCAAATACGAAACTGAATAACCAGCTGTGGTAACTAACCACATAAGTAACATGGATGCGTATATACTGTAAATTTATACGCACGTATTTAGAATCTGGCAGTTTTAGTTAAGATTATCTAATTAAAAAAGAGTAAATAGGTCTGTCAAAGATTTTATGTGCCTTCTGTGTGAACGTGTATAGGATGTAGTATCGTGTGTAATTAGGTTGTGAATCGCGTTAACAGTAATTTTACATAGGAATTTGGGTTAGGAATGAGGTGATAGAGTCTAGAGATAGACTCATAGGTGATAGAGATTCATAAGGTGGTAGAGCCACGCTGAAGCTATTACTGCCTTCAGCATGAAGGGGTCGACTCGCCCGGGGTAGTACCACCCAGCCCATAGAACACCGACGTGAAGTAACAGTGCTTGCATTGTTGCGTTTCGTTCGGTCAGTGAGAGGACCGGAGACCCACCTCCTCCCTTTCCCTCCCTTCCCCTCTCTCTTTTCCCCCCAAACGTAGGCTGGCAACGTACTTGCAACTCCCCTGGTGTTGCTAGTGTCTATGGACGGCGGTGATCACCTGTTCGTTTGTCTCCTATGATATAAGAAAAAGGTGAGTAGATTAAAATAGAACCATTTAAAAGTAAAAATAGTCGCTTAGAAATAAAAATACAAAATCATAACTATTTGTCAAGTGAATTAAAATTTCTATGACATAAACATTCAATGATAAATAGTTTACTATAACATATTTTTAACTATTCTCTACTCATTGAACACATTTACATTGTAGCAGTCAGAATTGCATAATGGTGACAAAAGGACAGAAGTTTGACTCCAAGAAAAAAAAAATTAAAGCATGCATGTAAATCTATTCATAAGGAATAGTCTTATAGATACTTTTTTTTTGTTAAATTTCAAATCAGTCAAATCGTATCCAAATTTGACTGCAATTTTGAGAATTGAATTTGCATAATACTTACTATATATTGCATACACGAGTCAGAGGTACAGAAAAAGACTTACAGAGAAATATGTCAAATCTTTTTTAACCCGAGCGAAGCCACGGACACAATTTATTATTACCACAAAGTCTCATCAAAACCCGTTCGGTTCTTTTTGCTTAAAAGAGTAACAAATACCTGTCCTCACAAACTTTCTAAGTTATAATTATACTTGCGACCCGCCCCAGTTTCACACGGGTGCAACGTAGATACTAATTTGGGGCAGTATGGAGTGATTAATAATATTATTTAAGATATACAATTCCCTAGCACATTAAATTGTTTTATCTCGTAAGGTTTAGCCAGCGTTTGCGATGTAAGCGCACAAAAATATGTTTGTTACGACATGACATTACAAATCTTTGAATTTTTGTTTTTCTGTACTATAATATATATGTATTATACATATAAACCTTCCTCTTGAATCACTCTATCTATTGCCGAAAACTGTATTAAAATCCGTTGAATAGTTTAGAGATCTAAGCGAATAAAGAGTGGAAGCGACTTCATTTTATACTATGTAATGATTTAGAGCAGTGTTTTTCAAACTTT
This sequence comes from Antheraea yamamai, assembly GCA_036509395.1. Taxonomy (NCBI): domain Eukaryota; kingdom Metazoa; phylum Arthropoda; class Insecta; order Lepidoptera; family Saturniidae; genus Antheraea; species Antheraea yamamai. The sequence continues at coordinate 1,694,086 of AP028446.1, forward strand.
TTCTTGACACGGCCCCTTTAGTACGAAAAAATATTTCGCGACCCTCCTGCCCGTTATTTTTCTTTCATGTATTTTATTTTGCAACAAATATTATGCAGTATATATAGTATATATAGTATATATAGTATTATATATGCAGTAGGTTTTCCAACCTTTTACAACTCCGTTATAGAAGCTTCGCGACCCCCCTAAAGAGGCTTCGCGACCCCCTTGGGAGTCGCGACCCACACTTTGAAAGACACTGATTTAGAGGAAGACGATTTTTTATTTAATTTATTGCAATGAATATTCATAGTCACAGAAATCTAATTTACAACTTCCAAATTGTTCACAGTAAAATCTACAATTCAACGCCACTTCTTAGACTTGAAAATAGATTCTTCATTCATTATAACCATTCAAAACCTTATGATTTTATATTTAGAGTGCATAATGGTATAATTTATTGCGATCGACGATCAAAAAATAACTTTCAAGATGACAATAGAATCTTGCGAGACGATTTGTCGCCGCGTGTCAAATCGCTTACTGAATGAAGTGAATGAATGAATGAACTTTTGAACGAAATGACGGCTGTTATGCAATCAATTAGGGAGGGCGGTAACTTAAGGAGCCTTTTGAAATGTGACGCTACAACTTCAAGTTAAGGGCCATGAAGTATTTCAAAGAAAAAATGTAAAATATTTATATATACCAAAAATATGTAGTATATATAATTAATACAAAACACATATAAATAAACTGAAATGATTAGTTGTTTATTCGCGTTAAATTTTCGAAACTGTTAAACTTATTTTGACGAGAGTTTTATTACGAGATAGAGAATTGTTCAGAACATTATTACATATAATTATGCTTTTCAATAGGTGTTAATCAGTACTAACAAAATTACGATAGAAAAATTAAAGAAAATCCATAATGAATCCAGATAATCCACATAGTTTTACAACCGATCTCTACGTAATATATTCTTCGCCAAAAACTCAAACTTATAGTAAGTTAACTAACCAACGTAATTTAACTTTAATTTTCTAATCTTAGTTAATATCAACATCAAAAAGCCTTAATAACATTCAATTACATTTACCGCCAAATTTTGAGAATTGACCTCCAGACATTAGACAAGCAAATTAAAATTAAGACAGATTTAGGTAAACAGAAATTCCATTTTGTTTACAAACGCTTATCTCGTGGCTCCGTTCGGTCTTTATAAAGCTAAAACGCATTACTCAAAGAAGCCGCTACTTAAACACGACATTTTACACTCAAACGGGTCCGTCTTACACCTTATTGTATCCTCGATTCATTCATAGTTCAGTGTGTATCGTGCATTTAATAATTTCCAATTGAAAAACTCGAGTGGCTGTAGCGAAATTTAGCTTTATGGAATACTTTTACAGCCTCTTCTAGTAATGATTATTACATCAGCTGAAAAATAACGGTCAAATACATGTAGACGTTGCATATGTTGCCTTTCAAGTATTATATAAGCAGAATGTTTGTAATATCTGACCACCTCCTCCCTCTGCTCAGCAAAAGTAAGCAATATTCTTACTCCCTTCCCATGTTTACGTAAACATTTATATAAGTACTAGCTTCTGCTCGCGATTTTGTCCGCGTGGAATAATGACTTTGGGTTAACTAACACGCAGTGGAAGCTCTCAAAAGGAAAAAAGAACGACTTTGAAACATTTTTCGTTGGTGCTTCGCTCCTATCCTCCTTATATCGAATCAACAGCCTAAAAACTAAGTTTCAAGTTCGTGGCTCTAAAAATAAAGATACTTCCATACAACTTTTCACCCCCTCATTCAACCGCTTACACCCTTTTTTCGCATTAAAAAGTAGCCTATGACATTTCTCAGGCTCTAGGCTATCTGTGTATTTTATTTAAATCAGTTCATTAGTTTTAGCGTGAAAGCGGGACAGACAGACAGACAGAGTTACCTTCACATTTATAATATTAGTAAGGATGTTTAATTTGTTCTCGTTACCTTATTGATTCACGAGCAGAAGTTAACAAGTATAGAAATAAGGAGTTTATAGTCTATAAAGGAATTCACTTATAGTGTTTTGCTACTAAGGTAATTGTCGCCCAGTGGAAAAGACCGCGCGCCTCACATCAAACCTACACACCCAGTTCCCCCATCCCTTATGTCATCAAAAATAAGCAAATGAAAGATCCCCTTCCTCTCTTTAGTACTTACGTAATATTTGAATGGCACCTAGTTAAAAGTAATCATAGAAGAGAGAGAGAAAGTTGCCATTTTTTGTAACAAAAGAAAGAGACTACGCTGTGCATGACGGTAAGCACAGGCCTAGTATATACACAATTCATCGTTAATTATTGCTGCCATGCAAGCCTGCAAGTCTTCTGGCAGTTAAATATATCCTGACTGATCCCGTAACGTGAAAAACTTAACTAAAAGATGATAAAGATACAAGATTTATCACTACGTGTCTGATGGTTGCAAGCCAATCGGGTAAAGTTCCCTACCAACCCGATTAGTTACTGTATACACACCAGTTGACACACCTAAGTGTGCCACTATGTTGAGTATCATAACTTGTGTAAGGTAGCTGCGACTCTACCACCCTGCAGATATTCTCAGTGTTTCTCATATTTAAAACAGTTAACTAAATGAAGCGATAACACACAAATTCCAACAGCGTATAAATTTTGCCACAATTATTTCACATAATGAAACTCACGAAGTTACTCATGAAAATTCCACGCGAAAATCTATTCACATATATCTCGATGCGTTTAAATAATATAGGGTAACTTTTGCAAAAGGCAGCTTTCGGTTAAAAACAACATCGTAATGAAACCATACTTTCATATGGTAGGGATGTCTTTAAGCCTGTCTGTCTTTAAGCTAGCCTGGCTAACTACAACCCTCAATTTGAAAATCTATCTCCAAGCATCCATAGATGTTTTCCGATATATGCATTTGAGAGTCTGTCCTCTAGGCTTCATTTTCTGAGACCACATTGGCATTTTACATCAGATGAGATTATGGTAAATGCAAAAAAAAAATTGTGAGTCGTCGTGGGGCGCCTGGCGATGTGAAACATCAAAATTATTATATACAGTTAATATGCTTATACGAATAGTGTAGGGCATGAAATGAATATGGCATAATCAAAAGTAAAATATTAAGATATTTTTCAAGCAAAAGATGATTGTTTACTTTGTAAACATTTATATTCATTACATACAAAAGATTAGAATTCAAAATCACTTGGCGTAGCGACGCGTCTATCTGACTCGCTGATACAGATGTTTCACATCAAACATTTATAATGTATAAATAGCTGATGAAATCTTGAGTATATATTGGAATTAAAAGAATTGGCAACAATGAAACTCTTTGAACTGTAATACCTTATGAATCCATTGAAATCCTGTGTACAACTGGAAGTAGGTCTCCTGACAGGAAAGCGTTATAGGTCAATTGGACGACGGCGACTGCAGAGACTAGACCTACCTTGATTGGACACGACAGTTGCCTGGACTGGACAATTGACTGTCTGGATTGTAACGCGTCCACCAAGCGTAGTATCTAATATAACGGCACGCCAAGCCAGAGTATATATCCAGTACCCAACAAGATTGTAGAGACTTTTATCCAAATTGGACCGTAAACAAATGACGATAATCCCGACACAATGACTTCAGGTCGAGAATTTTTGGCGGGATCTTGGAATGTCATGTAGTGTAATTTATATTTGATTCATAATCTTGTGTTATTTGACTCTATATTTTGTTATATTGATGGTGTTTTACGTAATATTCTTTGGTTACCGTGCACAAGTGAAGTGGATGGAAAATAATGACACGGACTACGGAGTGTGGATTCTGGCTTGCAACAAAAACTCCCTGGAAAGTTCTAGCAAAACTGTTACCATCTTGTTAGTTCATTGAAATGATCGCAAGAAACTTATAATTTCATTACCTACTCGATAATGGTAGTAACAATCTACTTGAAGATAGGTTGCCATAAATAAAATATAGAAAGAAGATTTCAGATCAACATAATATCGAAGAATGGTATCTAATGGATTGTCAATTTCTCCATGGTCATGGTATAGTTTTGTTACTATATCCTGCTACTAGAAGTTAAAGTTATTCTTAAAATTTACTATTTCAAATATCGCGAAACGCAATCGTTTTACACTGCTTATTTTGCTGTCCACCCTCATTAAGACTTGGCAGTATGAACCATTAGCACGGTTAATGACTTTCCTCCTTCCTGTCATAAACAACAGGATGTGACGTCGTCGCGCCGGACACGCGCCGCCCGGAAACGCAGTCACAATGCATTATGGCGCCGCATTTAAAATAAATCAATAACTTTTTAAATATCTCTCCAATATTACTGCAAAATACATTTTGTGACTGTAGTAAAATTATTTAATAATAAAAATAATCACATAAATTAAATTAAAAAAATAATTATATTTGATTCAACGGATGTATGTATGATTCATTCTGAAATTATCCGTCCAGAAGTTGACGGAGAGACAATTCCTTCAGCAATATCGTCGTAATAATTTTATTGAACCACGACAATATTAAAAAAAGTACATAAATCGCCAATAAACTAAAAGTTAAGCTTTAAAGTAAGTCTGAAGTCATTGTGACGACAGGTTTAAACCGTAAATTATGTTGAAAATCAAGTAAAATTTATTTTTAAATTTCATACTTAAAGATTTCAATTTCAGTCATGTTTAAAGATTTATTATTTATCAGTAGATTAGGCGAATTCCGGGTAAACATATTTTTTTCATATAAATCTTTATTGATATTTTATTATTTTATAGGTTCACTTCGACTATTTTATAAATAGTTAAGCAATGCTCAACTATCAGGCAACGGTGTTATGACCATGTTTTCCTTGTCGAAAAACTCAAATTTATAGTAAGTTAACTAACCAACGTAACGTCATTTTAGTTTTCTAATATTAGTTAATATTAAAGTCAAAAAACTCTATACAAAACAATACGTTAATAATTCGGTACTAAATTCAAACAAATAAAACACCGTAACAAAACGCCTCGCCATATTGTCGGGGAGATGGAAATGAAATAGTCGATATGTTACGCTCCAAACAGGCGATTTGTTTCGCACACTCGTATCTTGGATATTGTTGTGTCACTGTATTTATTAGGGGATGATTGGAATAGTATCCAATCTATTGAGAACAATTTATCATCACGCCATTAACAGTGATAAGGTGACTTGAAAGAACAGTGTTTTATTCTATTTATTATTAGACCTCAAATGGATGTAATCACATCGATGGAATACGATAACACAGTAAATAAAGGAATTATTTAACCGACATTTATTTTATCTATAATAACATAAATGCTTGTCTAATCTAATGCAATATCCAACATTACACATAGCACCTCCACACACGTGCACGCACACATGCTTACACATAAAAGTGGAAGGGTTTTATTTTTTTTCCCTTATCAAACTGAAATAGTTTAGAAAAAAATATCTGACACAAAATACATATAAGAGTTGTTGAGGTATGTATGCTTGGTACACATATATACACTTGGTAGTTTGGTACACATACTCATATAAGAATGAATATGTAGCTTAGCTTAGGTTAGCTCAGATAGGTCTCGAATTGCATGAGTCAGGGAACAGCCCAAGCCGAGGTGTGTCGTGCATCCTTGAGCTAGTTATCAAAATAAAATTGGCTGAGTGCCTTAAGTGCTCGCCTTAGTAGTCCGGTGAAGCTGTTAAGACCTTGCTAGGTCAATAGCGTAATCATATCGAGAAAAACATAATCTAATGTAATATCTATTTATAACATGGATCATACATTGTGAGATGACATAAAACTCCCTGTAAAGATGTAACAATATTAAAAAACAAATGTAGAAAACAATAAACTACATTTTATAGAGAAAATAGAGATCACCCAAACTTGCTAACTCTAAAATTGTAACGAAAAAATTACGTACTTGATAAATGATAATGGCAGTAATAGTCTTGAATAGAAAAGACTGTATGTCAAATTGGGAAAGTATAAAGATGCTAGTGTGAAAACTGACTTATAAACAACGTGAAGAACGAGTTGAAAAGTTGCAAAATCAGCCTTAATTTGAATGTATATTAGTTATGCACACTGTAGGAGTGAGGAGCAAGTCCTTGCCTTACATATGTTCTCGGGATGCCCGTTTGTGGGAATAAATTTGTTTATTAGGTTGTTACTTTATCATACCACACAACAACAGCCAAGTTGAGACATAATTCACCGTTTACTTGTAACCATTGCGACGCATTGGCTACCTATAGCATCACGCGACATGAGGCAACAAATACGGGCAGTTGGACTCTCGTCACCACCCTGGGATCGTGACTCTCACCTCGTACATTGAACCGGAGTTGAAGCCACTCTCGATTCAGACTTCGAACGGTAGTGACTTCTCTTAGATTTAGTTACGGTGCTATTAGTTCATACCTCGAACAATAGTTACCTTTTAGTGTTAAAGTGAATATAAGTAAAAGTGTATTCTTTTGATATTAAATATTTCTTATTAAGAGTGCGTTTTTTTCAATCTCGCGGACTCGCCCCACATAATTAGGGTCATAATCATTATATTCAATGTGTTATGATAGTGTTGCTGTGCAACCTAACCGAGTGCTTGAACGCGACTAATAATTCAAGTATTTGATAAATATAATTTTAATTCAGATGTGCTAATGTACACATAATAAGTAGAGCTCACACGAATTCTTAAAAGTCAGTTGGTGTCCACCAAGGCTCAACTTTGGGCCATCGATGTTAATTTAATTTCTCCTCCATAACTATTTTATGTGTAGTTAATGTAACGCTATCATCAATTTAAACCATCATGATATGTAGTAAATGATCGATAAGTATAACATTAGCTTCGTGTTAATCCCCAAAGATCCGTCAACACGTGTTTACAAACAATAAAGGGTAAAATTTACAGCACGACATATCGATTCGTTACGTTGATATAATTAATTTGGGTTCAGACGGTAGCCGGTCATGTTTACCATGAAAAATTAAAGCCAGTAACAAGCATAAAGAAAAATATCAGAAGTTACCGATTTGTTTCTTATCCTACTAAAACAATAATCAAAGTTGGTGGTCATGGTTGTTCGTTATTCTTTGTCAAAAACTATCGAACGGATTTAGATGAAACTTTACATACTGTAAACTAAATACCAAAAACTGTGACAAACTGGTAGTTCCATGTTTCAGACGCAGTAAAACAACTAACAGTTTTTTAGGTAACAGTGTTAGGTTTTACGACGTCTCAACGTAAATTCCCAAATCATATTATCGATTCACTGGACTGTAAGTTTAAGCGATATGTCTAGCAGGTACTGGTGTCTTTTTTGTTATGTTTTGGCTATTATAGAGTGGATATGTAAACGATGGTGGTGTCTGGAATTGACTCCTGTCTCTGTGCATCCACTAAAAACTATTGCGACGTGTATTTAATATATGCATCTACATACTAGTATACATCAGAATAACACATAAATTATAATTATAAAGATATAGTTGCTGAAAAATTCTCAGAGTTTTCTCGTTGTGTCCTGGATAAATCGTTGGATTTACATGAAGATAATAGAAGAAGATGAAGAATTCATTATTTATGAAGGCATAAAGACAGACTGAAGTTTAGGGGGGGCTAGCAGTAATTAATATAGAATCATGGCTATTCACAAGAAAGATGTACTACAAATGCTAAGTTTGTAAAGGAATTATTTTTGGAGAATTTCTCACAAGAAGATTATCAAAACTTTAACATTGAAAATTATTACTGACTTTAACGAGTGGGTAATTATTTCAGAGTGTTTTTTGATAACTTTAATATTTCATCAAGATGGTATTATTAGAACTTTCTAGATGACGGGTGCTCAAACAATCGATCTGAGTACTTTTTGAGTTGGTCCCAAGCAATTTTTGCTGATATAGGACTATTGACAAATTTTGTTTTAGATGGTAGTAGGTTAGGAATAAGCAACTAAAATTTATTTGATCTACTATCAGGCCAGAATAACCCCTCATCATTTCCTTTTACTCTTTTTTGCAGGAGTTACCTACACCTAGCTAGACGACAATCCTGCATCACTCATACTTGCAGCCTTTCAGAGTCGATCTGTTGTAGTCTAACAATATTGAGATGGGTCGCTAGCAGTTCAAGTTTGAGCACCCCTATTCTGAGAGGTAGCGTTACATCTCAGACGTTCGTGTTATTACATATTTCCCATTTGCTTCACGTGTGCGCAATAAGAATCAAGCTATGCTACGTGAAATATCACCAATACTACTCAATACAGGGTGTAATAACGCAAGGTTATGTATATAAAGCCTACTACATAAGAGACTAAGGTCCCGGCAAAAACTTTAATTATATAGTTTGTGTGGCCGCCCAGATTCAGCCGAATTAACTGATTGATCAGCTATCTGATGATTCGTGTACTATTTACCAAACGATTATTGTTCAGTCTACTAAGATGTTAACTTAATAAATTTTAAAGTATGTGATCCTTAATCGTTAATTTCAATAATATATTACGTATATAATTTAATCTTAGGTATAGCAACACAAAATCATGGGAACAATTTGTAAAGTATTCTAAATTTTATTATTTAAATAGCCGTATTATATAGCAAAGTTTTAGTATATGTTTTGTTGCATTAAGTAATGTATAAAACAAGTTATGATCTTCAAGTTAAACTGATCGAACATACAATAAATGTCCGTCAACTCTTTTGCAATACAATATTAAAACCAATAAATATCAACCAATATAATGCAGTAGATATTTGTTTAGAGTACAGGTAACTAAACAAATTCGACAGTATTTTTTCTTCACATAGTGAACTTAAATTCTATAGAACAACAAATGTATATATCACGCGAGTGAAGCAACGGGGTTAGCTAGTTATTAATATATACATATATATACTTTTTAATATTCAATTATTTATTTGCATATTTAATGTAAATTCGTTAAATGAATCCCGTTCTCATTTACACACTTGATTGAAGAAATGTCAAACACCACTTAATTTGAACGCTCGTTAATCAATCAAAAAAAGGAAAATCATTGTAATAACATAATATAAACAATAACCATTCAACGATTGAAATTGAACAAAGGAGCGAACGACAAAGTATCGAGGGGTAAAAAGCGTATAAAATGTCGGGTAAACGAACAAAGAGTCTTTGGAGGCAATCCATGTATTTTATTGCTGAAAAGTATAATGGTAATAGTATTCTGTGATTGCATTTTGCGGTACGGACGCTATTGTGCAATATACTCTATGAATCGAGTCATAAGCGACGGGCGATTTGATTATAACAGTTATCGAAACATCACTATTCACACCTCTTTATGATCATTTAACAAAATCTAAACGAGACACTGTATAATAAAAACTTATTGTTATTTCCGAACCCTTTTAATGAATCTTTGAATATATCCGCAATTCTAAGTTATAATTTAGCTGTTAGAATAGTCTGTTAGGTTTCAGGTATTATTTTATTTTTCAAACTGTCTACGCTATTGACCTGACGGGCCTTCACAGCTTCACCGGACTACTAAGGGGAGCGCTTAAAATACTTTGTCGCTTAGCAACAAGTTCAAGGGTGTCAACGTGGCCGACCCTCGGCTTAGGCAGCTGCCTTGGATGTAATACCGTGAATCTTTCTAAGTTCAGGTGCTATTGACTATGAAACGCTATAGGAGACACAGAAGAATGGTTGAGTATTTGTTGTTACTAATTAATTAGTTAGTACTTAGTAATTACAGTTTAACTCCCATTTATATAATGACTCATGTTCCGCTATTATTTCAAATTAAAGATACCGCTAACTTAAAATTGATGTTTCTTTTCGCTTGTTATAAAAGAACACGTGGCCCGTTGTATACAAAGTTTATTCTTAAAGTGGTCTAATTATCTGTCGATCTATATTAATAAATCTGTAATTTTACCTGTACGTGTATGTTTTTTCTGATTTTGTGATAGATATCCCAACAAATGTTATAAATGCGAATGTGGACTTGTTTGTTACGTTTTAACTTAACTACTTGACTAATCATCATAACGTTTAGCATCACATTGTCAGTGGTACAAAAGAAGGCATAAAGGACTCTTCATCCTGAAATATAGCCGTTTCCGAAGGATATGTCAAATCTACAGTAATTCAAGTGAAGCCATGAGCAACAACTAATGTATTATAAAAATCCATATTTTTTTCCTTATGTCTGGATTTAACTCATAAAAAGTTTGAGTGATGTACAGAACATTCTGTAGATGTGTAAGTATATTTTATTTTGTGGGTGATCGGTTATAAAAAATATCAATAATAATTTTAAAAATTGTAAAATATGAGTAAAAATAAAATTATTACCTGGAATTGCCGTGATATAAATGCCTAGACAGTTGCGGATATAATTTTTTTTTTAAATTACACGCTTTCTTCTTATTAGTTAAACCATACTATATCGTCAGTCTTAATAATTTGTCAAGCTTTCGAGAGGTATTACGTGCTTTAAGCTCTGTGAATTCAACATTGTACTTCAATTAATGTCAAACTACAGTACTCAAGTTTATTGACATGGGAATCTCGACTAATAATTCCTTAAGTTTCATTACGCCTAGTTATTGCCTAATTTATCGTAGACAGATTTTATGAATGAGTTTTAATTATGGTCGTAATTGAGTTAATATATGAGTTGAGAGACTTCAACCTCAGTTTTTTATTATACCTTTTGCTGGGCGTGGGCTTTCTTTCTGTCTGACAGGCCTGTGTGGCCGGCAGATCACGTCATGTATGCTGTGATTCGTTTACAGATTTACCTGATACTTTACACTTTACACGAAAATTTCAATTAGGTTGAAATTATTTTAGTGAGTCTAACAGAAATTAATTTTTGCTTTCTTATTTGTATAGATAGAATAATTGATATTGATGTCTGGAAATGGCTTCCTCTCTGTACATCGACCAAAAAATATAATGTACGGTTGTAAGAATTATTTGAGTAAGTAACATAAATTAAAATAGATAAACCTGATTCGGTTTGTTGTCAACTTCTTTCGGTAACTGCGACGTCTTACAAGCAATGATAGTATTTTGACGTTCATGAGTCGTGGTGAGCTAGTGGTTTGACCGGTAAAATATCAATCCAACGTCCGCAGGTTCATAACTCGGCATGTACTTATGATTTTTTTAGGAATTCGCGTATTAATTGAAATTGCTAACACTATCGGCTGAGGGTGAAGGAAAACATCGCGAGGAAACCTGAACTCGAGAAATATTCTTGTAGTACTACTTACTGTACGTGTGAAAATATATAAATTTGGATTCTCAAAATTTGAAATCTCCAATACGTCGTGGGCTGGCGATTATGCCTATACCTTCCTTCGGGAAGAGGCCTGTGGCCCTGCAGTGGGTCTCTTACAGGCTGATGACAATGAAGTCTCTTCTAAGCGCCTAAATTGAATAAAGAAATTTTAATCTTTATTGATCAAAAATGTTGTTTTCCCGAACATAAACATTTTATTTACAAAAAAATTATCATTCTCCGGATAGCACTTACCATTCGAACAACAACAACAAAACATCTATGCATATCAACATACACATATGAAAGCTGAATAAAAAAAACTACCCCATTCGGTACCTAAGTTAATTTCGCGTTAACATCCACCTACCCCAGTAGCCATAACACGTGCACCCTAACGACGGGTACCAGGTTCGTTTCTGTTTTAAAAGCATTTTTAGCATGCTTTATTAACTTTTCACCGATGTGTGCTATATGTCCAACTGTATAACTCGAAATATTAATTATTTCATTTAACGTTTTTTTTTAATAATTATTGTAATTTTTAGCTCAACTTGGAAGTCAATTCACATTGTAATTTTACCGTGTTATCTTGATTTTAAATCAGGTGACTAAGCTAAGAAACAAATAATATACATATTAGAATGTCCATTATTTACGAAGTTGGCTTTATTACTTGGATATCATTCAAATCGTTAGTTCATTTGATCGATACTTAAGTCAAAAAACCAACTTGGTAAATAGCCGACACCCTAACATAGGCACATAAATAAAAATCAATAGCCGATTGTACATAAGCGAATAAGTTAAGTAAAGCTGCACACACACCAACTTGAAAATTTTTAAAATTTGGTTTAAAAATCCCCATATAAAAGTGAATTAGATAAAAGATAGTAAATTCTCAAAAATATTGATAAAATTGACAGACTAACATTAAAACTACGTAAACGTAAACTGACGTAAACTAAAACGTTCATTTACTATTTCTATTTCATCACATCTATCTAATTTTCGTTTTTCGGGGTGGACAACTAGTAATATATAAAAACGAAACATTAAGAGGAAGCATAACTAAAACTTTCATAATTTCTTCATATCTTTCTCTCCCTTTAGATAGTTTTGGCTCACGAGACACGAAAAGTTTCCTATATATTGAGTAACAATTATCTCTTTCCTAACGCCTTACGTAAATTTATAAACCATAAGAGTTCCTATAAACATATAGCGCCTAATTGAATGAACTATTAATTAAATTTAGTTAATACTGTAAGCAAGTTGAGTAATTATAGGCATAATATAACCTTATAACCAATTAATTATTCATAGTTAGCTGTTTAATATACTGAGGTTTATTGAGTACTGGAAATTTATGTATTTACTTATTGTTTGCCAAAATCACAATCTCAATATGAGTATAAGATTATAATATTTATTCATACATGTTATCATTTGTTATTTGAATTCTTTTGAATTATCGTAAAAACCTCGTTTATTAATACTCCCATTAATATTTATGTTCAAATGTATATTTATTTATTTATGCCAAAAATACTCACCGGTATTTATTATCAGAGCTTACTTACACGTAAATAGGATTATAACTTGTTATTATCGTAGTATTTAGCGTAGCACAATATCTGGCAACTCAATCAATCTAGGCAAACGCGTGATATCAATTCAGTGCAACATGTACGTAAGTCTACATATCTCCTTAACTAATACAGATGTCATTTTAACGTTATTAGTGTAACTTAAGCTATATCTTGTAATATATATTTAAAATACAACAACTATAAATTAATTTAGGTTTAAAAGTTAAAAAATAGAGTTAGTTTGTTTTGCACGTTTGACACTTGGACAAACACTTGCGTCCATTAATTCCATGCTTTGATCTAGCTCTGCGTTAACGGGTGACTTTCAATTTTGAAAACCCCTCTAGGGTCACGGTTGATGTTTTGTTGTTTTGTCGAACATAAATAGTTTACTTCCATCCGCTTACATATTAATTCCAAAGTAACTTGTGAGAATGACTTTTCCTCGTTTTATAAAAACGCTAAATAATCGTTACACCTTTGTCACATTTCATTTTAGTCTGTGTTAATATTTTTTTCATGTATATATCTCCATATCTCAGATATTATAGTTTAAAATAAATCTGTTTCAGTGTTGACGATTTTTTTTTCTTTTCTGTAGAAAACTTGCTAATACACGCTACTTTGTCTGCGTCATTTATTATCAGAATAGCATATAGTATGTATAAATAAATACATACAAAGCTTTATATTTCGTGGAAAAAGATAAAATTACTTGTTCTCAGTTCAATTTTTCTAATTTTAACATAAAGAGTTATATATGTATAATTTTTTTATTCTATGCTATATTGGTTTTCCAATAGGGGAACTTTTCATTATGGCAGTAGATAATATTTCCAGAACCCCTCTGTTGTATGCATAGAAGAAAAAATATAAACGCAATACCGCTTGCCCCACTTCTCTAAGTGAAAAAAAACATCACTTGACACATAGTGGTTTATAAAAGTCGTATTTTTGTAAAACTTTAATAACTTCATCTAAGGATCAAGTATCTAAGTAGCAAAAGTATTTTTTTTTTTCTTGAAATCTATCCACCTATCCACACAACACCTATCAATTTATTTATATATAAAAATAAATCTTAAAACTTCAGAACTTGTGACTTTCTAGTCTGTCCATATAACTATCTCCACTGGATTGCAAAGCGAATAAATTACCAACTTCCTTCTATACATTGTCGACCGTCGAAATAAAAAAAAAGTATCACAAAGATGAGTATGTTACCTTATTATGGTAGTCGCGAAGTCCCATATATACGCCTATAATCTTGATGGTTACTGAAAAGCTAACCCGAGTCAAAATGAGAGATTTACTATGTGTATTATAGTTGCGTTCTAATCAGACAAAACTGTAGTATCCTACCATCCAGTAAAATCTAATCGCCAATATATAAAATAACTCTAAATATACTACTACGGTCAATGTCGAGGTCGAAATAATGTTTTTTCTATACATACAATTTAATTTAAGCTAAAATATACGTTATACTAACGTGATACGATATACTTTTGCATATAACTATTTTAAAGATTTTTTTAAAACCAGTAAGTTACCAAAGCAAGTGTATATTGCAATTCAATACAGAATCGATCGCCGTACAACAATGACCATATACCTGCCGCAAACAAGCTTAAAAACACAATAGATGTACAATGGAGTCAATATTTCATTCATTCGAGACTGAATATATGAATGAACGTAGATATCAATGAATGGACAAGTGCCCCGTAGGACGCCAGACAACGAGGCGTCGCGTCCGAATTGTTAAGTATTTTAAACAAATTTTTCTTGGAACTACGACACTCGATGCCCATTGACTCCTCGTCTACAAAGAACAGGTGCTAATTAAATAACTTTTCTGGGCTCATATCCGTTCTACCTATTAGTTCTCGTAGTGTTATTCAACAGTCATTTTAAATAGAATAATCGGAAGACGCTATACTAACATTTGCAGCATATCATTAGCAAATTCTATTGTAATTTCGTCCGTGTATTTGAAGTTTGAGTATGTGTTCCTGTATTTTTATTATGTATTATGTAACTAGCTGTGCCCACGACTCCTTCTGCGTGGAACCTTATCTAAACAAACAGTGACTAATAAAATCATCTGAATGTATTAAGTCTATTTACTTACCTACTTTTCTCTCCTACTTAAGTCACGTTGTCATTAAAATTACAATAACTTTTGACAGAGTGAATCGATTTTAATGAAACCAACTAAATGTTACTCGAGGATATACTTTATGAGTGTTGGTGAGGTTTTATCGTGGACGCAGTAATTTAGCAATGATGCGTGTTCGAACAAACAGACAGACATTTCTAAAAACTACTTATATGCTCACATGCTGGAGCACATGTGTGCTTCATTAATCCGTATATGTATGATTAGATTCAAATCAAATCAAAATACTCTTTATTCAATTTAGGCCCTGAGAAGGCACTTATGAACGTCAAAACTACCACCGGTTCGGAAAACAACCCAGTCATCGAGAAGAACCGGCAAGAAACTCGATCTGGTTTATCGTTTCACAATACATAACATATTTTTGGAATATTACAAAATAACGACATATAAAGTTACATTCGTTTTTGGTGGATGCACAAAGAGAGGCGTCACTTCCAGACGTCGTCATCGTTCACATATTGATCCACCCTGTAATAGCCTTTATGTAAAAAGACCCGCTTGATATACCACTTGAACTTACTTGATTGGCTAGTTTAGCGTAGTAACATTCCCGTTGTTGCATCCAAGGCGAGGTTCGGCCACATTGGCACCCTAGACCTTGTTGCTAAGCCAAACATTAGTCCGGTGAAGCTATGCAGGCCCATCAGTGCAATAGCGTATAATCTGATAAAAAAAAACTATGAATATTTAACATCAAAAGTAAATATGGCTAGCTTCTTCCGCTACACGTAGAAAAATAATTGTACAATCCATTCAGTTTGCATTATCTTGTTTACAGAATTACATCTCCGGCATATCTGTTAATAACCCTCTGTCAGACCTTTTCGATTTGCGAGGGCGTTTTTTATCTGCAAAGGGTGTATTGTAACCCTTCAACCGTTCAGTATAAAGGTTACAATTTTACCCAATTTGTCTATCGTATGATCAGATATACGGATGCGAGCGATGTTTGCCTTCGCATTGTTATTTTTACACAATTGTTCGGGTCTCCGTACATTCAGTGTTCGTGATCAAACGCGGTCACGTCAGATATTGTAACAATAGTCAGAGTTAAAAAAACGCCTTGATTGTAAAAAAAGGTTTGCGTTGATAGCGAAAAATTTTTTTAAGCCACCGTTGACCTTTTGTTGTGTGAATTAACGTACTAATATTTATTATGTGGAAGTTTATTTCTATTTTTTTAAACAACAAAAATACATAAATATGTGAAATTAATTTTTTTTCGTTACCTTGGTAACACAACGTTTTAAACTGGTTTCGGTATTGGAGTAAAACAGCTTATATCAGGACAATGAGAGGTAATATCGATGAACCAATTTTTTAAATATTATCACAGATCTTGCTTGTCTAATATCAGACGGAAATGAGTTCCATAGGAGTAGTACAGCTTGAGTTTGAAAAATGAGTGTGGCAGACAGAAAATTTTCATAGGGAAGTTTGAAAGGGAATTTAAAAAAAAAAAGGAAAAGACTGTTTTACTTAGTAAACTAATTTTCTCCGTTAGCACGAGTTTTGTTAACACATTTTTTACAAGTATTATTGTGGGTATAACATAAAGGGCAGTGTTAAAATCAGTTACATTGACTAGTAGATATATTTTATGCTATTAATATTTATTATAAATGAGAAAGTTTGTTAGGATCGATGTTTGTCACTCTTTCACGCAAAAACTACCGAACAGATTCTGATGAAATTGTATAAAATAGTTTATACATAATATTAATATAGGGTGTAATATATGAAAATATGTTTTAAAGTTTTGTAAGTGGAAAAATACTGCTATTTGGAGGCTACCGTGGTTTTTTCCTACCTTACCTACCTTCCTTACCTAGGTATTTGAATACCTAAACCGCTAGAGTTATACGAAGATAATGTATGATGGGTTTGTTTTTATAAACAGTCCTAAAAAAAGTCCGCGATACTGTATCTCTACTACATATGTCAAATCAAATCAAATATACTTTATTCAGTTTAGGCCCTAATAATACTTATGAACGTCGAAACTACCACCGGTTCGGAAAACAACCCGGTCATCGAGAAGAACCGGCAAGAAACTCGATCAGGTACATCTTTATAACATATATATTTCCAATACACCATACAATCGTTTTTAGTGGATACACAGAGAGGAATCCATTCCAGACATCACTATCGTGTACGTATTGATCCACTCTATAATAGCCTTTTGACACCAAAACCCGCTTGACATGGCTCTTACACTTACAGTCCGGCAAATCGGTAACATGCTTTGGGCCTTTATTGTGAAACTTAACACTATTAGCTAAAAAACTATTACTGGTTTTGCTAAGTCTGAAACATGGGACGACCAGTTTTTTACAGTTTCAAGTATTTAGATTATGCCGGTCTTTTACTAAATGTATTGGGAGGGTAGAGTTAAGATACCGAATAGAATAGAATGTGGAAGCCATTAATTCTTGATTTAAGATGTGTATTAACTACACACAATTCCATCATCGTCTCACCCTTATTCCACCTAAGTAGAGTTGACACAACATGTTTTTCTCTTCCTCTCTCCCCTATCAGATATCATCTAAGTATTCACACCATTTATTTTTCGCACAATCCATCCGTTTCCAAAGACTTTTTTCAGTCTTCCTTTATTCCTATATCCGTCCACTTTCATACTCAAAATGTTTCTAGTAATACTTCATCTCTTCTCATAATATGCCCGTACAATGTTAACCTATTACTCCTCAACTTCACTGTCACTGGTGCTATTTTCAAACATCCTCAGACATACTCATTCTTAATCTTATCCATTCTAGTAACACCACACACCCATCTTAACATTCGTATCTCTGGCACATATATTTTTCTCATCCGTCTTTTTCGTAGTCCAGCACTCGGATCCATATAGCCCAATATTTTTAACATTCTACTATTTACAGTACATACATAAAATTTATTTGCAAATGTACAGTGGACATCATTTATAAAAATATACATGCATGATATACGTGTCCAATAAATTTAAAACGCACATAACAAAATCATAAATGATGCATCGAGTCTTAGTTATATGATAGCGAAGGTAAATAAGTTGTCGTTCCGATTCGCAGGGACTTGGTAAGTACTAATGTATTTTTAACAGACCTTAAAAAAGCAGGTTATTTGTCCCGGCTGTATATGTATTTCATTCGCTTACATTAGCTGTGGACAGTAGACGTCAATATTATTATGATATTATATTACGTTTTTTGGCAGGATCTTAGTCTGTCATATAGTGGCTTTTGTATTTTATTCATAATCTTGTATTATTCGACTTTATATTTCGTAATATTGGTGGTGTGTTACGTAATATAGTTCTGTTATTGTCCACAAGAGAAATGAATGGAAAATAATACCATTAATTGAATTCTGAGATGCCACAAAACTCTCTGGAAGGGTCTAATAAGAGACCGACTATTTTATTAGGATATTGAAGTTATCACAAGACACTGCAACTACCTAATCGACAATGGCTGTAATAATCTAGGAGATTATTTGCTAATATAAAAATGAAATAAAAAAAATTAGTACCGTCGTATGTGAGAAAAACATAAATATCTTTCTCAGTGTTTGAAATTACCTTACGCAAAAACAATTAATTATCAAAAAAAGTTATGTGCACACTATTGAATCGTAGTAAATTACTATTTGGTATTCATTTACTACTCATTTGGTTCGTGAGAGTATAAATGAATCAAAGATTAAATACTTTGATTACAGTTCTCTTATTCTATTCCTGATATATTGCACCGTTGGGTGTCCGTTATATACTAAGTTGCCTTTATTGACTTGGGTATCGTTCAAGTCGTTAGTCTATAGCCTAAAACATTTAAGAAAAAAAAATCGATACTGTTTAACCTTGCCTAAATGACGATAGTTGTCCCATTCATAGGGTTTTTTTACTTTTTAGTAATTATTTTTTACCAAATATTATTAATTCTCCATCTACTAAGATCCCTTGGGATGAAGTTTTTTTTATATAGGCGTTAAAAATTTGATTTGTATATTTTGAAAAGGTCCAAATTTATTTTTACCGTTTTCTCTCATACTCTAAATCAAAACAACCAACTTGGTAAATAATTAACACCCTATTGTACCTATATTTTACTATTCAATAAAATCATTACACATAAGTCTGTTTGTATAAACTAGTTGCAGAAATAAACAGAGTAATAATATTATAATAACGCATCATCCAAACCGACCGCTTCAAAGACTGGTTAACTTACTTCGGAATGAAACATGACATGATAATAACACGAATTGATTCACAATTATAATGCAACAAAATAATATTAACGGGGCCCTTTTAATATTCTATAAACTAGTTATACCGTCAAGGGTTCAGATTTTGTAGGGCGGGGCTAATGTATACCCACCCTGCGACCGGCTTCGTTTGCTAGTACAACGCGTGCAACATAAGGCTTGTATTATAGGGTATTCATACTTAATTAATATGATTCAACCGGCGTGGATTGAACAGTTTTGATACTTTAATATTATTCAGCATATATTGCGTAAATAACTCTCGAATTGAAAACCAAAAGACCTTTTTTAGTAACAATAAAGAACGAGAATATATACATATCAAGTGGTTTAACTGCGAATAAAATATTCCGTAATTTTTCTTGTACTTTTCTATTTTTCGAAGACATCTTTAGCTAAATTTGTTTCTTACAACTGTAGTTTTTAACTTTCATATCAAACTGGTAACCACAACATGGACTACATTAAATGTAATACTAATTATATAAAGATGAAGAGTTTGTTTGCTTGAACGCTCTAATCTCAGAAACTACTGGTCCGATTTGAAATTCTTTCAGTGTCAGATAGCTCATTTATCGAGGAAGGCTATATGTCATCAAACGAAGTCCAATAGAAGTGGAGCACCAATGAAGAATGTTTCAAAATCGTTTTTTTCTTCCTTTTGAGAGCTTCCGGCGCTTGTTAACGTTAACCCAAAATAATTATTCCACGCGGACAAAATCGCGGGCAGAAGCTAGTTACAATATAAAAACCAATAATAATAAAATACAATCAGGCGCGACCTCGTGGTGATTTATGATTTCCATGAAAAAAAAAAAACGCAGGCACTGTGTATATCTAAAAGTATTGGAGTGTATCAACTTCAGATATACCGACTTTTATTTTAATAAGACTCCTATAGATTAGTCGCTTAACTTATATTGGCGTAAAATTTGTATATCAGCTTTTATAGACGTAGTAACCTGGTGTTAGACTATTATTTGCTATAATAAATAGTTAATTTATATAGCAAATTTAATAGCGCATAAACATGAGTTTTGATATCTGTACGAATAGATTATGATAGTAATATAAAAACCTGCATGAAAAAATACTTATGTGTGGTAACAATGTTGCAGATTTTTTAAAATACTTTATAGATTTTAGCGTTTCACTACAATCTTATCTGTTAAATGATGATATAGTCGAAGATGGTAAAAACGCTAAGCCTATAGAGGGGAACTAGCTCTCAAGTGCTATTACGGGAACACATCAACAGGTGCTTGGCGACGGATCTTCAACTTGAGAGTGGTAGCTAGCCTGGTGGAGTTAGAAAAAGCCTTATCACCGTGGTAGTAGTATCTAAAGTATATATAACAATATGCATACCTATCTACCTCAATATCTTAATATTGGAGTCACCATAAAGGTGCGGATCCTTGCGAACGAGTCAAAACTTTCGATGAAGGAAAAAGTTTGATGAAATATAGCATACTAGTAGTATTTTGTCTAATGCCCACCATGTTAGCTACCATCTTCAAGTTGAATCTATCGCTAACTATAAGTTTATTCTAACTTCGGCAGCCCAGTCCCTCTAGGTTCAGCGTGTTTACCATCTTAGCCCACAACAACAACAGATAAGATTATACTCAAAAGCTACACTCTATGAAGCATAAAAATACCAGTACGTAATCTGCTATCTTCCATGACAATATTAAATTCTAAACAAGAAGTGTTATAGAAAGCACAAGCAAAGGAATATAACTCACCGTCTCACATTAAAATTTTCGCCTTTGTATTCTTTAATTCTCATAAAGAACGATGTCATAGTAATCAAAGCTGCTTTATGTTTTATAAAAAAAAGGGTAACAAACGATTTAAATGAATCAAAAACAGTAACCAAATTGGTTTTAATGAGATAAATATAAAGGATGTTATCGTACCATACAAAATTATTCATAGCTACTAAAATGCTTCATTCAAAATAATACAAGCTTTTTTTTTCAACTTACATTGGGGTTGATGGCTCACCGACAAAAGGGTGGGCCGGGCCAAATAATTGCCGAAACGCTTCGAGTGAGACCTATTGTGTTTGTTTACAATGGGGTGCACTAAGTGGGGGTAGTTTTTGTAATTGTTACTTTTGAGAGAATCCACCCTGTTCACCAGTTGTGCAGGTACGGCCGTAGCGACAACTTCGCGAATATGTCCCGTTCATTTCTAGTAGACACGCTGATCGGTGATACGAAAGATTGTAAAAAGACAGATATGTCCAGCGATACGTTAAATCCTTATACGAATTTAATAGGATCCCATGTGGATACTCGTCCAAAATTTTTCCCTTACCCCTATCCGGGAAACTTGAATAATCTTCTAACGATTGGTCTACATCAGCAGAGATCGCCGGAGCTTTTTCGACCATTTTTGGAACAACTACATTTCCGTTATCCGATACTTCATCAGCTGCCACGGCAATCAGAATTTCTCGAAGCTCGGACTGAATTGAGACCGTTTGACTACATCAAGACAGAAGATAAAGAGCCTGTGAACTTTGTCACGAAGAGAAAAAAGTCAGTATCGCCTTACTTGCACCATCCTTACAAGACGACGTCACCATCAAAAAGTCAAGGGCAGCGTTCCCCATCGCTTTCTGGTGAAAGCAGAAACGACAGTCCAAGCCCACCGTTAGCCCACTCCGAGGAACTCCTACCGGGATATTCAAAGGAACTCAAACGTCTACCCTTAAAGGAGGATTCGAGTAAGCGAATCAGGACAGCCTTCACAGGAACACAATTATTGGAGCTGGAAAGAGAGTTTTCGATGAACATGTATTTATCGAGACTGAGAAGGATCGAGATTGCCTCGAGATTGAAACTCTCAGAGAAACAAGTGAAGATCTGGTTCCAGAACCGTCGAGTTAAACTGAAGAAAGAAGAAGCCCCAACGTCGAATGAAAGCAGAAAGAAGTGTTGTTGCACAAAATCGTCCTGTTCAACCCAAAGCCAGTCAGACCCGTGTGAAAACGACCAAGAACAAATAGATGTAGTCAGTGATAATGACATCAGTTTTGAGGCACAAAATCTTTCACGATATCACTGATTTAATTTATTATATAAATAAACATTTACACTAAATTAAACTGTAGGTAGAAATAACAGCTGTTAATTTTGTAGCAGCATAAAATTACAGAAGATATGTTAAACATAACATTATGTACATACTTAAACTATAATTTAAGGTTGTGAAAATCAGTGAATTTAGAATTAATAGCGAAAAATAACCTTTTAAGGAAATTAATTACAGAATGAGTAAGTAAAAATTGCTAATATTTCGTAACGCAGACAAAACCGCGAACAAGGAACGTGTACTATAAAATAAAGAATTTTCTGTGAATTAAATTTGTTGTAATACGTGATAGTAGGCTCTAAAATTGTGACAAAGTTCGTGAAGTTATGTGCTCATAATGTCAAAATTTGTCATTTAAATATTTATATTTTTCTGTTTAGATATTTTTAAATACATTTAAATATAATTTATATTGTAATCTGACGCTAAGAGATCGTTTACCAAAAAATAAAAAATAAATAATAACTGGCAAACTAGAATTTCGAATCGCAGTTTAAATATTCAAAGATCTTTTAGTAAATATAAGCTACTATAATATCGAAAGAAATTGTCAAAATAATAATTAGTAATACAAATTAACAAGTACTGAATTCCACAACGTATTAATATTAAATTATTTTTAACAAAACATGAATTAAATTCTCAATTCTTAAATTGAGACAAACGTGAATTAGTAACATATGCAACTGTTTTTTTTTTAATATATTATCAACTAATGAATTACAAAAACATGAATAATTATAATCTTGAAAGTATCTCATCTTTTAGTGATACTGAAGAATATTCAACCTAATATAACTGAGTTAAGGTAAAAAATTGTGTGTCGTTATTATTGTAAATAATAATTTATATTTTATTATAAGGATATTTTGTATAATGTTTAATAAAATGGATATAATTATATGAAATCATTTTGTCTCATTCCACATGCTCACCCAGTTTTTACTAAATATGTTACTACTTAGTTGGTTTTAGCTATATCTATTGCAACAAGTTTTTGATAACATTTTTTTTTTTCTTTTTTTCGAACTGACTATGCTATTGACCTGGCAAGGTCTTCACAGCTTCACCGGACTACTTTTGATAACATAATTTGTAACGGTTTCTTTTCATGATAGCTGCACTGTATCGTTGTATTGTCTAGTTTTTATTTATTTATTTCTTTTGTGGCAACGAATCTCCTAGATTATTACTGCTATTGTGAAGTAGGTATATTACAAGTTTCTTGCGATCACTTCAATTAACTAACAATATGGTGGCCATCTTGTTAGAACTTTCCTGGGAGTTTTTGTGGCAAGTCAGAGTCCATGTTCCGTGGTATTATATCTAAACCACTTTTCTTGCGCACAATGACCAAACTATGTTATGTAAAATACCATCAATATTAAAAAAAGAGAGTCAAATAACTCAAGATTATGAATAAAATATGAAATCCACTACATGACATTAAAGACAACGCCAAAAACTTGATTATCTAATTATGTATCGGTATAATATAGTGTTGTCATCTCGTCAATTCGTCAGATTTTAATTATTGGAAATATTTATTTTTAAGTGTTTACTTAATATAAACTATATTGAATATGAAATGAGAAAAACTGAATGAAAATGAAAACGCCACTTCAAGTATCCTAGTCTAATATATCTGTAATTCCTTCACGAAAAATTACTCAATGAATTTGTAAGGAACAACATCCTTACAAAATTTGAAAAAATTGAATCATCCAAATCACGGCCCATAAATTCCTTCTATTTGAGAACTGGGTTAAAGTTACACGAAAATAATTTATTGTGTCATCATAAAAGATACAAAAGGAGACGAAGTCGCAGGTAACGATTAGTTTAGTCTAATTTCAAATCATTGCCGTATTATTATTCTTATAAAAGTTTTACTCAAAAACGATCTGTTTATATTATACTAGCGGGCTCGGCGGACGATGTCCCGCCCTGATATTAATAAAAAAAACTTTGACAAATTATATACCTAGATCTTCCTCCTGAATCACTTTATCGACTGGTGGCAACCGCATGAATCTGTAATTTTTGAGTTTATCGCGAATAGACAGGCGTGGCAGAGGACTATGTTTTATAATAGTGATTTGTCGTTAGCATTTCGTCAGTCACAGAATTTCATTAAATAAATAATATTTAATGGTGAAACAAATATAGATTCTATGATATACCATAATATAATCCCTAACATAAAAACAATAATTAAATATAATATTGATAAAGTTATTATAAACAACAAAACGATTTTCAATACTAAAGCACATAAACCGATGTGAAACGTGGGGTAAATTAATTAAATATCCCGATGTCACCGTTTGGGGTCGTAGACATTCCAAACCTTCCTGGTATGCGGTTAAAATGTGGAACAATAGAATGACATAAATATTTTTAGCTTTGAATTATTTCATATGAATTTTTATTCGTGCATAATTCTTCTTTATCAATGAACAAGTTTAATAAAGCTATGAAATAACAGTCCCAAAATCAACACTGATGACTACATGTGCGGTGTGTGCATTATGCAATGGATAACAAAGCATTCAGATCATCACTACCCGAGTGAAAACTTCTTTAGCCGCGTTGAGCAATTTTTAGTAGGGAAAAGCTTATGGGTTCGCGTTACCGATGACCTCGACATCCTCGTGACGTATCGTGCTTGCGTCAGATTAACGACGTGTAGTATAGCGGCGTGTGTACATGTAATATTGATATTTTGTATTGACCTCGTGCAGCACATCGTGTTTGATTGGTTAATAAACTGTATAAAAATGTTATACAACCATTACTCGGAGTGCCAATATATGTGAAAACCAGACTTATGTTAAAAATTCTAATTTAAAAATTAATGTCAATATAAAAACAAAAAGAATACGTTATTCCATTGTTGTGATTTTTCATTTCTGTCGGCAGTTTTGATGACTGGCTCAACATATTCTATCAGCTGTTAATTAATCACTATCAGTTATTGTTAGCTACAGTTATAACGGTTGACAGGTAAATGGCAAGTGTAGGATAAGCAAATAATAGGTGTGAGAGAAAGAGCACTTCACGTAACGAACAACAAAATTTTATTTCATTATCGTCTTATTATAAATTGCAATACGATAGAATACATCACATTATTCGACAGCAATATAATTAACAACAGTTTGTAATAATAATTATTATAAAATAATACAATAAAAATAAAAGAAAATGGCCCAGAAACCTTACAACGAAAACTTTTGTATGTTGTTGCTTTTGTATGTTGTATTGTTTTGTCACCTAGACCAAGTATATATCAGCAATATTTTGAAAGTATTAAAGAGAGTCGTGTTTAGCAGTTTTTCAAATATTTGGAACTAGATCTCTTTTTTATATTAGATGACTTTTGAGGTCATTTCAATAGATATAAAATAACATATAATAGTATAAAGCTTTGAAATTGTCTGTTTAAACGCATATATCTCTGGAAGTACCAATGAGATATTAAACATTAATTTTGCATATTATAGCCTAATATTTTCGAAATCTTATATAGCATCACGCTATGCCCCTTAGAAGAAGAGTGGAAAGTGACAAGGAAGTAATAGTGTTGGAGACAGATGATGCTGCAAGAAAAATTAAACGCCTTGAGGCCATGGGATAATCTATACTAATATTATAAAGAGGTAAAGTTTGTGACGTTGTGGGTTTGTGAGTTTGTGACGTTGTGGCATTGTAAGGGGTAATCTCAGGAACTACTGGTCCGATTTAAATAATTCTTTCAGTGTTATATAGCTCATTCATCGAGAATGGTTATATATCATCACGCTAAGGCCAATAGGAGCGGAGCATAGATGAAAAATGTTTAAAAATCGAGATGTTTTTTTTTTGAGAGCTGCTGTGTGTCAGCGTTAGCCCAGAGTAGTAACTATTACTACGCGGGCGAAGTCGCGGGCAGGGGCTATAATCTATATACTAATATTATAAAGAGGTAAAGTTTGTGAGTTTGTGAAGTTGTAGGGGGTAATCTCAAGAACTACTAAACCGATTTTGAAAATTCTTTTACCAATAGAAAGCCACGTTATTTGTGAGTGTTATAGGTTATATATCATCACGCTAAGGGCAATAGAAGCGGAGCAACAATGAAAAATGTTTTAAAATCGGGGCTTTTTTTCCTTTTGAGAGCTTCCACTGCGTCTTAGCCTAAAATAACTATTCCACGCGTACGAAGTCGCGGGCAGAAGCTATTAACTAATTATATTATCTATAATCTATACTAATATTATAAAGAAGTAAAGTTTGTGAGGTTGTAGGGGGTAATATCTGGGGAGTCGGAGAAAAATGGTCGAACGAAAACGTTTCTTACGAACGCTGCCTTAATTATGAGATATATATGATTGAGTTCTAGAGAAAAGTTGTAGCTTGATAATGCCTATTACCGCCCAACGAAGTGGGCACGGGTCGGCTAGTGTTAATATAACGGCGTTGGAATATAAAACAGATTATAATCAACGACTTTAACTAAAATAAATAAATATAGTATGTGTTAAAGAGTAATGCAACGAATAATCAATTTTATAATCAACAGGATCTTAATTTCTGAATCAAAGTGTTTTAATTGGATTCGAAGTATAAATAATTAATTTGAGGCACAAATATTTTCTTTGTAGAATAAAAAAAATATGTATTTGTGTCCTCTTCGAAATAGTTTACTACGAGTAGATTATTATAATTTTTGACAATAATGAAATTTTAACCAATATATGAATTAATAAGAATATAAATTTTTAATTGCTATGTAAATAAAATATACAAAACTAATTTTTTATAATTTGAGACATGTATGTTTAAATTATTATTGTCTATTTTTTCGAATAAACAGTTACAATTAAATTTTTGGTAACGTTCGGATATTTTTTCTCCCCGAGTCATTTAAATGTTAAAATTTAAAGTTCGATGGAGGAGTAAAAAAAATTGTAATTAAGAGCAGTCCTTTAGACAGATTTATTGTTTGAATATATCCTATGATATTTTGAGGTGAGAGCGAAAAAAATCATAAAGTCCTTTTTGGAACACCATAGTGTTATATATAAACAGCTAATATTACCAATAAAACGCATCTAGATTTTCATAGTAATGAAAAAAAGCAGTTCTATTACAGATCAGTCCCACGAACGGCAGCTAAATCTAATGTTTGCCCAACGACCATCATCCATCTAAAATCAAATAACGTAATTATTTGCCAAAAGCATTTATTATCTCTGTAGGGTCGCTGTGCCGCGTGGCAACCATATTGTGTAACTGACAAACAAAGAGATGTGAAACTTTTCTATCACCCTTATTATCTAAAAAATTGAGTTCATATTTGAATGGATTTATTTGAATTGTGTGTATGGATAAGTTTGTCAGTGCACGGTTCGCCACGCGGCATCTTTTCATTGGTATCTATTTGAAATTCGAACCCATCTAAATGCGGAATTTGTTTTTCATAAGTACAGGGTTAGAATGTATGTTAACATTTCGTAACTTTTACAAAGTCATCTAATGTATACATTTGTGCTTGTAAATAAATTTGATGTGTGTATTATTTGTCTTTTTCAATATTCATAGTATTAGGCTTACATATTTTTTATACTATGTATATAGGTTTGAGCGTTAGACTTTTTTTTCTCGAAATGATTACGCTTTGGCCGCGTAAGGCCTTAAGAGCTCCACCGAACTACTAAGGCGAACGCTTAAGGCACTCAGCCGATTTTATTTTGGCAACTAGCTCAAAGGCACACCTCGGCTTGGTCTGTTGCCTAGCTCATGCAATTCGCGACCTAACTGAGCTAACCTTAGCTAAGCTACATATTCATACTTATATGAGTTATTAAAATATATATGTGTACCAAGCATACATATCTCAATAACTCTTATATGTATTTCGTGTCGGATAATTTTTCTAAACTATTTCTGTTCTATAAGGGGAAAAATAAAACCCTTCCACTTTTATGTGTAAGCATATGTGCGTTAATAACGATTACTACATACAAATATGCCTATATTATTCATTCTTATTTCTCTTGATTTTATAGAATTTTCTTTATGCATTAAACCTTATTTTAGATCACGAACTTTCATAGTTTAATATGTGTATGCTTTTATCACATGGTCGCTCAATAAATCTGAAAGCGTCGCATTCGTTCTAACCCCCGTGTACTGCTTGTTCACGATCGAACTGTCATTAAGTGTTGTACTCGACGATCGTTTGATTTATTTGCCAATGAGATTTCTCGGTCAGCAATTAGTAGGGGTCCCAGTTAGTGGGAAATAACATATTTGTTTATAGTTTTACGCAGTTGTAATTAACTATGGTTAAATTTATACCGTTACTAAAATAATTCGCATGTGAATTAATTTCTAAAATACATCTCAATCATTTTTAGAAATAAATGTCTGTCTGTTTGTTTGGACACGCATCACTGCTAATGTACTGCTTTCACGTTAAAACCGTACAGTGAATATCATAAAGCATATCCTTAAGTAACAGTTAGTCCTTGTTTCATTAAAATCGATTCGCTATATCAAAAGATATTGTAATTTTTATCATTACGCGACTTAAGTACGAGAGAAAAGTAGATAAGCAAATGGACATTCAGATGATTTTGGTAATGACTGTTTTTTACATAAGGTTCCACGCAGCTGAAGTCGCGAGTACAGCTAGTTTTATATAAACACTAGCGGACCGGGCGGACGTTGTCCTGCCTTGAAAACAAAAAAATCCTAAAAGTCGACCGCAGCGCCACCTACCGGGTCCAATTGTGAATCTAAACCATTCTCGGATCCACTCGAACACGCACACAAAATTTCATCAAAATCGGTCCAGTCGTTTAGGAGGAGTTCAGTCACATACACACGCACACAAGAAATATATATATTAAGATGGTTGTTACGTAGGAAACCTACGACTGTGATATACCACGTTGGCATAGGCATTAAAAATTCGTCCCTTCTCAATTATATTCGGTTCACATGGGACAGCTACCGCGCTTTTGTCTCCAGATCCTTCACTCCGCGTTACAAAATACGCCCGTTCTATCTTTGCGTACTTCCTGACTTACATTTTGCATGATAATTGCCCCCCTTCAAACAGTTATAGCGTGATATTGGACAGCCTATAAGTTTCCTCAAGAAAATAGGCTATTACATGCATTTTTTTATATGACTAGTTATACCAAAGATATGCGACTTCCAACAAGCATTTAATATATGTGTGATTTTAAAGGATTTTTATTTATATTCTGGTTAGTTTTTAAATAAACATAATGACATACAATGGTAAGTGATGATTACCCCAAAGATTAAAAAATATAAAACAAACTAATTCTTAAGAGCTAAAATCCAGTGAGTACTAAAATAAATTCCTAATATTATTTTCTTATATAATTTTAATATTACAATATAGTTTATTAAGACGATACCAAAATACTTTAATAATTTATAATGTAATATGAAATTTATCCAATTTAATAAATTAATAAGATCGTTAAACATACCTTCACGTTAAAGACCTACATCGTAATTAAGAACAAACAGGTTCTTTCTAATTAGGACTGTAATATTTCTAAGATAAACTATTATACAGGCTGAATGTTTAGACAGTAGCAATATTTATGAAGGATATTCTGCACTCGATTCTGGTTCTAAATCAATTAAAAGAATTGGTGATTAATATTTGACCTAATTATCTAGAGAAATACAAAACTTATACACAATCTACGCGACTATGTTAAAGCACAGTGTCAATGACCGTCGGGTGATTTCGCTTTTACTTGAAAGGGAACATGGGAACATCAAAAACAAAACCAAAGGGTTTATTGTCCGTTTTTTTATCGAAAGTTATTATATAAAGTTATTATATTATTATATTATATATAGTTAAACTCAGGGGCACCCATTGTTGCTTTCGACACCGGTCATTGCACATAGATTGTGTTTATACTTTTGAAAGTCTCAGAACAAACTTTAACTTAGGTTTTCTTGGTTGTTTGTTATTATTGGTTTTGATATTATTATTTTATATGTTAAATGTGACCATGAAGTGTATATCCTAGAATACTGCGAGCGTTTAAACTTTCACCTGGTATAAGCACCAAGTTATAGTTGATAAGTCACAAATAATAACTCCTAAAAAAGAAATATTAGGTCTTTACCTATGAAATTGCCGTTTTGTATGAAAAAATTTAAACGAATTTTTTTCATGTATTTTTTATTTGTATTAATCGAAGTAACCACCCATGCACTCAATGCATCTTTGCCAACGCAGTGGCAGTTTATTGATGCCCTTCTTAAAGAAATCAGCTGGACGGGAGGCAACAAACTCTTCAAGGGCATTTTGTACTGCCTCTCGGGTATTGACTTTTTTTCCCGCCAAGGAATTATCCAAATTCTGGAAAAAGTAGTAGTCTATAGGCGTAAGGTCTGATGAGTAGGTCGGATGACGGAGAACTTCCAACCCCAGTTCTTGCAACTTGGAGACAGTCTGCTGTGCAGTATGAGGTCGCACGTTGTCGTGTAGGAGCAGCGGAGACGAGCGATTGACCAATGCTGGTTGGAGATGTGCCAGCTTCTCCATCATTGTGTTCAGTTCTTCACAGTACACATCTGCAGTAATGCTCACCCCGTTTGGTAAGAAGCTGTGATGAATCACACCGGCGCTAGACCACCAAACAGTGACCATCACTTTTGTAGGGGTAAATTTTCGTTTAGGGCATTGTTTAGTTGCTGAACCAGGATCCAACCAACTTGCTGAGCGCTTGTGGTTATCAAACAGAATCCATTTTTCATCGCAGGTAATAATGCGGTTCAAAATTCCTTCATTTGTGTGTCTGTTGAGCAGTGCAAGGCACGTCTCGACGCGTACTTCGCGCTGACGATCATTGAGTTCGCGGGGCACCCATTTGTCAAGCTTTTTTACCTTGCCAATTTGACGCAAATGGACCAATATTGTTTTGACGCTAACGTCGAAAGCTGCTGCTAATTCAGCCGTTGATTGTGTATCATCAGCTTCCACAATCGCCTTTAATTCGTCATTGTCGACCAAATGCTTTCGACGACCGCGAGGTTCATTTTTCAGGTCGAAATTCCCAGAACGGAACCGAGTAAACCAATAACAGGTGGCGTGTTGGTTTGTAGTGTTAGCTCCGTAAACGTCGTTGATGTTGCGTGCCGCTTGTGCCGCGTTGCTGCCACGACGGTACTCATATTCCATAATTACTCGAATTTTTAACGTATCCATGATGACAAAAAAGATTGAAATGCGATGAAAATGTAACACTAATCAATAAACAAATGACTACTTTGGAAAAAGAATTCCATGTTTTTAAAATAAAATTAATTTGAAATTAGAACTCTTAGACAAACAAAAATTATTTTGATTTGAAATGGCCAGTACTGCAGAACGGCAATTTCATAGGTAAAGACCTATTATTATTGATAAAACCTACTAAGACGAACAGATAATAAAAGTATTTTATGTAAGCTAATCTAATCAACTAGCTAAGTTGGGAGTTTTTAGCGGGATCTTGGAATGTCATGTAGTGGATTTTATATTTTGTACATAATCTTGTGTTCTTGGCTTTGTGGTTCTATATTTTGTAATATTGGTGGTATTGTGCAGAAGTGAAGTGGATAAATAACACCACGGAGCATGGATTCTGACTTACCACAAAAACTCCCTGGAAATCGCAAGAAACTTATAATATCCTTACCTACTTGACAATGGCAGTAATAATCTACTTAAAAGATTGGTTGTCAGAAATAAAATAATAAGAAGCAACGAAATGGCTCCTTTAAATTTTGTTATAAAGAGTTTACATTGTAGGTATATACATATATCCTCGTATAAAAATATCTAATTCTAGATTTTTTTTTCTTGCTATAACTATTGCTAGATTGCTATTGCTAGAACCATTTCTACAATGTAAGCGTAAAATTATGTCTATATAATACTTCATCTAAATTATTAATTTGATTAATAGCATTATTTATCTAGTCGGAGTATTTTTTTTCCAATCTAGTAACCTAAAAAAAGTGGTAAAAGACAAGACATAAAAAGACGTCTCACGATTGTTTCATAAAAACTGTAAATACGGATTTGTCATTAAAACTGCCATTATATTTAGGGCTGTCGATAGAATTTATTTCGTTTGTAAATAAAATACTATGTTTCTTATTTACTTGGCATAATACGGAACATCTCTTTGTTTGTTGGTAACATGGGGTGGTAGAGCCACGCTGAAGCTATTACCGGTTTCAGCATCAATGGGCCGTAGTACCACCCTCTCACAGAAAACCGACGTGAAGTAACAGTGCTCGCATTTTTG
Source organism: Antheraea yamamai (assembly GCA_036509395.1). NCBI lineage: Eukaryota > Metazoa > Arthropoda > Insecta > Lepidoptera > Saturniidae > Antheraea > Antheraea yamamai. The sequence goes on from AP028446.1 coordinate 1,726,946, forward strand.
CGTTTCGTTTGGTCAGTGAGAGCGCCGGAGGCCCACCTCCTCTCCGCTCTTCCCTCCCTCTCCCCCTCCCTCATTCCGCCCCAAACACAGGTTAGCAACGCTCTTCCGACTCCCCTGGTGTTGCTAGTGTCTATGGACGGTGGTGATCATTTAACATCAGGTGATCCACCTGTTCGTTTGCATCCTTTTGACATAAAAAAAATAGAACCAAATGTTTTTTATTGCAGTAAGATATAGTAGCAGCCAATCAATTCCAGGTGGAAGTGCAAATTAACGTCCACTATAGTATTTAATGATGAATTCCCGCAAAGTAATGCCTTCTTCAATCAAATAACTTGTATACCCACATTCTATTATTTATCATGCTTTTTTGTTTATCATCAAGCTCTAACCTTTGAGTGGCTGTCTGACCTTACTAATGCTATTCAAATCATTATTACATCTTATACAAATTATAGAACTATTGACACATTTATATCAATTTATGGAATTCTTTCTAACACCCCTAATCAACTCAACACTCAATCACAAACAATAATAAAGAGGTTTTGTGGCAAACGATATATAATGCACTGAAAGGAATGCAACCTTAACGCGTAACGGAAACTCAAATCAACAAGGTCCATTTTCCCGTGAACATCCACCACAATAAAGCGGTTCTCATCGATTTTTACAACATCGAATACCTATGAAATTGTTTGTGGATATATCGTTCGGTTTTCATAGGCTTTAAATTCGAAGGCTACTGAATATTGACGACGGTTTATGGGTATTCAATTTCGTTTTTAATGGAAGCTCATATATAAAAGCTAAATATAGACCCTTGCTGGGGTTTCTGGATATTGCGTAAATAAAAAGCACAGATAAAAAAACAATCAGTCTTGTGAACTCTGTGATCCTAACAATTTAATATATGATTTGAGTTATCTGCAGCTTCGATTTATTGGATTATAATATTTTAAAATAATAGTTAAGTAACAAAAGATATCATCAATGTGGTCTAAATAGATATAACTATTCTACCTGATGATCTACATCTATATATTTTAATCGCTTTAAAAGATAAGAAGAAGATTATTTGATCTCATTTTTCTGTACAAATTAATGAATGGAATCTTGAATGCACTTGAACTACTAAACAAAGTTGATATAACTGTTCCTGTGAAGTTGCTTAGAGCTTCACACGTTTTAATATTTTCGCTACGAATTATTTCTGAATAAATTTGGGCTTTTCCTTTTCTCCGTTGAATAGAACGATATCGCTTTATAATCTCAAATCCAAAAGTTCAAATCTAGACATATTCAAAAATAGTTTCAGCCAATATAAAGATATTAAAGTAATTAAAGATGAAAAGAAAAAGAAAATTATCATGTTAAATTAGTTTTTTTTTGTTTTTATTTCTTCATTTTAACCATTTAATTAAGTTATTAGCTCTAGCATATAATACATAGTAAACACCTATAATTAAGATTGCACTCATATATAATATACTAGCGGGCCCGGCAGACGTTATCCCGCCCTGATTATGAAAAAATTCTTGACAAATTATATACTAAAACGTTCCTCATTAATCACTCTATACACCGGTGAAAACAGCATGTAAATCCGTTCGATAGTTTTTGAGTTCATCGCGAACAGACAGACAGACAGACGCGGTAGGGGACTTTGTTTTATACTATGTAATGATTCTTTATAAATGCATATATTAGGCTGTACTTAGTGCATTAAATAAATAATATTGCAAAATTCAAATGTTGAAGTGAAACTTCTTTTGGGACGGTGTGAATTGAATTTTATGGAATAAAAATGTGTAACGAAATAGATTAACTATATATATATATATATATATATATATAGGCTTAAGACTGTGAAAGAATGAAATAGTATATTGTTAATGTACTCGAAATATATACAAAGATAGGGAGAGAGAGAAACTATGTAATTTATAGCACATTATTTTCTGTGGAGTAGTTGTGACACACTTAAAAAAAATATTCTGTATTGTGTATTATTAAAATTGTTAATATACATCAAAATATTATAAAATAATGCCGAAAACGAATTGCCATCTAGATAGTGTATTCATCTCATTCTCTTAAAAATTAATCAGAATACTAAGTTTCACTTTTACAGCGTCTGATATCACACTCTTCTTTGTTTTATTTGATCTATTTTTCGTTTTAGTCAATATGTCTTTACATTTGTTTCTTATATCTTCGTTTATAATTAAATATCTAACAAATACGAACCCTAACTTGTTACAATAATACCGTGACAACATAAACGAATGTTGTTTCGCAAACACAACTCGAAACAATTTTAAATTTTCATTTATCAAGAATCAAACCCGTTGCATTAGTTACGCTAGCAAATGATATAGCATTGTATTCCGTCTCCCATCTACATGTCAATGATTCAAACGTTTGAAACCTAGAATCAAAAAAAGTAAGGCAAATTAAACTTTATTATTACAAAGATAAAATCCATAATATTATTAATATAGATTAACATTGAAAATAGAAAAGTAGTAAGTGATAATTTTAACATAAATGTAAAAACAACTTTAAATGAAAAGATTGTAAGTTCTAAATCTAATGAACGAATTAATCCAATAGATGACATAAGTTTTGAACACCATGACCTATTAGCAATGACACAACATACGGCTGCACTAGTGATTCGGGATTTATAAGCTTATTTTAATCATTTCAATTTGAACTCTATACCACTTAAATAGGATATAGATTCGAATTGGCAAATAAATTAAACGGTAATTTGCTATTCCTTTGTGAAACGAATGAAATAATTGGGGAAGCGTAACAAGGCACTCAGTGATTTCTACTGCAAATGATGACAATGCAGTTTTATTATAATTGTTATTTGTAGTTAAACCCAATTTGAATATTTTACAAATGCATAAATATTTGTTTTTTCTAATATTACATTACACTGCTAGCTCTTATCTATATCTATACATATAATAAAAATGAAGTGTCTGTATGTAATATCAAAATTAAAAAAAATTACTGATTGGGTATGAAAGTATACACATTACTGATAACAAAAATGCAATTTTTTTAATTTTTGTCTGTCTGTTTGTTCCGGGTAATCTCCGAAACGGCTGGACCGATTTTGAGGGGAATTTCACTGGGAGGTAGCTAAAATTATAGCGGATTACTTAAGCTACTCTAATTTAGACTAGCTGTTAACCGTGGCTTCGCCCGCAGTGCTATGTCCAAAATGATTTCACCGATTTTCACGGGACTTTCACTGGCAGATAACTGACCTAATAGGAAGTAATTCTATTTTAGACTAGCTGTTACCCGCGACCTCGTCCGCTTGATATTTAGGAAAAATATGTTGTTCACTGTACACATGTGCATAAGATGTGCGTTGTACTTGGACTCCAAGAATAAATATAATTGAAATTCCTATATCTGTATCTATGTATGTAATTTGAATTATATTGTCTTTTCGATCAATTTTCTTTATTTACTGCGCTTTCGTGTACATAACTCAGTAACCATAGTAACATATAAGAATATTGTATCCAATCACTATTTAAATTATCGAATATTAAAAACTGCTTGGACAAATATAAAGTTTTATATCTTGATTTATATTTATGCAAGATTTCAAGATGTCAACTCATTCGTTGTTTACAATTCAATATTATAATCATTAATAGTAATTTTGAAGATAGAAGGGGTTTTTCTAAAAAGATAAGACAAAAAGACCATAAATGTATTGACAATATGGGCATGTTATATCATCATAATAACATCTTTAAGTCATTGTTTCATTAGTTCCTTATACAGTGTAAGTGAGCACTGAGATAGTTACGTAGTTTGTTAAGGTTCCAAATATGTTGGTGATGATAAACCTCATTTGACACACTGTTAGTATTTATATATCTAATGTATACGTTACATGTCACTGTAGGCGGCATGTGTGTCGTATTTACAATTGTTTTTAAAGAGCATTGCTATAATTATACACGGTCTCACAATTTTATATTTCTTTAACACAATCTAAAAAAACACGTGCGGATCTGCAGGTACAGCTGGTTTATAATAAAACTCTAATATACAAAGACTTTTAGGCTCAAATTAGGTCATAACTTAGTGATCCTTAAAATTTTCTAACGTGTTACAATAATATCAAATATATTATTGTATTATTATTATTTTTGCGGGGTGGTAAGGTGTCTGTACCCAACTGGATCGCGACCACCGTACACCAGGTGGAATACCCGCCTTAGTGGCACGTTTGGGCGTGTCGCGTTCCGGGATCAGCCGGTGTATATCCAGCAACCGGGGGGGGGGATACTGTCCCTGACTGGGTCGCTTTCAGCCCGGCATGACAGCGGCGACCGGCGATGGATAGTATGTCTTTCGGTGGTCGCCATTGTTTTTGGATTGTACTGTGCTTACCATCAGGCACAGTACAGTCACTTTGCCGAGCTACAATAAAAAAAAAATATATTTTTGACGTGAAAACTTCTTTTATGATTTAGCGTCAACATGCTGGTAAGCGTAACTGACCGTATTTAGTGCGCTTACGTCAGACTAGCAACGCATAGTATAGGGGTTTGTGTATATCTAATATTGATATTTTGTATTGAGCCTAAGCAGTCTATCATGTTTCATTAAATAATACTTTATAAAGAAATATATAATTGTTGCTCGGAGTTCCAAGAGTTGTGAAAACTAGACTAATGTTATTATTTAAATTTACATATGATGAAATTGAAATAATTCCGACTATAATTGATTTCTTGATTGTTTTGTTGATTTGATTGATACCTGTGTCCTACCTACTCTTACATATGGATGCCAAACGTGAAGATATAACACCAAAATAAAAACGAAATTAATAGTATGCCAGAAAGCCATGGAAAGGAGTATATTAAAAATAAGAAGAATTCAAATAGTGAAAAAGTGCTAAGGCAATATGCTCTAAAACAGAAGTGGAGGTGGGCACTGCATATAGCGAGATACGCGGACAGAAGATGGACATTAACGACAACTATATGGGAAGGACCAAGAGGAAAAAGGAGAAGAGGGCGTCCCAGAAAAAGATGGATAGAGGACGTATAAGCGATAGCAGGAAAAGAATGGATAAACAAAGCTAAGAACAAAGAGGTCTGGAAAAAACCGGAGGAGGCCGTTACCCGGAAGGGGTTCCGATCGATGGTATGGACATCAATGATAGTGTCCATCAATAATTTCATAATGAAAGTTAAATAAATTTTCATTTCTAAGGTATTCTACTTTATTAAACTTGGACTAACGTGATAAGTTTAATCTCTTTGAAAATTAATTCATTATACATATTACATTCTTACATTATTAATTAATATCCTTGAGTGACTGATTAATAACAAAAACTGTCGGTGTGTACCTAAAATAGGTAGTGAATTTTCAAAGACAGAGAAAGATGGAATAAATTGTAGGACTTTCAATGACTTCGGTTTTAGAATAACAGGAATTCTAAACGGATTGGTAAAACTTTTTGATAGACATTGAGAAATTGATAGACTTGATGGACGTACCCTTTCTAAATTTCTTTTAAAGTTTCCTATTTCCTTCAGCAATATAGAAATTTATTGAAATCAATAAATTTAAACAATTCTTTTTAAGCATCCCGACTAATTTTTGAAGCACTTGAATTAGTTTAGTCGAAAGTTGTATAAGCAGACAGAGGATTTTTGAAATTGTAAACATATCATTACACTTTTCCATAGGACTTAAGCAGTAATGCTAATAATTAATTGAGATAAATCAAAGTCAGTAAAGGTGTTACAAGAATTACATAGCAATGGCAAAATAATAGTAGGGTCTATTCCATGTCAAATTGACCAATAATTGGAAACGATATCTTTCAATTTCGATGAAATTTGGTGAGAAGTTTACTTTAATTATACTAAGTACTACCAAAACACTAAAATAATTCAATGGTTATGCAAAATTTATAGTTACGCTACTTCTGCAGTTTTTACAAAAAAAAAAATTATATCTCGAAAACTATTATAGCTACAAAAATTTGTTGGCTTCATTTGAAAGAGGGATACTTGGGGTTAAGAAAAAATATTCGATTTGATATTGAATGACCCAGCCGTAAACTTAAAAGAGTTCACGATTAATCTAAATAAGACACATAGTTCATATCAAATAACAAAAAGAATTATCAAGCACTAGAAATTGTAAAATCATTGTCCATAAAAATAAACATTTCTTCCATGACGGTAAATATAAACAAATATTGTAAATTACTATTCCCTCGACCGCAATTTACACATTTTAATTTTCCGCAGCATTAGCTGTCCGATCAATTTAGGCTACACCTGGCGGTCAGAGCATAGGTGATAGAATAAAATGGACTTCATCCAATATAAATAATAACATAGTTTTCTAAACACTTTTAAATTCCACTAACGGAACTGTGCTTTCCTTAATATTAAATGATTCTGGTAGAATTTATAATTTCGATAGGATTACTAACTAAATAAATTGAGGTAACGGAAAAATTTGTTTCAAAGTCGCAAAGCAACTCTCTGGTGACATAAAGAAATTGTTAGGTGGTTTAACTTGGTACTTGCCTAATACAATTATCTTGTTTCCCATAATATACTATACAACTTGTTTAAAGAGTCCAATGGAGTTAAAAATATAATAATATATCGTATTTGCATAAGTATGTCCGAATGTATAGTGATCACCATACATTATATGCAACAGCCACCATACTGGCAGGATTATGTCTGCCACGTTCCATGATCATCACCGGCGATATATATTCAATAATCTTGCGATCGGTTGAACAGTTCAGTTATTGCTAATATACTGCAGAGCTATCTAGTAGTGACTTATAGTAAAATGGACAGCATAAAAATCTTCTGAATTAAAATCACTTAAGTGTATCAACTTTATAGCAACACTATTCACACTGTATTAGAACATTCAGTTAAAAGTTCGCACAATTATTTACCGTAATAAATTAGACAAGTAGAACAGTGATTCTCAAAGTATAAAAGTCATGAGGATTTCGTGAATTAGTTATATTTGTTAATGAATCGTTTAATTTTCGCCGTTAAGTAGTTCTACTGTTATAAATATTATTTTGCAATAAAGCATAAAGGTTTTTATTCTTTTACGAATCGTAGTGACCTTCAATTGTTTTTTTAAGAATTTGACGATACAATATATACGGCCTTTATTTTCAAGGAAATGCAACGCAAAAATAGATATTTTACTCTGTGATAGAGCGTTTGTCGATGGACGTATATTCGAATTCTGCAATAAATTAGAAGGTTCAGTAAAGTATAATGTCATGATTACGGCATATCATAGTGGTTCTTCTTCTTTTTATAATTGTAATTTATTTATTTACAATTGTGGATAATGCAACAGTCAACAGTCCGATGAATAGTGTAATAACAATAATAAGAAAGATCGTACCCTCATAGTAAACTGAAAACCTACAATACTTTATCACATGAATACAACCTACATTATTATTAATAATGAAAATTTAAATGATGTAATATTAAATATTGATAAACATTAGAAAACGAGAAATAAATAGAACAAGAATATATTAAAAAGTGATTATAATCTATAATAACTAAAATTAATGGAAAAGAAAACAAAATGTCTAATAATGGCAAACATAATATAATATATGGGTTACTTCTCACTTCTGCATTGAGCTTACCCTCCACTAGGTAAAGTGTGTTACCTGTTTGTTACCTATAACTGAGCGCAGCATAGTCAATTTTAATATCAAATGAGACTCGTAAAATATTTCTCAATAAAGTACAAAAATATCACTGGATTCAGACATTTGCCGGCATTGAACACGCGACCTGTGTGCTGAACAAAACGATTTATCGCCACTGCATCACGAGATCTATTTTCCAAATACTGTATTCACTTTAGGCTTTAAGAAGGTCCTTATGAACGTCAAACCTACCGTATGTAATGGAAGTTTCTAAAAAAAACCTCCGAATATTTTCATAGGTACCGTAACTTTAAATATTTTGGGAAACACTGAACTAAGCTGTAGTCTATTAATAATCCTTACCAAATACCGTGCAGCCCACAAACAACAATGGATCCAATTCGTCACGCGATGACATAAATTACCGATAGTTTCACACCGATCTACTAGATCCTCGATCAATATGAATCTATAGATCATTGAATGAAGTGCACTCAATCGGTGATTCGTCACGGCTCTCGTATTCATTGTTAACTACTGTATTGTAATGTATGAAAAGTTACACGTACATACTTGTAAGATAAAGAATCCTAGCTAACATTATAAACGCGGACGGGAGTTTGTTAGATATTTGATATCTAATAGATAAATAAATTGATAGATTTTTGTATTACTGTTTTCAGCATGAATGGGTTGCGTCGTCCGGGGACTTATCACCCTTTCATAGAAAACCGACGTAAAGTAATAGTGCTTGCATTGTGGTGTTTCGTTCGGTCAGTGAGAACATCGGAGGCCTACCTTCTAAAAAAGGCCGGCACTGCATTTGCGATTTCACTGGTGTTGCTAGCGTCCATGGACGGTGGTGATCACTTACCATCAAGAGTTCGATCAAGTTTCGCCTGTTCGTTTGCCCCCTATAATATAAAAAATAAAGCCATCCAATCTTGCGAAAATTCCTATTGTGCAGTATTTTTTTCAACTTACTTGATAGTGTTACATTTAGGCCAATTTAAGGAACATCTTTACATATTACAGCTATGTATTATTCTGATGTATGAGCTATATTACTTTAAAGTTTCATCAAGATCTGTTCAGTAGTTTTTACATAAAAATCAAAAATACTTTATTTAATTTAGGCCCTGAGCAGGAACCCGCTGATGGTCGTCAAAGCTACCACATATTTGGAAAACAACCCAGTCAAAATAAAAATCAAAATCAAAAATACTTTATTCAGTTTAGGCCCTAATAAGGCACTTATGAACGTCAAAGACTACCACCGGTTCGGAAAACAACCCAGTCATCGAGAAGAACCGGCAAGAAACTCGATCGGGTACATTTTTTTAACATATATTTCCAATACATACAATGCTTTTAGTGGATGCACAGAGAGGAGTCAATTCCAGACATCACTATCATTCACATACTGATCCACTCTATAATATCCTTTTGAAACTAAAACCCGTTTGACGTGGCGCTTAAATTTACAGTCCGGCAAATCGGTAACATGCTTTGGGACTTTATTGTAGAACCTAACACTATTACCTAAAAAACTATTACTGGTTTTGCTAAGTCTGAAACATGGGACCACCAGTTTATCACAGTTTCTAGTATTTAGATTATGCCGGTTTTTTATTAAATTCAGATTTTCAAAGTTTTTACATTAAATTATCAAGAATGTATTGGGAGGGCAGAGTTAAGATACCGAATTCCTGGAATTTCGTAATGATTCGCGAGGTCCCATATTATATATTGCCCGAACTGCCCGTCTTTTGTAATAAGAATATCGTGTCTACCTCAGCAGCCATACCCCATAGCAGAATGCCATAAGACATTAAGCTATGGAAGTAAGCGAAGTAGACTAACCTAGCAGTGGCAATATCTGTAAGCTGGCGAATCTTACGTATTGCGAATGCAGCGGAACTTAATCTGCTCGCCAGTTTTTTAATGTGAGGGCCCCATTGTAATTTGGAATCTAGTGTAATTCCCAAGAATACAGCATTGTCAACTAACCCTACTAAATTCTCTTCGATCTTGATTCTACTATCAACCTGTCTAACATTGGGTAAAGTAAATCTTATACATTTCGTTTTATCTGCATTTAGCAACAGGTTATTTAACGCAAACCAATGACAAATTTCATTTAAAGTATTATTCAGATGCCCAACCTCTGAATCTATCCTTTTCACTTTAAATATTAGAGAAGTATCGTCTGCAAAAAGCACCATGTCAGCAGAGTTATTAACCAGTAGCGGCAGATCGTTTATATATATTAAGAATAAAAACGGCCCTAAAATGGAGCCCTGAGGGACACCAATTCGGGCAAACGATCCCGCAGATGTTACCCCATGTATGTTAACTTTCTGACAGCGATCTTTTAAATAAGAGACTAGAAGGTCGAGAGAAGATCCACAAATACCATAGTGTTTTAATTTAAGAATAAGCGTACTATGATCAACGCAATCGAAGGCCTTAGACAAATCGCAGAACACACCAATTGCATCCTGCGAATCCTCCCAGGCTCCCAATATATGAGTTATGAGCGTTGCATCAGCGTCAGTAGTAGATTTCGATTTTGTGAAACCAAACTGTCGACCATCCAGAAACTTCGTCATCGAAAAGTCATCGAGATGAACCGGCAAGAAACTCGATCTGGTATAGTTTTTCATGATACATATTTTTACAAACAGATAGTTATATTTCTTTTTTGATGGATGTACAGAGGAGCATCATTTCCAGTCATGACCATCGTTGACATATCGATCCACGCTATATAAACCTTTAGAGATTAAAACTTGCTTCACATGGTGCTTGAATTTACTATCCGGCAAATCGGTAATGTGCTTCTCGGCTTTGTTATAAAACCTAACAGTGGTTGCGCCGCTTTACATATATTTGAAATTCCCGCATTATTGTGATCAGATCGTGACACTTTCCAGCCCCGCTCAATTACCCCTTCCTATGGTACATGCTTATATACGGTAGCGCGTCGGACGCGCCACCACTACTATTATTATTGTTGTTTCCGCGCCGCGCCGCATGCAAACAGTTTGAATTTTCGCATGGTCTAGTGAGAAATAAACGCATCGCTCCGCATATATTGCGTGCCGACATACATTATAAACAATAAGTGTTGTGTGGGAGAAAACCCAGTGGAGAGCAACGAGAATCACCTAGCCGGCTAGCCACGTGGAAACTGCAGCGTCGCGAGGTATGTGCCAAGTTTCCTTCCTACCCTTGTCTCCCTCTTCGTAGCTGATCGCAATAGTTGAATATCAAATATAGCACCCCCGCATATACAGTCCACTTAAATTAGCAAAGAAACCCCCGCCCTTCGGTGGCGTCGACAACGCAACGGCGCCACCAAACAGCATTACCTAAAAACTGTTACTGGTCTTAGTGAGCCCGATACATGAAATGATAAATTTGTTTTTTAACCGACTTCAAAAAAAGGAGGAGGTTATCAATTCGTCTGTATTTTTTTTTTTTTTTTTTTTTTTTTTTTATGTTTGTTACCTCATAATTTTGGACTGGGTGAACCGATTTTGATTATTCTTTTTTTATTTGAAAGCTGGTACTTCCCGTGTGGTCCCATTTCAATTTGGTCCAGTTCCGACAACGACATCCAGTGCAAAACCGTATAAGTTTTAAATTTGCATTAAGTATGTACACGACAAATAGACGAATAACTCAATATCACGCTAACCGATTTCGATGATTCATTTTTTATTGGAAAGGATGTACTTCAAGGGTAGTTTGATGAGAGTTTGGTTAGGTTTTGATTATGGGATCCGTGATAAAGTAAGAAAACTTTCAAGAAACGAGCCTACTCCTTTCTTAAGGGCCGGCAACGCATCTGTGTTTCCTCTCGTGTCGCAGGTATCCATGGGCGGCCGTGATCACTTACCATCAGGTGACCCGTATGTTCGTTTGCCACCAATATTATAAAAAAAACTCTTCAATTCTTAGGAGCCTATTGTGCTTATGTTCGTTGCTGTGTTGCAACATGACGCAAGCATTGTAATTACATTACTTAAGGTGTATTATGTGTGAAGCGATGGTAGCCGAGTTGGTGGTAGAAACTATCGCGGATTATTGATAAGGTTGCGTTCGTACCAAACGTTACTTATTGTACAACCAATTGAAACCATATCGCATACCATACCGATAGATACCATACCGCAAAAATGCGCATATTTTAATATACTTAAGGCGGAACGGAGTTCGCGGGCACTGCTAGTAAAATATATTATTGTACACTAAAAATGGAAAAATAAAGTAAATTTTCAAAAAAAAGTATTAACCGACTTCAATATCAATCAAAAACCCATAAGGCACTAAAAAGCGGAAAATATAGAGTTTATCAAATTAACCAAATTAAATAAAACATATGAATATGTGTGCTACTTAGAAATGTATTGGAAGTCGGTGCGAACCGAAAATCATATCATCACATAGGTACAAAGTTTAAGTCCACTCTCGCGTCTCTGTAATACATTTCTACCTGGAACAAATTTGAAATTTCGGTTGGCACCGACTTCCAATACATTTCTAGGTAGCACACATATTCATATGTTTTATTTAATTTGGTTAATTTGATAAACTCTTTATTTTCCGCTTTTTAGTGCCTTATGGGTTTTTGATTCATATTGAAGTCGGTTAATACTTTTTTTTGAAAATTTACTTTATATTTCTATTATTTAAATTATAATAAATCCAGGTTATATAAGTTTTACGGCCTACAATAGATTATGAAAAAAGCAACGAACATCCACCCGTACTCACAAACTTTATCATTTATATTATTAAAATATCCTAACCCTTTCGGTAGCAAATCCATATTTCGTTCACTGTTTATGACAGGAAAATTGTTATTCGATGCACCATTATACGGGTATAATAGATGAAATCAGAATTATCTGTTAGAACAAAATCAACGAAGCGGGTTAATTTATAATTCAGTTATAATGCGATCCTATTGACTGACGTTTTGATGTTAATAAACGTTATAGTGACCACTGTTTATCCGAAATGATTTTATTTGCTGTATTTATTTATACATAGTCAGTTTTAGCGTTTAACAAAAATCTCACCGGTTAACCCATCGGCTGAGTTTTAAAGACCCTGATCTCAAAAAGGCGGATAATGTTTTTGACAAATTTGATAGTTTCATCAAAAAATTGGAAAAAAAATGAGAAAATATAATAAATCATATTTTAAAGTTGAATAACTTCGAAACGCGTCGGTTTATCAAAAAAAATATAAGATAGCTTTTTTATAGAGCGTTCAATTTTATACACGAAAATGATTGGATCCAGACTGTTTGAGTAACCATTAAAGAGTTATAAAATTCTGAACTCAAAAAAACAAGCTTTCCCATGTTAATCATACGGGAAATTGAAATTTACCAAGCGGAATATTTTAATATTAATATTATGGAGTGTGGCTTTCACAGGATTTTTTTTCATCATTTCCATCAATATTTTCGATATATTTAAGAAAAAAAAATAGTCAATTTTTTTTAAACAATCTATTGCTATATAATAAAATCAACAAAATTCTTAAGTCAAACGTAATATAATTATTTTGAATTGATTTTTGAAGTAACTTAAAAAACCAAAGAACTATTGCCTTTTACATGGTTTAGTTAACTACATATTATAAAAGAACGTCGTTTGCCGCGTCTATCTGTCTGCCTGTCTGTTCACGATAAATTCAAAAATTACTGAACGAATTTTCATGCGGTTTTCACCAGTAGATAAAGTGTTTTACGAGGGCAGTTTAGGTATACTATTTGTCAGGGTTGTTTTTATTATCAGGGCAGGACGACGTCTGCCGGGCCCGCCTTATAAATGTACGCTCTGAAGTCACACATACATACTGAGCTATGATAATTTCAATCACGAATTACACGAGAATCGAACCCGTAACCACTTATCCCAATAGTAGGAATACTACAATTCCGCGAGAATAGATTCCTTAGATAGGTATCAAGATTTTTATATCGCCGAAAGTGACTATTCTTTCTACATACACGTTTAAAAGACAATTAAACTAAATCGTGAAAAACGCAAGTCCAACCAGATGCAGAAACATGTGTAACACGTTTTACGATCCCGTAGTAATTTGGATCCAAACAGCGTATAATCGAACAACATTATTGTTTATGTAGCAGTTCTCATAAATATTTACGAAGAAGGAAATGGTTCCTACCTTCTTAGTAATCTCATTGTGTATCGTATACACTAAACTCTAAGATCGTAAGAAAACGCAAGTGCAGCCAGATGCGGAATCATGTGTAACACGTTTTACGATCCCGTAGTAATTTGGATCCAAACAGCGTATAATCGAACAAAATTATTGTTTATGTAGCAGTTCTCATAAATATTTACGAAGAAGGAAATGGTTCCTACCTTCTTAGTAATCTCATTGTGTATCGTATACACTAAACTCTAAGATCGTAAGAAAACGCAAGTGCAGCCAGATGCGGAATCATGTGTAACACGTTTTACGATCCCGTAGTAATTTGGATCCAAACAGCGTATAATCGAACAAAATTATTGTTTATGTAGCAGTTCTCATAAATATTTACGAAGAAGGAAATGGTTCCTACCTTCTTAGTAATCTCATTGTGTATCGTATACACTAAACTCTAAGATCGTAAGAAAACGCAAGTGCAGCCAGATGCGGAATCATGTGTAACACGTTTTACGATCCCGTAGTAATTTGGATCCAAACAGCGTATAATCAAACAACGCTTCTATTTATATAACCGTTCTCATAAATATTTACGAACAAGGAAATTATTCCTACCTCCTTAGTAATTTCATTTTGTATTTACGCATTTTATGTTATTTTCCCCAGTAAATGGAATCGTTCCGTGTTTATACGTGTAATTGTAAAAAAGACCGGGTAATTATTCTATGTTTTACTGTAATAAACTGAAGTACGCTTTATAATAAAGGTATCTGTATATAAAAACATAATATATCAAACGTAAGACATAATTTCTCTTAGATCACATAATTTGTCTAGATGATAAATTATGTGATCTAAGAAAAATGTTGGTACTTAAGACTACATGATAGAATTGAAAAATTATAAAGAAGTATAATACATACACGTTAAATATCATATAGATTTAGCAATGTTTATATGTAAATAAATAATAGCTGGACAAAAGTAAATAATATTATACTATTACTATAATACGTAATAGTAAGAACGTGACTATTGGTAAGATATTCCCCTCTACAGACTGAAGCACAGTAAACCCAATTTAGCGTCACCGATCCGAACGTGACGATTCACTATCTTTCACTTTTCAATGCACGCAAGAAGTTTTCACTTAAAAAAGCGATACATGTTTCAGTTTATCCAACACTATTATTTTTCTCGTGATAAAACATAAATAAGTTGTCATATGATAATTATGATTTTTGAATAATAACAAATCTCATATGGTATACAGATATAAGCATAGACAAAACGATGCTGACCTGAATGATCTGAAGGCGGAACTAAACACAGCGACTTGTGAAATATAACTATTATTTATCATCTGTGGAGTAACAGTGCTAAAATAACGTATATTTATAACTAGATTTTGCCCGCGACTTCCTCCGCGTGGAATAGTTAGTTTGGGCTAACGTTGACACGCAGCGGAAGCTATCAAAAGGAAAAAACCGATATTGAATCATTCTTCATTTGTGCTCCGTTCCTATTGGTCTCAGCGTGATGATATGTAGCGTCCCTCGATAAATGAGCTATCTAACACTGAAAGAATTTCAAATCGGACGAGCAGTTCCTGAGATTACCCTCTACAACGTCACAAACTCACAAACTTTACCTCTTTATAATATTACTAGCTGTCCCCCGCGGCTCCGCACGCGTTTTTTTAAATGTATTAAAGAAATGTAAAATTGTAATTAGGTGTGTACATTACAGAAATGCTTTTTCAAAAACATTTGTAACTACGACACGCACGCCATCTACTGTATTATATTACGTGTACATTCGATAAGTGAATAGGAATAGTATATCGAATGGGATGGGATTTATCATCAGCAGCATACCTGGAACTTTAACCTACTATATACCACCCTCGATGCTCACTAACACTATATAAGAAAGTAGGTAATGAAAATTTTAAACTATACATTATCGATAAATTTGTGTTAAATTGTTTATTATATAGATATAACATGCCCATATTGTCAATATAATTGTGTTATTCTTATACGTTGCTATAATCTCTGAGTTATATATAGTAGTTCGATGAAGCCGTAAATGCCGCAAAGTTAATAGCATAGTCAGTTCGAGAAAAAAAAACTGAGTTATGTAGGTGCAAACGCGGTAAATAAAACAAAATGGCCGCCAAATTGACCAAAATGATAATATAATTCAAATTACATACATTTATTCTTGGAGTCCAGTACAGCGCACGTCTCACGCGCTTGTTTACAGTAAACAAATTATTTTTGATCAATTTCACACGAACGAATGCATAGGTAACAGTTCATCACTACATAGTGTAAAACAAAGTCCTCTGATCTGTCTGTTTATCTGTTCGCGATAAAGTCAAAAACTACAGAACGGATTTTCATGCCGTTTTCACCAGTAGGTAGAACGGTTCACGGGGAAGGTTTAGGTATAATTTGTCAAGGTTTTCTTTTTATTATCAGGGCGGGACAACGTCTGCCGAGCCCACTACCTTAAAATAAAATAGCTCATTAGTTAGTTGTCTGCCAGTGAAAGTCCCGTGAAAATTAATTCAAGCATTTCGGATATTCCACTGCGGCTGAAAAAAACCTAAATTACTTTTTATGAGGTCTGCAATCTACCAGTGAATATCCCATGAAAATCGGTCCAACCATTTTGGAAATAGCAATGCGGACGAAGCCGCGGACAAATAAAATAGAATATGTCAACCGCTATAATTTCGGCTTTCTAGCAGTAAAAAGTAAAATTCCCGTTAAAATAGGTCCAGCCGTTTTGGAGATTACCCGGAACAAACAAACAAACAGAGAAAATATAATAATCTAAAAATATAGACAAAGTATAAAAAAAATTTTTTTTGGTCATTTGTAGCCATATCCATTCATCAAAAAGTTGTTATTTTAATTGTACATACACAAACTTTATTTTTATAATACGTAATAGAGAACAAATAAAAAATTGGAAATAAAAGTAGTATAAACTTTTTGCATAGGAAAACAAAATAAACTTTGAAAATGTTTGCGATAGAAACTTACCACGTTACCATGGCAACGTGTATAACACTAACGCTAACTAAATCTCTCGAAAAGAAAAAAGTGCCCGATTTTGAAACATTTTTCATTGGTGCTCTGCTTCTATTAGTCTTAGCGTGATGATCTATAGCCTAAAGCCTTCCTCGATAAATGAGCTATCTAAAACAGAAGGGTTTTCTCAAATCGAACTGGTAGTTCCTGAGATCATAGCGTTCAACCAAACAAACAAACAAACAAACTCTTCAGCTTTATAATATTAGTATAGATTAGTATATTCGTATAGATTAAGATGTCTCGATGTAGACATATAATGTAACACGTATTTACACCTAAATTTGTGTTCAGAGCGATCAAAAAGTTTTTACGAGGATTGTACTTCATAAATTGCTAGTACCCACTGTATTATGGTAATCGAAAATTCCTAAAGGACACATAACAAACCTACATAAATATTATGATTTTACTGACGAATTAACCGGACCAGTAATTCCTGTAACCAATACTCTTCATCTTTATATAATGTGATGTTGTTATACCGTTCATTTTTGGTTTCAACATAGTCCTCACATATATCAATCTATAAGAATTACTGTGTTATTTTAAAAATCAGTTGATTTATATTATTTTTATAATCATAAACACAGCACAAAAGTAAATTGCTAGTACGAATAAAATCAAGCGCTACCCTAGAGAATTGTATTGTATTATCAGAAACATTTAAATTATAATACATTTGAATCACAAATTATACGCATACAATCATCGCTTCAGAATCGAATAAATTGAACTAGAGCGATGCAGCGCTTTAGTATTTCGATACTATCGGAATATTTAAAGAACCAAATATGAATTACAAATTAAATATTTTCACATACAAATTATTATTCGCAAGTGAATGATCTCGTATTGCAATGGACTAAATAAATTTGTTTTTGAAGTGAAAACTTCTTTAGGAGCATTGAGCGGTATTTTTGGCAAGAGATAAATTTATAATTTCGCGTCATGACATGCTACGTAAGTATGACCGGCCGTATTGCGCTTGCGCGGCTTGCGTCAGACTAACGGCGCGTAGTATAGGAGCTTGTGTACATGTAATATTGATATTTTGCAGCTCATCAACCGTTTGATTGATTAATATTTTATAAAAATATTAATCTTTATAAAAATGTATATAATTATTGCTCCGAGTGCCAATAGATATGAAAACCACACTAATGTTAATAATTTCAATAAACAAATTCTGAAATTTAAATATTGTCATTCACACTATAATTAATATGAAAATTCAAAAGAGTATATATTTATTTCATTGTTTTGAGTTTCCACTTCTGTCGGCAGTTCTTATGACTGCCTCGAAATTGTTTTTATCTGACCAGGAGAAAATCACCTTTGACCTGGTAATGTGAAACTGCAAACATGAATACGTTGAATACACTAGCTTATCGTGAAAAGTGACAAACGCAAAAAGAGTAATTGTGACTAGGTTATGTACATGGTGCTTGCAATCCACTTGGACTTGTCTCAAAAACACTCTTAAAATCTTGTATTAGCGTAATATCATATTAAGGTATAATCCTGTACCGTTGAAAATGCGATATTGTTAAACAAAACATTCTGGTTATATTATATAAAATCTCATTAAGTGAAGTTAAAGCGATTACAAGTTTTGTTGATGAAGGATTATGACCTACTTTCCCGGCCACTAAGTGCCTGCTTACCTGTTTAGCATTTAATCCGTAGTTAGTACACACGGTCAGAAACATCGAAGAGTATGCCTCATTACAAAATAACTTATTTATCTACATCGTTATCATCATTGTAATGTATGTAAAATGTAAGAGACCCACTGCAAGGCCATAGGCCTCTTCCTGAGGGAAGGTATGGGCATAATCAGCACGCTAGCCCACAACGTATTAGCGATTTCCTTCATCGTCAGCTGATAGGTTACCAATTTATATTAATAAAGGTACGCAAATTCCGAAAAATTCATTGGTACATGTCGGGGTTCAACCTGCGGACATCGGAATGATATTCTACTGGTTAAAACACTAGACAACAACGACTTCTATTCGACGATTTATCTTCGAAATAAACAAATACTTACACAAAGAAATTTTAATACCTCAGAAAAAGTTCTATAATTTCAATAACGTGTTCTACTATATATAGTTACATGTAAAATATCATATTACTACCGATAATGTTTTGATATGATTAGTTAAAACTTATGTTCATTTGTACAATTTTATTTACATTAGACATAACTAATCACTGACTTCCATCATGTTAGAAATTAAATGAAAAAATCTAAGTTATTTTTAGTGTCAAAAGTTAGTCTGAAATAAGACCTCTTTAATACGACTCATAAAAATATGAAAGTGGCAAAATAGGAATGTGATAAAATATGAGACATGTGTGGGAAAACAAAGAATTATTTTTATGTTACATATGCCACGTTTTATTAACTTAAATTAACGCGGAGAAGTACAAATATTCCCTATAATTTTTATGAATACCTACAGTTAAAATGTATTAATTACCAAATTATACGAGTAGAATAGCCCTATTTTACGGTATCTTTTACTATGCGACCAGTATATTAAAATATGTTTAAAACTGTACACAATGACTTCTTAAAGTTTTCGAATTATATTTGATGCAATTAAACAAGATATGTCAGTTATGATAACTGGCTAAATCTGGACACAAAACAACGCATTTTAATATATCTTTATTTTATTTTTTACAAGCGGGCCCGGCAGACGTTGTCCCGCCCTGATTATAAAAAAATCCAGGACAAATTATATACCAAAACGTTCCTCGTGAATCACTTTATCCACTGGTGAAATCGCATAAAGATCCGTTCAGTAGTTTTTGAGTTTATCGCGAGCAGACAGACGGACAGACGCGGTAGGGGACTTTGTTTTATACTATGTAATGAAGTAGTTGAGTTCGAGCAGGTCTAGTTAAGTAAATTGATATACTAAATGGGTACATGAAGGGCTTCAACACTCTTATTAATAGTTGCAGAAAATGAGTAATCTGGGTTTCCTTGAAATATAAAAGGATGTACATACTTTTTACGACAGTGTGTATTCATTTCTTGAACACTGTCGAATTTCTTCCGAACAAATACCTACCTTATTTAGAACAAACTTCTTTTAAATCTTTCCTTGTAACTTTAAGATTTCTTTTATATCCCTCCTAAACTTTTCCTCCAGCAGTAAAACCACAGATGGTGCTTGTTACCTCATAACTTCTTAACTTTTAGGGTAACCTAGTACTTTAACAATGTTCAAGTATCACCACGCTTTCTCATTAAAGCAGCCTACCTGTATATAGAATTCTGGCTATATTATTTGATCTATCATATCTACTAAGGTTTGTAAATATCCAAATGCTAAAGTCCTCATATCAAGAGAAGATATAAAGTTCATAAAATCACTCCCAGTTTAGGACTTATCAGTGATTTTTTTAATTTTACATATCGCTACTAAGTTTCAAAAGTACAGTTCATATTAAGGAAAATTAATAATGAAAAACAAAATCAATTGTGATTCTTTAAAATCAACCTATATCTTTACGCTACTCTATAGGCGACCTTAAATCATATTTTGATTCAATAATAATGAAAAATCCGGAAGAAACCGCGTATAAAGGATAGTAAAATATAATCCTTTTACCAACTTATCCAAATGTTGCGAATTTTAAACCCCTCACCGGACGACTCAACTTTCGCTTGTCAAAAACTTCTTCATAAAGTATGTACAAAGAAGTTTCACTTCCTGTCTCTAGGGAAAAACTTCTTGGAGTAATATTGAAATGATTTCAAAATTAAGTTTCGCAGGGATTTGAGAGTCGTTTGTGCTGAATTCTCTCATAGAAACCATCGGGGTATATATTTATATACCGTTTCTTTATATGGTGCGATAGTCCGCCTGGTTACCTACCACCTCTGAGTCGAAAATCTGTTGCCAGGCACCTGTTGGTATTTCTAGTAGCTGCAATTGAGAGCCAGTCCCCTTCTAAGTTTAGCGTGTTTACCATCTTAGCCGCAACGTAATTGTACATCAGACGTATTAAAAAAAGCCTGTGAACCGATTGCACTGAAATATTACATATAGGTAGCATTAGGGTGTCCGTTATTTCCCAAGTTGATTTTTTTTTTGCTGCCGCCCCCTGAAGTTTTAGTTTTTACCCTAAAAAAAATTATCCAACGTAAACAAGCTCTTAATTTTCAAGTTAAACCGTGCCCGTGTCATGTTACTTTTCCCATTTAAATAACATGGGATTTTTGTACTTTTTGCATTTTATTTTTTATCTCCAAAGCAAATGAACCTGCAGCTTTGATAAAGAAATATTCTAATACAAAATTTTGCGCTCTACAAAAAAGGTCTCTTTGGTTTTTTCGCTAAAATCATTCCTTTAAAAGTTATACGCAGTTAAAGTCATGTTCATCATTTTTATCATAATTATTTTAGTTTTATCGAAGTTTTCTGTGATATAATTACTAAAAACTCACTTATAATTGTCATAAAAATTTTATTGAATAATCTTATCAGTTACAATAATGGAAACATTGCATGACAACTAATATTACGATGGATTACTAGTTTTTTTTTTCTTTTTTTAGTCACGTTTCTTTGTTAAGCAGCTTTTTGTAGCGTTAGGGAAAGCATCCTTGTATTCTCGTACAACTTGTATTAAATACTGTTTTTGGTCTTCTTTCGTAGTCAAAATGTTAATGTAATCTTGAGTTAACTGAACTGCTCTTTCAGCTACATCATTAACAACTTGCAGATTATTCACAACATTCAAACCTTCTAAGTAATCATTATTAGTTGACCATGTTTCAACATCAAACTCTAAAAAATTTTTGTTTATGTTGAATCGATCAAAAAACTTTCTCGAATTAGAATTAATAAAAAAGTCAATATCTTTTTTTGTATGTTGATAATTTCACTGTCTGAGTTTACTACGTAGCGTTTAGGGGAATCAAAATCCATATTTTCATGGCGTTTTAATGCTTCAATCATTTTACGTTTCATGGAAATTGGTATAGTTGGATCAAAAAAAGCTAGAGCAGCAGCTTCAGCATTTAAATACCACAAATGATTTTTAAATTTGTGCAAGACCGCTTCAGAAAGTTTTTTATCAATCGTCTTATATTGATATACAGTTTTTACAAAATTTAAGTCTTGAGATGGAGCCGATGCTGCAAGAGGTACCGTAAACCAAAATGGCACGTAAACATTTGATTATAAATTATTCGCATAACTTTAACTGCGTATAACTTTTAAAGGAATGATTTTAGCGAAAAAACCAAAGAGACCTTTTTTGTAGAGCGCAAAATTTTGTATTAGAATATTTCTTTATCAAAGCTGTAGGTTCATTTGCTTTGGAGATAAAAAATAAAATGCAAAAAGTACAAAAATCCCATGTTATTTAAATGGGAAATGTAACATGACACGGGCACGGTTTAACTTGAAAATTAAGAGCTTGTTTACGTTGGATAATTTTTTTTAGGGTAAAAACTAAAACTTCAGGGGGCGGCAGCAAAAAAAAAATCAACTTGGGAAATAACGGACACCCTAAGGTAGCATGGAGCCTAGAGAACGTTAATCAAAGGAAAATAATAATCTCTTAATAAAGCATCTCCATTTTTAACTGATTTATTTGTTGTAAAGGAAAATATCATACATACCATACCGCAAATAAAGACAAAGCACAATTAACTACAATTAATTAAAGTTCTCTTGAACGTTTCTAAAGCATACGGTAAGAAAGCAGGTAAGAAGATATACAAATGTTGCTACTAAGGTAGAAAAAAAATCCACACATAGAGACAAATATACACAAAAATTCCTAGTTTAACTTTGCTTTTTGTCATTATAAGAAAGCTGTACAATAGTTTACCAAGCAGGGGCGTCCCTCGAGGCTATAACATGGGTCTCTTAAAAAACGACTGAACTGTTTGAAATCTATACTAATACTATAAAGTTAGAGGGTTTGTTTGGTTAAACCCGCTATCCTCAGGAACTACCGGTCAGATTTGTAAAATTCTTTCAGTATTAGATAGTTCATTTATCGACGGAGGCTATAGGCTATATCATCACGCTAAGACCAATAGGAGCGGAGCACCAATGAAGAATGTTTCAAAATTGTTTTTTTTTTCCTTTTGAGAGCTTCTGTTGCGTGTTAGCGTTAGCCCAAAGTAACTATTCCACTCGGATGAAGTCGCAGGCAGAAACAAGTATAATGATATACATATAGGTGACGGTAACTATTTGTTATCAAATGGGCCGTTATAAAATACACAATGCTTTTTTTATTAATAAGAGTCTTCTGTAATAGATAGTGCTTCAAAAACCAATTTAATAGTAATGGAGTCCATTAGCCTAGGGTGATGCGGTATTGGCAGTCAATTTCACGGTGACCAAACCAGCAGGTGGACCCGCTCATCCATGAATGAACCAATCATGATATTGTTTTTTTAACATCGATGACTAATCATGTTTTAAATTAAACTCTATCGAGTTTTAAAAGAAATTATGTCATAAAACCCTATCTCGTTTAGCGGTTGTGATCTGACTTCATTCGTGAAAGGGTCAAAGAAAGGTAATGTTTTTCATGTGTATGTTTATATGCATGTATTATGTATGTATGCACTTTTTAGCATAAGCAGCTCGATGGATTTTAACATAGGAGGTGTTAGATTCAACTTTATTATATGTGTGACTTAGGTAATAAAATACTTGAGTATGTCAGTGAATTAAAAAAAAAGTTTTAGCAACAGGATTTGTATTTTCTTTATTAATAATCCTATTTGTTTTTTTTATGTCATAGGAGACAAACGTACAGGCGGATCACCTGCTTTTAAATGATCACCGCCGTCCGTAGACACTAGCAATACCAGGGGAGTCGCAAGCGCGTTGCCAGCCTGTATTTGGGCGGACGGGGGGAGGGGGAGTGAGGGAGGGAGGGATGTGAGGTGGTCCTTCGGTGCTCTCACTGACTGAACGAAACGCAGCAATGCAAAAATTGTTACTTCACGTCGGTGTTTCTGCGGGTTGGGCGGTACTACCCCGGGCGAGCCGACGCATTCATGCTGAAACCAGTAATAGCTTTAGCGTGGCTCTAACCACCTAATAAATCCATTGTCTAATAAATCTTTATAATAAATATTTATACTAAGTATTTATGCTTGGAGTATTCTTAGTAAGCGTAGCGTAATCCAACCGGTGGGTTTAGTTTTCAAAATAATGTAGTATGTGGTGATCGCAATCAAATCAGGAATAATAGCTGTCTCTTGCCAGTTACCACCAGGGCCACTGTTACTACCAGCATGAATATAAAGTTACGCTTACAAATTCTCGAAATTTTTATGCTGAAATTTCACAACACGCTAAAATAAAAGACTGACTCTCAAGTACAAAATGTATGAGAGCCAATACTAAGCTGTGACACAAATTAAGTGTGAAATTTGCCTTGCCAGCTGCGGCTATTGGTCAATTGAAATAGTTTTTTTCACATAAAACATCTGCCTAAACACCACACGGCAGTTGAGAGCCGGGAGACAAATTTCACGCGTCATTAATTAAACCAATAACTCGATTATATCAATATGTATTTATTATAACGTAATTTTAACGTTTTAAAGTGCTTATTCTGTGGTAGCATAACCACACTCTGTGTGAAGGGGCGTTCATTTATCCTACTAATCTATACTAATATTATAAAGAGGTAAAGTTTGTGAGTTTGTGACGTTGTAGGGGATAGTATCTGGATCTACTAAACCGATTTTGAAAAATCTTTTACCAATATAACGCCACGTTATTTGTGAGTATCATAAGCTATATATTAATCTGAAGAACGAAAAGACTTTTTTGTAGTAATCGGATTTGCAAAATAAGTCGGAGAAATAATGATCGAACAAAAACGTTTCTTAACAAACGCTGCCGTAACAATGAGAGATATATGATTGAGTTCTAGAGGAAAATTGTAGAGCTTGATAATGTCTATAAAAAAGTCAACGACAGCATATGTCTAAGTACAAGGTTTTTTTATTATCAGGGCGGCAGAACGTTCGCCGTGCCCGCTAGTTATCTATAAATATTACTACGGAGTTTTTGGCGGGATCTCAATCTGTGGCTTTTGTATTTTATCCATAATCTTGTACCTAGTATTTGACTCAATTCGTAATATTTATCGCATTTTAAGTAATATACTTCGGCTATTGTGCACAAGTGAAGTATATGGAAAATGTATTATTGGAAATGTATATACGGAACATGAAAACGCAGGCTACAGGTTAGGGGATACGTAGAAATAATATAGTAGTGAATTATGCACCTCGAAGATAGGTATAAAAATTTCCGGGGCGGTATATCTATTAATGATAACCCTTAGTAAACATCAATATCATTAGGTGCACAAGTCGCTATACTACGCATTACTAGTCTGACACAAGCCGCGCAAGCGCATTACACAGGCATGCATTACATGTTTGTCGTGACACGAAACCATAACTTTATCTCGTGCCAAAAATACCGCTTAACGCGACTAAAGAAGTTTTACTATAAAAAAATACAGAACGATAAACTGGATTAAATAATTTATACGTCATAATATTAGTCCTATACGGCATACAAGTTGGTTCCATGTTTTAGGTAACAGTGTAACACATATTGTGTATAAAAAAAG
Source organism: Antheraea yamamai (assembly GCA_036509395.1). NCBI lineage: Eukaryota > Metazoa > Arthropoda > Insecta > Lepidoptera > Saturniidae > Antheraea > Antheraea yamamai. The sequence goes on from AP028446.1 coordinate 1,752,620, forward strand.
TGTGTGTGTAAATGGAATGCTAATGTACACGCGTTAAAAGTTATACTTCTTTGGCGTAACAAGATAAAAATATTTTCAAAAATTTATCTTTCGCCTTATTCCACGTTTGTAGAAAAAACGACACTAACAATAGAAAAAAGGTGACAACAAAATGTTGACTATAGTTAACTTCAGTGTGTCGGTTTTTCGTGACGGTTTGCGCATGCATCGTAATAACTTCAGGGTGTCGGTTTATCGTGACGGTGTGCGCGCGCATCGTAAAAATTTACTCTCATCATTTTCCCCTAACACGCCTAAAGAAGTATAACTTCAAAAATTCAGAACTAATATTTATATATAAAAAATCATGTAACATTTAAAAAAATCTTTTTGAGAAAACACCTTAATAGTCATTTAGTTCACGCAAGCTCCAGACACAGCTAGTTACATATATAAAATGTATAATATACTCCTATAATATAATATAAAATCACTAAATATTATAAAAGAAAGTCCTCAGCCATGTCTATCTGTCTGTTCAGGATAGACTCCAAAACTGCTGAACGGATTTTCATGTGGTTTTCACCAATAAATAAAGTGATTCATGAGGAAGGTCTAGGTATATAATTTGTCAAGGTTTATTTTTATTATCAGGGCGGGATAACATCCGCCGGACCCGCTAGTCTATATCATTACATAGTATAAAACAAAGTCCCTCGCCGCGTCTGTCTGTCTGTTCGCGATAAACTCGAAAACTACTGAACGGGTTTTCATGCGGTTTTCACCAGTGGATACAGTGGTTCATGAGGAAGGTTTTAGTATATAATTTGTCTTTTTTTTATAGTCAGGATGGGACAGCGTCTGTCGAGCTCGCTAGTATCCATATATAAAACAGTATTTAATAAACTTCAAAAAGTCACACATACAAACATATTTTATAGAATAATTTTACAAACAAATGTGATCATCCATTTCGGTGGTTTTTGAATATCTATGCTTTAAGGGAATGAGCTTATTAAAAAGAAAAACAAACAGTAAAACCCACCCTCGTCCTCCCCGAGCTATTTAGAACACGAGTTATTAAGTTAAAACACACGGCACGTGCCATAAAATAACGTTATACAACCAAGAAACTACTAGAATTTGTACATAAAAAAAAAATTCGAAATCTCTTTTATTCGTTTTGGCTAAACTCCGTAACGGATGAACCGTTTTGACGGAATTTTTATTAGTAGTTATAATAATTGTCTCAGTATTGTCTAAACTACATTTTTTTTTTTTTTTTTTTTTTTTAACGTGGGGAAATCCCTTATGGATACACCACCCTCTCGGGGGAGAGAGTGGGTTATGTCCGACTCGCACGGACTAAAACCCCACGGTGTACCGTCCGACCGTATTGTTGAGGCGGCAAGGGATCGAACTATGCTAGTCCCCTTGGATAGCCGCCCCAACGGTCCGCTCGGCGGAAGGCGTCCGCCGAGCTCCTTCCTAATAGGGAGGCAGGCTGGGTACACACCAGTTGCCTCCCCTCGTCCGCCGGACCCGTGCAATGAGGAGATGGGCCCCCCGGCCCATCCCCTCAGGTCCGGCTACGGTGGCGGGAGAAGGCGGGCAAAACGCCGCCTCCTCCCTCCGGTCCTCCGTTGGCGGAGAGGGCCGCTCAGAGGGTCATCCTCGCGAACCCTCTCCGCCGCCTCCTTCTGCGAGATGACGTCCTCGCAGAAGGAGGCCATCGCTCTCCACGCCTCCTCGCTGCCGAGCATGGCCGAAACCACACTCGGCAGCGACAGATCTGTACCCACCGCCGCAGCCAGAACGCGGCGCTGTCCCTCCCACGCAGCACACTCAGACAGGGTGTGCTGCGCGGTATCCTCCGCAGCGCCGCATTCATGGCATGCGGCGGTTGGCTCCCTACGAGCGATCTGGTGCAAGTACCACCCGAAGCAACCATGCCCGGTGAGTACCTGCACCAGTCTGAACGACAGGGAGCCCCAACGTCTCCCTATCCAATCCGGCAGGACCGGGCGGACGGCGTCAATAGTGTAACGCCCATACCGCTCGTCCGCCAGGTCCCGCCTCCACCGTCCTTTCGCCTCCTCCCGGCCCTCCCTTCTCTTGGCCTCAATCTCACTGGGAGCCGGAGGCTCCCCGATACTCTTTCTTGCCGCCGTAAATTCGTAGACGGCGGCAAGAACTCCCGCCTCCAGCTCCCAGGGCAGGGAGCCGGCGAGCGCAAAGGCCGCCGCGGAGGCCACGGTGCGGTACCCCCTGATCGCTCTCAGTGCTACTATGCGCTGCGCAGCGCGCAGCGCCCGCACATTAGCGGCACCAAGAGCGTCGGCCCACACCGGGGCACCGTAGACGGCCATCGCCTGTACGACCCTCATATATAGTCGGCGGCACCCAGCATTCGGGCCCCCTATGTTGGGGAGCAGCCGGCCGAGTGCCGCCGCCACCCCCACAATTCGCGGTCTGAGCCCCTCAAAATGGGGCTCAAACTGCCAGCGCCCGTCCAGGGTGAGGCCCAGATACTTCATCTGGGTCCCCACCCTGATTCGGGCACCCTCCACCATTATGTGGGCCCCAGGTGGTGGCCCTCGCCGAGGCCCATGAAATAGTAGGGCCTCGGTCTTCTCGAGGGCCACTCTGAGACCCAAACGCCGAATGCGCCCGACCACGAGGGTTGTGGCCATCGTGGCCAGGCGCTCCACCTCCTGCCAACTTTCCCCCCGGGCTACGACTAGGGTGTCATCCGCGTAACAAATTATGCGCGCTCCGAACGGGAGCACGCCGCGGAGCACCCAGTCGTAGCCCATGTTCCACAGGAGTGGGCCCAAGGCCGACCCCTGTGGAACTCCCCGCCGCGTGACTCGCCGGACCATACGACCGTCGCCATCTATGTAAGCGATCTCCCTATCGACCAAATACGCCTCCAACAGCCGCCGCAGATACGGAGGCAGACCGAAATACCGGAATGCCTCCCGTATCACACTGTGCGGTAGGCTGTTGAAGGCGTTGGCGATGTCCAAGGACACCGCCAGAAGTCTCTCCCCTTGGGAGGTCGCCTCCATAGACAGCGACTTAAGGAGGGTCAGGGCGTCCACTGTGGAACGCCCTGCCCGGAAGCCAAACTGCGCGTCCGCCACGTTCAGCCCAACTTCCTTCAGGTGCTGGACGACCCGGAAAGCAACAACTCTCTCCAGGACCTTCCCGGAGTCGTCCAACAGCACCAAGGGCCGATACGCGGACGCGCTGTCCTGGTGGCGGCCCACCTTTGCCAGCAGGCATAGCCGCCCCTGCTTCCAGGGTTTCGGGAACCGCCCAACCTCCAGACAACGGTCGAGTAGTCCCCGAAACCACCCCCCTATATGGTCCAAAGAGACCGCGAGCACCCGACCCGGGACACCATCCGGACCGGGGGCTCTCCTTCGATTGCGGAGGCGCTGTAGCGCTCTCCCCATCTCTTCCTCCGTTATAAGGGGGGGAGGGCCATCAAGCACCTCCGCAACTACTACCCGAGGAGGTGGAAGCATGAGAGGAGGTGGCAGCACCGGAGGGTTAGGGAACAACTCTCCCACTAACCTCACCACCACCTCAGGCCGGAGGGTTTCCGTCACTGGGGGCGCCCGGGACAGTAACTTCTTCCTAACCATTCGATACGGGCGCCCCCACGGATCCTCCTCTACCGTCTGGAGCAATTCCTCCCATGCCTCCTCTTTTGCCCGGCTGATGGCAGCCTGCAAGATCTTCTTGCGCTCCCTGTAGCTGCTATACAGCCGGGCTTCCTCCTCAGGGTCTCGGTGTCGCCTAATTGTCTAAACTACATTATGTTTATGCTTTTTAATAGGAGCTAATCAACAATGATAAGATTTCGAGAAAGTTACCTACATCAATAATAGTGTGTGTAGGAAAATGTGGTATTAATATCAATACTATAACAAAATAAAAAAAACAATCGAAAATTTATTACCTAAGACACTCAACTTAGAGCTTATTTAAACTCAATAACTGGGACATTAAGTTCTAGTATATTTTACGTGTATTTTAAACTACGTTTTGATATAAAAGAAAACTAAAAAAATTATGTCTATTTAACTAACATTTAGTTTTGAAAATTTTCCTTCCTGTACACTACAACATATTTTTTTCTAGTTTCGATTTATTTTCAATAAGAGCAATAAATCATCTATATAGACCGCTGCGTTAAATATGTTATTGCAAATTTGTTCTATTTGTAAAACTATTTCCAGAAAAAAAGAACGAACTCCAAATAAGACAGTTATTAGAAGCCCATAACTTGACTAATAAACATGATAGAGAAAAGAAATTGTATATTCACATTCATACTTACTAGAAGTCCAAATAGGCTCAATATGAACTAATTTCAGAAAGGCAACTTTTTTCGTTGTCCACTTCACGTGAAATGCCCCTACTAATACATACTTATAAAACAATAAAAAACTTAAACAAAAACATAAACGATTGTTTGGCCTTATAGCTTGATATTCAACAATTTTTTTAATAATCGTCAACACTATCGAATTAAACTTACGGAGACTGTACTACTGTTGTTAAGCGAATTAAAAAATATATATCTCTTTGTAATACATATACCTAAATATTAATATAGTTGTGATATTTTTCTCAAACGCTACAACCACGAAAAGCGTTTGCTTCGTAATATATTACCGAGAGAATAACGTTAACATTTATAAGACGGTACAACAATGTTATGGACGACATTAAATCATAGGTCTTAGCATTGTACAAGCTCTTACGTTCTTAGCGGTATTACAATGTATTCTAAGTTGCACCAGAACCGCTGTGAATATAAAATATTACAGATCAATTATAGTTTGAACTATTTAAATTTTATAATTTGTACATTGAAATTAATATATCATATTTTTATATAATTTATTATTTAATCATACGTAGGATGTGCTACTCAAGTTGAGTACAAAATACCAATATGACACGTATATAAGTCACTATACTACGTTTTGCTAGTTTGGCGCAAGAGTAATACGTTAAGAGCATGTTGGAGATGCGAACCCATTTCGAATTCCTTACGTTACAAATAAACAAACCGCTCCAATTTATTTTTTAACTCTACATAATAGGGTATAGATTGGAATATTGTTTGCTAAACTTTCAACAAGTCGTACAGTCTGCCTCTTTGTAATAATATCTTGAGAAATCAATTTAGAATTTGATGAAAATTGCTTATTGTGTCGTACTTCTTGGTAATAAACGAGAGTTTTCGTGTCTTCGTACTTATTACAGTGTGGGCGATGGATTCAAATGAGTTTCAGAGGGAATTCTTGATGCGTTAATTGTTGAGCTAATATGTATACGAGGTATGTCCCAAAAGTATTCGACCTGTACCTTTAACTTCGCACTGGCATTATTTTTCGCCATCCGGCTCATGGCATCCTTCTAAATAGTCCCCCTTCGACTGAACAATATGCTCCTATAGGTGCTTCCACATCCTGGTAATTGGTTTTCAGAATGGCGATGAGTGCACGTGTCCCATTCGTTTCAACCGTCTCTCTGTTGTCAAACTGGTGCCCTTTGAGCGGCATTTTTAATTTTGGGAATAGCAAAAAGTCACGGAGGCCTATGTCGGGACTGTACGGAAGCTGACGGAGTTGCACACGCTCGATATTTTTCGGTATTATCGCGCTCAAAAGTCGGCCAGAACGCATATCGCTATTAATACTCGTGCGACCGTTTTTGAATTGCTTGTACCACGCTTTTATTTCAGTTTTGCCCATACTAGCATCTTCAAAGGCCTCCTGCATCTCTTCAATGGTCTCTAAAAAAACTCTTTCCTAGTTTGGAGCAAAACGTTATGCAAATTCGTTGTGATCATTTGATTCTGATCGTCATTTTGAACGATAGCAAAATCCGACGAAAGCGAAATCGACAATGTACGTAAGGGTGCGCTGCCCTCGAAATAAACTTCGTTGACTGCCGCGGTAACCGATGATTTCGTGAAGAGTCATTTGTTACGCTCGTACTTCATAAAGATCAGTCGGACGTTTTGGCGCGATGTTATGGGTACAGATGGATACTTTTGGGACACGCTATGTATACATATATTTATAATTTATAGGTTTCAACGTTTGATCACAATCTCATGTAATGTTAAATGACGACGACAAGGTCTAAGATAGCAAAAATGCTAGAGGAGGCTGCCTATGATTTTATTATATATAATAGATGCAAACGCAGACGAAGTCACGATTAGTTAATGGTATATGTAATTATATACGTATCTATACGTAAATAGTCAGAGGCAAAAGCGTTAAGTTCATCTTCCTCCTCTATTTCTCTACCGATTTTTGAAGTGAAAACTTCTTTACGCGCGTTGAGAAATATTGCCGATCTTTAGTTATATAGCAAAAAAATGAAATAGTAATTTTCAATATTTCTATATTCCTCGTTTACACGTGAATAATAAGTTTGTAGCCCTTATTATGATCAAATTTTGACTATCGGATGACCATTAATAACATTGAATATAAACAGAAATCTTAGTATATCTACTTATTACGTCTTAGTAGAATTATTTTAGTATACATAGCTTCGCAAATCACACTATATAATTTATTCCGCGCCATGGTTTCTTTCTCAACTGCATGTCTGATGCAATACGTAGCAGTCACTGAGGTCTTACGAGAGATTTATTTAGGTAATTTAGTACGTTTCAAGTGAAGCGTGTATCATATAAGTGAGGTGGTTGAGAGTACAGCGGGATGATTTTATATGTGCTTTATTTTTATCAGCTATCATCTGTTATTTTTCTACTAAACTAGGTAACTTACCTTGTTCATATATTATTTACATAGCATTGGCATAGAAATACGGCTATTAAGATACTTGAAGGATACGCTTTTAAGGTAATTTCTGTCACGCATAGTCGGAATCGCTTAATAGATTGAGAGACACAGCTACAGCTCAAATTATGTAAAAAAAATTGGTTATCTGTAAAGTCTGTTTACGGACGATAAATTTACGTAATAAGTTAATAAGAAAAAAAATTATCAATGAAAAATTGCATACTTTTATGATTGGATTTGAATTATTATATATGTAGTTATAAGCGTCACAAGCCGAACGTTTAGGCCGATCGCGTCTTTCTATCGCTATTTCCACGCTCTCGCTTACACGCTCGGCTCTGGCGGAACGTGACAATGTGTCATACTTTGCAGTGCCTGCAGCCGGCGTTTATCAATTTATAACACGTAAGGAATTCAACATAGTATAAAATAAATTCGCTATTTGTGCTTAAGGCTGTAAGTTGCTATTCTTGTCCAATTGTCTCATTTTCACGTTTTCACGACTGAAACACGCAGGCTGGTATGCATTGTTTGAATTATTATATATTATTTACGTTAATGTGAAAATAGACAATCATCTTCTGGTCCGTTTGATCCTATCCTCCTTTAATATTAGTTCCTTCAACCTACGCATAAAGAGGCATTCCTATTGGCATATTAAAAATAAATGAAATGTGTTTGTAGATCATCTCAGGAAGTAGTACTCCCATTCTAGAAATGACCTCACTAATACGAAAATACAATATAATACATTATTATTATTTATATAGTAAGTACTAACCTCACACGACTTCGTTTACGTTAAATTGCATACTGAAACTAAATAAAACTGAAATATTGTTTAGCGCCATCTAGTGGGGGATCGTTATAAAACTTGTAATATATAAATTTTGTGCGCGTAATTTCATAATTGGTCAAATAGTACCCGAATTTATTACTTAGCGGACAAACAAGTTATAAAGCTAAACAAGAAATAAATACAATATACAATAAATTCATTGTATCTACAATCAATTATCACATCAAAGGATTTTTTTTCAAATTATAAACAAAGTCGCGGACACTAACTAATAATAGGTATCCTAATCATGAACATTCATTGCTATTACTAGAACTGCATTACATTTCATCGTCATCTAGTTAACGGTGATGGAATAGTGCAAAGCATAATTAATTTTCTCACTTTATAAGGTATAATAATATGTTCATACATTTATGGGGAATAGCGCCATCTTCATTTTTATAATGTCACTACAAACATATGTAGATATGTTCAGCAAATAAATGTTTATAACTTCTAAAACTACAGATGATACTGAATCTAGTACATTCTGCCCTCTATCAAAACTTTTTGGTACTAAAACTGGACAAGTGAGATGAAATAAATAACGTATTATTACGTCACTGTATCATCTGCGTCACATAGATGGTGCTGTTAGCTACAAGATATCAAAAAGAGTTATAATATTGAGTTTTTTCGATTAAATTTAGAATACATTTCAATAAATAATTCAACTATGCTTTTATTCTTAATTTTGTAATAAATATAAGTAAAATGATACGTAATAATACAATATAACATTAAATATGAACAAAAATTGTAAATCGCGCAAGGTTTATTTCTGTAGTATACAGTATATATACAATTTTTACGATACGATTAATGTACTTGCTTCGGCAGTACATATACTAAAATTGGAACGATACAGAGAAGATTAGCATGGCCCCTGCGCAAGGATGACACGCAAAATCGTGAAGCGTTCCACATTTTTTGAAAACTTTACCCTTGATATATTTGTTCTAGCTTTTATCTGTACTTTCTCTTGCTTTTTACTTCTTTACGTGCTAATATATAGATGTATATTTATTGAAAAATTGAATGTGAATGAAAGACGTAAGGAGCGTGAATTAGTTCAAGACAAATAGTCTTATTAAAATGTATATATGGGTATTTTATTTACTACAGTTACGGTTTAAGTCAATGTTTTAATAACAAAATCGACATACAGTGTAAACTCTTTAGAACGTCGTTCGTTATAACGAAAAATTTTTTATAACGTAGAAATTAGTTCAATTCGGTTGGTTTACCACAAAATCATTTATTCTTTCTCTTCATTCCGTATAACGAAAATCCTTTATAACGGAAAAAAATGGTCGGGCCCTTGAAATTTGTTATAGAGTATATCTACATTGTATTGCTAGCCAATTATATGTAAACACATCATAATATGTTAATGAGAAATATAAATATTTCAAATGGTTCTATTAATTAGAATTATTATTAAATACTTATTACGACATATAAACATAAAGTATAATTAGCATCAACGTTACATAGAACTGTTATAATATGATTAAACAAACTATAACAAAAATAATTAAATTGCAATGAAAGTAAGATCATTACAAGCAGTAGGTTAATCATCTGATAATTAGCTATACTTTTGTCGAGGAATTAATTATATACTGGATACAATGTTTTTAGGATCTTATAAATTATTGTTTACGGCTTATCTCTATTCATTGACACATTAAAAATTTTAAAATTTCATGTTAAAAAAATTAAACCCACATTTACAAAACATTTCAGAATTGTAAAAGAATACTATTATTTTCATTTTAATATTACAGTCAAAATCTGTTATAACGACATCGAAGGGACTGCTCATATTCAGTCGTAAAAACCGATAGTCGTAACAACCGGTGATGTTTAATGTGTATCGTGCAAGTACAAACAAATCGATAGGGAATTATTGGAAAAATATATTTATTCAACTATGTACATTTTGTTTATTACACATAAGTACAATGCATATTATTTTTCTGTGAGCATAAAATCTGTAATTTTGGTCTGTTTGGAACACTTCTGTTGTGCATAGATATTTTGTAATTCACGTTGGATTTTAATTAACGTATCGGCATAATTTTCATTTATTATTAATTATAATTCATAATTTGTTTTTCATAATGTGTTTTGTTAATTCATAATTATTAATTCATAATTTGTTTTCTTTTTCTTTGTGACATTTTGAAAGTTTCACGAATAACTCCACAAAGTTTTGGTGCGTCTTGTGTATAGATAATATAACATAGATAAATAACTGAAGAGATATGAAGAAGCGGGCTTTGACACTACTGCATGCACGTGTTTTGTTTCTAAGAATTAGAAAAGACCCTACACTAAACTAAATCCTATTGTTTTATTTCCTGATTTTAATAGCCATTGAAGACAAATGTGGATACCTATTCAAATTGTTTACAATACAGCTTAGCCGGTCGTTCTAACAGATCTAATTCTCCGAAATATTAATTAAATGTGGTCATTTTATGAGGTATGTCGTTATTCGCAATGTCGTATAAAGCAATGTTTTTAATAAGACGGTCATATAGCATTCAGCCGGGACCTTTGTTCTAGGTTATTATCTAAACGATGTCGCAGTAAACGGTTTTGACTGTATATACATTTTTACCCCACTTCATAGAAGGGGGTAATAATGCTTTTGTCTGTATATATAATATGTTCATTTACTTAACGCGATTTGTGGCATAAACAATTTAAGAAATTTTTATACATAACATAATTATCATTAGATTCAACTTGATTGTGGGAAAATCATAATATTTAGTATGATGTCTATGAATGAAAATAAAAAATTAGAAAAGTTTTTTACCTACCAATATTCAACAAAATAAATCCTTCATTCATGTAACGTTTGTTATATTTTGTTGGATATTAATGGAAAAATTGATACACAGATGCTTGTCAATTTTAGACATTATCATTATCAGCCCGTAGGAGACCCACTGCAGGAAGAAAGTACTTCCCGAAGGAAGGTATGGGCATAATAAGACCACGCCAGCCCACGACGTATTAGCAGTATCAAGCGCTGTGAATGCCACAGTTCTTTTTTCCCACATAAAGTAGATAATACTACAAAAACATTACTCAGGTTCAAGTTTCCTTACAATGTTTTCCTTCACCGTCAGCCGATAGTGCTACCATTTTAAATTAGTAAATGTACGCGAATTCCGAATAATTCGTTGGTTCGACCTGCTGACATTAGAATGATATTCCACCGGGCAAACCACTACATCACCACGGCCTTTATAAAAAAATATTATAAAGATAGACACAGTAATCTCCACTCTTCTGAGTGCACAATTTGAAGCAATTCAAGACATCGGAGTAATTCAAAACTGAAGTGTTGTGGGTGGGATTGCGTCGCTTTTCAAGCAATCGACGGCGAGACTGCTTATGTCGAGACACGCCTTTTTACTGCACGAATGCTAATGGAGAGTATACAATGGATGTTACAATATTTGCACTTTTTACAAATAAAGACATCTTATTGACTCGACGCGCTATTGAAACAAAACTAATCACAAGCTTAGCGTAATTAAACTATAGATTCGAAACCTAAGATTGCACTGAATAACTAATAGCGAAGTTTAAGTGGAGCTAAGGATAAGATAAGACTGAGTACGATCTATAGATTTCACCCTCAGTCACAGTGAATTTCTTTTGTTTTTTTTTTTTTTATAAAAGTATGTATGAGGGCTGGATCTGGCAATGTGTTTGAAAATGTGTCGCAAACATATTCGTTCGTGAGGCACACATCCTGGTACACATGTGCGCGTCACTAATTCGTATATCTACGATTACTTTAGCTTAGTAAGATTCTTGTTGTTGCATCCAAGGCAACAGCTAAAGCTGAGGTACGGTTACTTTGCCCCCCTTGAGCTTTTGAGCTTATTGCCAAACGACTGAGCGCCTTAAGTGCTCACCTCATTAGTCCGATGAAGCTGTGAAGGCCCAAAAAAATATCTCTTGGTTGGTACAGTTGAACCATATAGTTAAGTTTCGAATGATGTTATTGTGAGAAAACTGTTTCTCCTAAAAATATCCTGACCACTCATTGTTGGTTATGCCTTTCATATGTATTTCACTCCGTTTACAACTTCCTCATAAAATAATTTGTTTTTAAGTCCTCATATATATAACCCGATCAACTCTATTCTTCAAATTTATGATTTAGTTAAACAATATGCATAATGCATTAACTTAAATTGGTTATTTTAACACCTTCATATTGTAATACTGAAAATATATTATATATAGTTTCCTAAGACCTTTTTCGATCCAAAATCTTTTGTTTGTACTAAATAAAATACAAAAAAATAGGTTAATTTCAGAGAACGAGGCTCTGGAGATCTTTAGTTTAGGTCATTGTAGCTTTTTCACACTCCAAACCTCTCTTTAATTGTTATTTATATGTACTGTTCTATAAAATTTATGTTTCTGTTTGTGCATAAAGAATTTTCTATAGAACTAAGAGGGCAAATGTGAAATAAAATATTTTAATTATTTATTTACTAGCTGTGCCCGTAACTTCGTCCGCCGTAGTTAATAAAATCACCTGAGTGTATTAAGTCCATTTACTTATCTACTTTTACCTCGAACTTAAGTCGCTACGTCATTAAAGTTACAATGATTTTTGATAGAGTGAACCGAATGTAATGAAACAAAAACTAAATGTTACTAGAAGATATGCTATATAATTTTCACGAACTTGTGAAACTATGAAATTATAAATTCATATTCTTTCATGAACGCAGTACTTTCGAAATGATGCGTGTCCAAACAAACAGACAAACAGACATTTCTAAAAATGATTCACGAGGATTTTATTACTTATTCCTAGACAGCTGCAACGATTTTTTAACAAAAATCTAAAAAGTATATATTGCTTAATCGTTATTTTTGCCGATTATTGGTTTTACTTTTTCCGGATTTTATGAAATTACGTAAATAGTATAATTATTATCTAAAGGCAAGAAAGTGTAGTGCGTAAACTCCATAAGCCTAAGAGCGCGCAATCAGCCTGCATTTTACGACGTACGCCTGGGGGGACAAAAAACGATTGCACCGACTATATCCTACATTAGTCTCTATGCAGAATCAAACTGCATATGACTGAACTTATCAGTTTGATGCTCGAATTTTAATCGCTATATTCTTAGACTATATAAATTAAATTTTTCATAGAAATTCTAAACATAAAAGTCAAATTTATCCCTTATACAAACGAGAAAGATTGTGAATATGGGTTATTATTTAGTATACTATCATAAAAATACTACTAAATGAATTTTGGTGAAATATTCACAGTAACATAGTTGTACATAAGGATACCACCACATTAAACTCGTCAAAATATAACGATATGTGTCAAATAAGTATATAAAAGCCAGTCACTTGGGAATTAACTCAGCGTTTACTGCATAATTTGTTAGTCACAGGATAAGAGTCAAGTTACAAACGCAGATAAAGTCACAGGCATCTGCTGGTAGTTAATACTTTTTCAATTCGTCTGTAATGGAAAAGTAAACGGACAATGAAAGTAAATGAAATATTGAAGACAGTAAATTTTACTTACAGGAAAATAAAAACGTATTTAAAAAAATTACTTTACAAGATTAAAAAAAATATTTGCGATTAGTTTACAGAATGTATCAATACATAAAAATTAATTTGAAAATAGCTAGCTTAAAAATAGCTTTTGAAATGTTGTGCTTTTAAATAATAATACTTTAGGCCTTTTAGTTTATATTATAACATGCTTGTCTCTGGATATTTATTACTTAAATATATAATTAATAAATAAATAATGAAAATATTCGCTGATTTTTTAAAAAGTTTGCTCCATTCAAAATCGAGAGAACGAACAAATGCATAAAATAATATTCATCTTTATATGTCTTTATATCAAAAGTTTAAGTACCTACTTGTAATGATGACTCGACTTAAGTACGACAGAAAAGTAGATAAGTAATTGACTTAATACATTCAGGTGACTTTATTAATTGCTGTTTTTTTACATAAGGTTTCACACGGACGACGTCGCGGGCACAGCTAGCTTTGAAATATAATGATTTCATTAACGAAAGTAAAATAAACGTGGTAGTTTGACCGGTGGGACATCATACTGATATGCTCAGGTTCGTACCCCGGCACTTACCAACGAATTTCTCGGAATTCGCATACGTTTACTAATTTAAGTTGGTAACACTTTTGGTTGACGGTGAAGGAAAACATTGTCAGGAGACCTGAATCTGTGAAATGTTTTTGTAGTACCAATGTATGTGGAAAATTATAGAATTGTGGATTTGTCGGAGTTTGGAATCGCCAATATGTCATGGGCTGGCGTGGTGTATATGCATATACCAGAAGCCTATGATCGTGCAGTGAATCTCTTACAGGATAATGATTAAATATGCTCTCGGTTTAGTACGTCTTATACCTAGTAATACACAGGATATTTTCCAAGTAAGATTGTTGTTGTTTATTCAAATTATATTGCTTAAAATAGGCTTAAAATAAACACCTAAATACATTTAACTGATAATGAAAATATAATCTCAGAAACTACAATTAAAATAGACTGTAATACCAGCAATTTTTATACATCGTCTCCATCGAATTCCTCTGTAAATTTTTAATCCCCTGAACTGGTGTAGGTTACATTCAGGTGAGCAATATGTCTGGTTACTTACACGTAAGTATACCTCTCAAGTAAGGGTTTATACGTGACCGTAGCTTGGACAGAGTTTTGTGGAGACGAATTCCAGATAATTTTACAAATGGATCATTTGTAAAATTGTTCATAAGAGCGTACCTATTATGTGTATATATATATGCAATATTCAGTCAATAAATAGCTCCTTTACTTTACATTTTCATAAAAGGATATTTCTTTATAGTTCATATATTATATATAGTAATCAAAAGTAGGGAAAGGTTGATTTATTGTAATAAAACCGTAAAAATGTTATGAACACTCACATTGCTTGTGTTGGCGAAATCTTTTAATATACAACATAATAATATACCGCGAAATTGCTTATTTAAATATGTGCTTGACAGTATGTGTTGGCGACGCACACGATGAGTAGCTTACACATAGTTTTATACGTAGATTTAGTGATAATTTATAGAGAACATATATATATAGATTTATTAACATTTAATATAGATTTTGTTAGATGATTCATGCGAGTATAATAGAATATATATATAAATTGAATATAGAACAGTAGGTCCGATATAGATACATATCACAACATAATTCGCGACACTTCATAGCATGAATTACAAGATGTATGTAGTACATGAATAGAATAATGATACAAGAATTATACAAATAACGATATAAAATTGTGGATAAAACTACGTATATTACAAAATATGGAATTATAGATATGCTATTTATAGGGATTGAATTATGGAATTATTGTTTCATTTATATATTATACTAGCGGGCCCGGCGGACGTTGTCCCGCCCTGATTATAAAAAAATCCTAGACAAATTATCTACTAAAACGTTCCTCGTGAATCATTTTATCCACTGGTGAAAACCGCATGGAGATTCGTTCCGTAGTTTTTGAGTTTATCGCGAACAGACAGACAGACAGACGCGCTAGGGGACTTTGTTTTATACTATGTAATGATATATTCTATTAATAGAATTATTGAATATAGAATTATGTGTGTTAGTATAGGGTGACTTATAGATTACATTCTATACATTATACATACAAAATTATATTGTATGGACGATATAGCGTGTGTGCATGGAAACATTCGCAGAAAGAATGTAATAGAATTATACACGTTATATACTATTGAATTATAGATTACGTAGCAAGAATTATACGATCGTACAGAACAGTAAATATGGAAGATCGTATAATTTAATATAGACAAACGTTACAAACGCAATGGTTATAGAGGTACATAAAATTTTACAGCGGTGCTTCATACCGGCTCATGGGAATCAAGGTTTTAACGATTTAATAATTATATGGACAAGGACAAGTCATATACCGGCTCTTCTTTGTAATGTTAAAAATACAAATTCTTACAGACAAGGCGGTCGATTTTGCCTTTGAATAAAGTAATATAATCCGGCTTTCTCGTAAATGATATTTGCACAAGCAATTGTACAAACAATACTTGAAAGTTGCCCGCCGACCGGTACTTTATGACAGTTCCACAGTAATTCTCACGAGTCTGTGTTGTAAACATAAATTTGTAATTTTATTATCTATCAATATTAAATAAAATATGAATGGAAATTAAAGTTTAACAGATAATAACTTATCACTGGCGAAACAGTGATATGTGTCGGGATAAATTCCTAATCACGAACGTAATATTGACTGGTAGTTATTATATTGGGTAGTATGACGCGCGAGGGCAGCTCCTAGCTTCCCCCCGCCTGCCATGATCCTTTCTCAAATATACCGCTAACTGCGCTCAGACGCAGTAGACTGCGATTATCGCTAACGCACGAACGCCATATATACCGCTGGTGCGCGAACGCATCGCGCTTGCAAGTCCGCTATTATACGTACCGCGAGAAAGACGTACGTGAACTCTCCGCTATTATATGTGTGACGAACCAGACGCAAATCGACTCGTGAGAGAATACATTTGATGTGACCCGCCAACTGACTGGATACGGACATAAACCTGCCAAAACCAGCGATCAGTCTCTGCCAAGTAAGCGTGTATATTTATATTCTATCCTGGCTCAATCGATATACTCTTGGATCCTCTGATTGAGCATATTTCCCGTGATTCCCCTTGCCCAAGCAGACCGCCAAAATACAGTCCTCAATCTCTCCTTAGAAATCCACCGCAAATCAATGGAGGTGAAAAGAATCAAGTGAGTGGACCAAATACACTCCCCATCAGTTCATGGTCCCTCTAGCCGCAATTTTCTCCATTGACTAATTATTTAATATGGAATATCGAGTGAATGTTATACATATAGAGATTAATTATGTCACCCTATACAGATAGATGTAAATAACACACTGGAAATAGATTTATATATGAATATAAGTTAAGGTTTATATAATAAGATTATTATAGAGTTATATTATATTATAGAATTATGGAGTTTAGTGCAAAACGGCACTTAACATAGAGATAACTTTGTTCGTATGTAAAGATGTTAATTTTAGCGTATAGATTGCATGTAAATAGATGATACTTTTAGCTTATAGGTTGCATACAAATAGATGATAAGAAATTTATAGACTTTTGAAAATGTATATATACAAATATAGATGAATAAATAGAAACGCGATAACCGAGCCAACAGAAATGAAATAGAGCCGCGCTGCCTAATGGTGTCATCTCCGGCCCGGTTTTACTTATAAGCACGGTCGGCGCGGTACTCCATGGTAGTCTGCTTGCACAAGTCATCAGAGTAACATCATAGTTCGATTGCACATCTCTTTGAAATAACATCGAGAAGTCTTCATCGTCGGTAGTAGTGCTCTGTTGGCTCGGGGACGCGGTCATTATATGAGAACCATTCTTGCGACCACCCCGACCTCCGCTTCAAAATCCACCACCTTCATCGGCTGGCTCGTGCATCATTGCACATTATCGAGGCCCGTTCAGGACATCAACGGCATCCGGCTGTCGTCACCGAGGCGAGCTACCGGCGCTCTCACTACCACCTTCGAGAGTTCTACGCCTGCCCACCGCCGGGGAACGTCGCCTCGCCTCACCTCACCTCATTTCCACCTCACCCCGCCTAACTGCGGCCCGGTGATGTACGAAGGCGAGAGGTGTCGCCGTATTGACAGGCGGCAGCCCCAGCAGTATGTGTCTATCTTATAAGAAAAACCCACTGTAATCGTTTGCGATAATGAAAAATAGGGTGTATCCTAAAGATATAAGTGAAACTTGTGTATTACAGGGAAACATTTTCATTACAAAAAGCCAACGTCACCCTGTGTTCCCATCCAAGTAGATACAGACCGCGCCCGACGTTGCCTAAATTCGGTGTTCGGAAGAGAACCGGTGTTTTCAACACTACTCGACACAGTTTTTATCCTTACCACTTTTACCACATAAAAAGGTTCCCGATCAGAATGTCAACACCTTCCCATGAAAATTTCACTTCAAAAAGTATGTAATTAATTCTTGTTTAAATCATTAGTATGTATCATTGGTAGTTAATGTGGATAAAAATTATTTACAACACGAAATTTCAATGAACTAATTAATTAATACTTTAGAAGACATCACTGATTAAAAATTACATATTAGAATTTTTATTAATACTTAATGTTTGATACAAAAATTGATCGAAAAGTACATGCATTTAAAACACTTAGAGACTACATTACTATTAAGTAGCTCTTTGGCCCCGAGCGAAAGTCAGAACGCCGCGTTAATATGACACAAATAAGTTTTAGACGATATTTCAAAACCCTCAAAGTGAAGTCTCCAGAGTTTCCTTGTCCTCATATTTCAAACGGGTATTACAGTCAGTTTAAATAATGTGCTGGCGCGTCTAGACACGGTCCAGGAGACTCAGGTGAGAATTAATTTTCTAATAAACTTCTACTAATTTGAACCGTAGCTACATTGACATAAAGTATGAAACCAACAAATATTAGTTCTTATAATGCTCCCTAAAATATGAGACATTTCGCGTTTACTGTAACGCAAACAACTGTAACAGGGTTTTTACAAACTTATCATTGTGTTTTGGCTAATTATTAAAACAATAGCTTTATGAATTGTAGCCTGTGTTATTATATTGTATAGGCTACATTACTATAGAGTTTTATAAGAATCTGTTGAGTAGTTTTTGAGTAAAAGAGTTATAAACGTCAATTCATCCTCACAAACTTTCTGGTTTATAATATTACTAGTAGTTTATAGTATTACTATTTGGTTTGTAATGTGTATAATGTATTACTAAATGAGTGGAGCAGAAATTCAGTCAATGAAGTTAGTTGGTGTAAAAATATCTTGCTTTAATCTCTTAAAAACCTACCCACAAGGCAGCACAATCCATCCCATCCTCTATCTCGAGCCCTGAGGTATGTCTTAAAAATAACAACAGCCTTTAAACTCGTACATGATACGTGTGTTGGGTTTATTTATGTTCGACGTACAAATTCAGCAGAATCGCATATAATATTGTTCTTCTTTTATTCAGGGATTCTACGTTTGGTTTTCACAAACTAAAGTACTAATTTCAATAATATATATTGTATTAGGGAACGTAACAGTAATTTTTAAGCTGAAGTTGTATTGTAAGTAAGAACAGACATTTACTTATTTAATTTTAATCCAATAATATACTAACTCAGTAATTTAGTCTTATTGTCAATTTGTTAGCTGTATTAGCTTAGATGTGCAGTAAAAGCTGTCATCGATTACATCGTGGCTGTCTTATAATTCTGGCAATATGAGGAGCCGAAATTGCTAGAACTCAGTTCATGATTGATTTGTAACATCGATATTCTTTAAAAGAAGGATAAAGTTTGAAGGAACTCTGTTTTTAGAGTTCGTTCGTTTATTTACAATACTCGGAGTGATAAACTAATACTATCGTGAATGATCCATGCATCAATGCTACATCACGATGTCTTATTTATTACTGCTAATTTTGTAAGCGGCGACCGGATTTGTACGGAGTACTTTTTTTAAACTATTCATTTATACTAATATTATAAAGAGGTAAATCTTGTAAGTTTGTGAGTTTGTGACGTTGTAGGGGGTAATCTCTGCATATACTAAACTGATTTTGAAAAATCTTTTACCAATAGAAAGCCACGGTATTTGTGAGTGTAATAGGCTATATATTAACGCGAAGAATTAAAATACTTTTTTGTGGTAGTCGGATTTGCAAAGTAAGCCGGAGAAAAAACGATTGATCGAAAACGTTTCTTACGAACGCTGCCTTAACGTTGAGAGATATATGATTGAGTTTTAGAGAAAAGTTGTAGAGTTTGATAATACTTACAAAAAAGTCAGCGACAGCATATATGTAACTTTTATATTTGTCACGAAAAGTAGTTTTTTATAATAAAAAAATATTTTCAATCATTAAGTGATGTTTATTGGTCATATTATCAACAACAATTATGAATTATTATAAGTATGTAATGATATAATAACTGAGCCACAGCAACACGTGGCCGGGTCAGCTAGTGTAGTTAATATAATGCAGGCCTCGCTAAACGTAACACGTACTAAACACTACTTTTAAGTTGACATGTCGTTGGTCACTGACGTTGTGCATGCTGTCAGTCGTTTAACACATGCAGTCTGTGGGTCAACTACAAGCAAAAACCATATAGCGCTCCACGCCTACAATACAATAATGCATTCAGGGTTGCTGGTGGGGTTGCAGTGCTGTTATAGCGCTTCGGGCATGTTCCCGAAAGCAAGAATTGGTGACTTTCATGCCATCATGTGCAAGCGATACGCCTCACTGCAGGGTACGCTCCAGCACTAACAGCATCCTAATGCTGTAGCAGACGGTCATGGATGAGACAGACTGATACACTGAATACGCCTATATGTCACTGTAACGTTACAAAAATGATTAGGTATTACTCCTAGTAGATGTAGCTACGAACACAAGTTCGTAGGTTTTGTAACGAAATTGATTTTAGTTTGAAAATAAAGATTTTGATTTAATTTGATAATTATGAGTTCTGTGTGTGTTGAGTATCGATACTTCTATACATATGCTAGTGGACCCTATAGGCAGATGGGATTATTTATTTTTCGTTTGTTCTTATATTACTCTGTATTTACTATTATGTACAGTGCACTTCATTTATCGTGTCATATTAAAAATGAATAAAATATCTTTAATATAAAGTTTTAAACTATTTTCAAGACGATGCTCCGTTTCAATGCGAACTATTCCTCTTACTTAATGTTTTCATAACATTTTCTCTTGAATAACACTTGAAAAATTAATTAAAACGTTCCATTTCACGGAGGCCGCGCAGCATCTCAACGAAAATCTTTCCCCAGCGTTCGTCTTAATCCTAAACAAGAAGTTCTTCGTATAATTTATTACACGATTTTTTATTAAACAAAAATTTTTGGAGGTATTTATTTCTTACAGGTATACACGGATATTTATATCCTGTTTGGTTTCGTTTTTGTGAAAATTAGTTTGTTTTTTTTTATATATATAATGTGTTGTTTCAAAATAGTGTAATAGTAAACGATATAGTGGTGCTCTGAAAAGATAAACAACATTCAAAGCTATTGTTTACGGAAGTTTTGTCGACCCGAAATAGAACCTGAGCCTGGGAAGGCTTCAACAGCTTCACCGGACTACTATGATTCTTGTCAGCCTCATGTCATTACAAGGCAGCGACCATATGAATTATGGAGAAGTTAGTTTTGTCTCGAACAGCTATTATTTCACAACGTATTTTTGTATTTTATAATAAATCGTTGTTAAACAATACTTAACACCGACGTCTTTTTATAAAGCCAACGCCATCATACCTTATTACTGTATAAACCATAAAGTTTATTCATATAGAGTATAGTCTATGAAGATTAGACGACGATGCCGGCAAAGGTGACGCGTAGAAAATCTGAAAAAAGTGTATAAACGGTTATTATATGTGTGTATCGTTACAGCTTTATTCCGATAAATGAAATGTAATTATAATACCCTAGATATGTCATTGAGTTGAACTCTATATTATATTTATTGAGAAACTACATTCAAATCGGTTTAGGCGTTTATATGTTATACATGTTTAAGCGAAAAGAAATACTTAAATGTAATATGCATGGTCTATCATCTCTCCTTCAAATTTCTCCCTTTCTCCCAATTGTCTATTACCAAAGTATTCTTTATAACAAGTAATATATGCATTAAAACATTTAGGTCACATTTTAGTTAGGATTAGATCTGTTCTAATTTTAAATCATAAACCCTAATTGAGGTATTGAAAATCAAACTCCAATTTGTACACAAACTTTGATATCTATATTCTATTATACCATAAATGTTGTTGAAAACTGAAAGCGTTCTGTGATGGCGCCGGAATGCAATTTCCGCCGGCCGTGCCGCCCGCCTATAGAACCGGACGCTCTATGCTCGGATATTGGCTATGAATGAAAAATATTTGTGATTTAATTTTAAGTTTATGTATAGGTGATGGACTCACGTGAGATTTCATTGTAGCAGTATAGTTACCACATCTCATCATCATCAGCAGACTAAGAGACCCACTGCAGGCCCATAGGCCTCTTCCCGAAGGCAGGTATGGGCATAATCACCACGCCAGCTCACGATGTATTGGCGATTTCAAACACTGAGAAATCCACAGTTATATGTCTTCCCATATACAGCACTACTACAAGAACATTTCTCAGGTTCAGGCTTCATATGTATTCCTTCACCGTCAGCCGATAGTGTTACCAATTCCAATTGGTAAAAGTACGCGGATTCCGATAAAATTCACTAGTACATGCCGGGGTTTGAACCTACCGATATCGGGTCGATATTCCACCGGTTAAACTACTAGACAACCACTACTTTTTCTTTACCTGACGACCATATATACCTGACGTAAAGTAGCAAACCTCATTTTTTTTTTGGTTGAAGAGTGTATAGGACTACGTCGAAGCATTTCCCTCTCAACTCCCTGGAGGGGGAAAGCTTATAATAACTATAGATGTGTGGAGAACAATGCGACATCTTTATCAATAATAATCTCATGTAACGTGTATACTAAAAGGAGTGAGAGCAAAGGCACCATAAATACATCTGCTATAAACTCATGCTCATGAAGTTCTCATCTGAAAGTGTGCTTGAGGACACACATCACACGATACATTCCAATCCATTCGTATTATGGTCTAGAGACAGACTTTTGAGACTAAGTGTATATAATAATAGAATGCAATGAGCACTTGACATCAGGTTAACTATATAACTGTTTGTTAATTCATAACATAGAAAATCATCATTATCATCAAATATAAGCAAAGCTGTAATGCTCCCCCACTCCTATATTTATGTAAACATTCGTATAATTCTTATAAAATCCTTCCCAAATGTCAATAGGAGTTAATATGATAAGTAGATATTGTTAAAGTATTTGTCACTCAGACTCTCCTTGTCTTCCATTCCATCTACACTACTATTATAAAGCTAAAAAAGGACTAATCTCAGGAACTATAGGTCTGATTTCAAAAATTCTTTCGGAGTTTTATAGCTCATTTATCCGGGAAGACTATATAATCACGCTAAGACCAATAGGAGCGGAGCACTAATGAAGAATGTTTCAAAATCGTTTCTCTTTTTCCTTTTGAGAGCTTTCGCTGCGTGTTAGCGTTAGCCTATAGTAACTATTTCACGCGGACGAAGTCGCGGACAGAAGCTAGTTAAAAATAAGCAAAATATAAACTTCCCCCCTCTTTAGGGCCTACATAAAACTTGAATGGCTTGGCGTGCTGGTGAAGCCATACCTCTTGAACAGTCCGGTTTCACAGTGTTATAACGTCTACACACTTCGGTTAAAATGCTTAGAAATATTTTTCTAAGAACTAAAATCTCGGAAAAAATATTTCTAAACATTCCAACTGCCCTATTCATTAGCAGAGAAACGCGCGAGAATAAAAAAAAAACATAACCAAGCGCCGCACTCCTGTTACACTTGGTTCGAGGCGGTTTTATCCAGATAAATGCGGTAAACGGACCCTCGACTTATATAATGACTCTTAGGGGCTTAAGTAACTTTTTTACTTATTAAAACAAAAAAAAATAGGAATGGTATCGTAACGAGTAATATCGTGTTGTAGAACAACGGTACTCAAATTTTTAAAGGTACGAAATTCTTCAGAAAATATTTTATTTTGTGGAACCCTTTAAGACATGAAAACATAATGCAATATTATATATAATATAATAGAATTAAGTGGCCTGTTCTTTGGGGGGGCTAATTTCTGAAACTAAGCTACTAAGATTTGCCTAGGACCTCAACAGTATTTATAATATATGACAGAGGAAAATAAAAAAAAACAGTAAAAGTTTTACAAACAAAATTATAATTAAAGGGTTTAAATGACAGCCCGTAATTGTCCCATGTATAACAGGTAGTACTTAGAAACAGCAAAAGTATTTCTACGCATACGAATAGCGCACATAGGCTATATTTTTTTAATTTTATCATTACCCCACGACCTCAATATAGTCAAAAATAATACGCCAAACGCAAAGATCGACTGATTCTCAACTGAAGCTATCAAAACACGTTTACAGAATGTTTGAATGACAGCCTATTAACTGAAATGTGGTAGCCAGCCAATCATTGAAAAACAACCCTGTCTAGACATTACCATTTGTTTACAAGGGTTTGAAGTCCAATGCAGTATTCGAACCCATGTCATTTGTCGCATTATCTGAAGGTGTAGGATAAAATCACCGTCGATTTCAAGAATTTATTTAAACTCACAATACTGAACAGTTAGCAGAGTATCATATATAAGCGAAATGTATACAATTTTCATTTGTTTTAATGAAGTGTGAAAATTAGAGGGTTCATTAAGGCCCTTGTCCCACTAAAAATCACACGACACGACCAAATTCAGTAAAAATATCGTACGATATTTATCTTCTATAGTATGCATGGCAGGATTGTTCGCGACACAGATATAATAATCATAGTGATGAATCTGTCATAGCGACTCTTTTTTAGTTTTTTACATTTGAATATCAGCTAGTATATATTCAGCAGCCAATAGACCTGCAGGTGGAGTTTTTGGCAGGATCTTAGTCTGTCATGTAGTGACTTTTATATTTTAATGAAAATTGTGGTTTATTTGATTCTATATTTTGTAATATCGGTGGCATTTTACGTGATATGTTTCAGTTATTCTGCATAAGTGAAGTGGATGGAAAATAATATGGCCACCATCTTGTTTGAACATTAAAATTATCGCAAGACATTTGTAGTATTATTATTTACACGACAATGGCAGCAATAATGTGGAAGATTGGTTGCAAAAACAAGAATAAAAAAAACCTTCAGACAAAATGACAGTGACGACAGACAATGGATTGTAGACCTGAAGATAGTCGCCGTCGTTTTTAAATTTCACTGTGCTCAGGAATTACTACAGTGACTTCATTTTTGTCGCACTATAAAGAACAAGACGTTCATCCAGTTATCATTGGTCATTGAAGTAATTTATATCAAAAACCGTGGCGCAGTAAAGATGTATACTATAATAACACACACTAAGATCTCGATGGTAAAGCATTCCTAATCATTATCAAATCCTGATAATTAACACCAACGACTTATCAGTGTGTTCAAACACCTTTATAAGTTTGTGAACGATTTCAAACAAAAGAAACCGATTTAAAAATACGATAAATCAAGGAATGTCCGACCCAATAGCATTGGCGTAAGTGCCTGATGTTAAATTCGGTTAAAAATGAAATCCTACTAAGTCGTATCGTCCGACCGCGAATCGTATCGTATGGTGACTCCTGGCAAAAAGCCTAAAGGCTTTATAACACAGCGCAGTAAAGGTTAAAACCCCTAGAATTAATGATATATTAAGCACACAAAAACCCTCTGGTATAACCGTTTTATTGCGTAGAATTACTACGTAATTTTAAGGTTCGTAAATATTTAAAATTGTGGTCCTTTTATTTCATTCTCTGATACCGCTGATTTGTTTACTTATTAAAAACTAGTTTTTGACTGATTTTTTCGCTCGCCTGTTTCGCCTCAAAATTTCTTTACCTATATTATTTTATTTTAATATTTTTGTATATTCATAACCTTTAGAGTATATGGCAGGACAACGTTTGTTTCCCGAATCAGCTTATTTACATATAACTATAGAAATTATTTTTCAATAAATAGGATTTTATTTTATGATTCGTAAGTTTCTTGATGTTAAAACACAATGTGGTCTGTGATGGTAACATGTTAAACATCTGAAAAGACTGGCCCTTACGCAAATATCAAAACTTAGCTATATGGGTTACGTGGCGACAGATTTTCAAATAGACGGTGGTAGCTAGTCATAGGAGATTAGAAAATTCCTAGCATTATGTGGAATATGACAAAAAAAGAGAACAGGTCAAACAAAATGACAATCGTTTTGAATCCTATTAATCCTATTATGTATACATAATAAAGACGCTTAGCAATAATAAAATAATGCAAGTTGGAAAACATTTCATCATCGAAATACAGTCAGCAAATAACTCAAGTACCTATATCTGATACCACCTATACTTGATAGGTGGTAGAGCCACGCTGAAGCTATTACTGGTTTCAGCATGAATGGGTTGGCTCGCCCGGGGTAGTACCACCCTCTCATAGAAAACCGACGTGAAGTAACAGTGCTTGCATTGTTGCGTTTCGTTCGGTCAGTGAGAGCGCCGGAGACCCACCTCCCCTCCCTTTCCACTTTCCCCTTGCCCTTCCCTTCCTCCCCTACCCCCCACACACAGGCTGGCAACGCACTTGTGACTCCCCTGGTGTTGCAAGTGTCTATGGACGGTGGTGATCACTTACATCAGGTGACCCACCTGTTCGTTTGCCTTCTATGATATAAAAAAAAAATAAAAAATAAAAAAAAAAAAATCTTTACATAGTATAAAAGAAAGTCCCCAACCGCGTCTGTCTGTCTGTCTGTTCGCGATAAACTTAAAAACTACTGCACGGATCTTCATGCGGTTTTCACCAGTGCATAAAGTGATTCATGAGGAACGTTTTGGTATATAATCTGTCAAGGATTATTTTTATAATCAGGGCGGGACAACGTCTGCCGGGCCCGCTAGTTATACATATATTATCAACAGATTTCTTCGAAATATTCAAAACACGCAAACCTTTTTTGTAACGAATCCCATCGGTAAATAGCATTCGTTTTAAGAAACGACCATATTATTTGAAATTTTATATCGAAAAGTGTAATTTGAAATCTCTTAACTCTTTTCTACGGATTCCTTTGCCTATGAAATGTTATTTTCATTCTTCTTTTACGAGTAATAATTATCCCTATAATATAAGTAATAATTATCCCTCTCTACTAAACCTTTCTATACAATTAGATACAGCTTACAGTACACTTACACTTACTTACACCGTCAGTGACATTTTAATTTTGTAAATATGAATTATGTCAAATTTTTGGAAAATATGTTATTATTATTAAAACCGGTAAAGCTGGCGTGATTGGTTGGTTTCTTGGTCAGTTGGTGTGTTGAATAATCCAGTGGGAAGTTGAAGTATGTGTACTTAACTGTATATGTCACTTTGACCGAATCCCGCTCACGGCTCAAATAAGTAAGCAAGATAAGTAAAAACCAACATACAGGATACGATTATCCCCTAAAGTGCAAGAGGTTCTCCAGTATAACGGATGAGAGTCAAATTTTTTTAGTAAATTAATTTCTTAACGAATTTTGATGAAATTTTCTTTATGCTATAGCAGACGAATTAGCTAACAATTTAAGCTATATTTCATCTTTCTATACTTCTTAAACACAAACGATTGCTGGGTTCTGAATCGACGTCTTTGATCCATATAAAGTACATTATATTTGAGCTACAGCAACATAGCGTTTCTTTGCGAAATTATCAAATATAATAAAATCAAAATACAAGTTTAATGTAACTTCTAGGCCTTTTTTTAAACGATAATGCTCAATGTTATCGCAATTGCGTTCGGCTAGATTAAAAATCAGATAACATGCGACATTATAATTAATTACATTCCTTTACGACATGCAATTGGTTTAGTTGTTTAGGTAACAAATATCGCATATAAAAAGGTCCTGCACAAATATTTAGAAATGAAATAAACTGTGTTCCGTTTAAAGCTTTATTAAAAAACAAATACCTAATAATTTTGTAGTTCACGGGAAGGTAACCGCGGCCTCAACTGTTTTAAAATGTATTTTTAAAAATTATGAAGTGTTCTTTCAGGAAACGATTGTTGATAAATAAAAAAGTTCAATCAAATCTTTCGAATTAATGAATCATTCACCACATCAAAACAAAGTCTATCTTTCTTGATAAGTATTCAGCAAATACACAGACAGACGAAAGCAACATTCAATGAATATAAGTCCATTGACAGAGGAGAAACGACGAAATTGAGTGTGAATTAATTTCCGAAGCGATTTGAACGCCGTCGTTCCGTCTCGGAATCGAGTTATGCCGGAATCAAAACTCATTTGCACTTTATGTATTTCAGAGACCCCATTTCAAATTTATACGGGTGCGTTCGAACCGTTACCTTTTCGAGTTAAGGTAGTTATCGTTCGATTTTATTTCGGATTAATGTGATTTTCGACAGTAATTAAGGCAAAGCAGTCTTAAACATTTAAGCACCGGAGTGCGAACGTCAACCTTTCGCTTTTGTTTACTTTTTTAAAATATACTGCGCGACGATTGGCCTCTGGCGCATTTCATGGAAAGTTATCTATACTAATATTATAAAACTGAAGAGTTTGTTTACTTGAACGCGCTAATCTCAGGAACTACTGGTCAGATTTGCAAAATTCTTTCAGTGTCTGATAGCTCATTTATCGAGGAAGGCTATGTATCATCACGCTAAGACCAATAGGAGCGGAGCACCCATGAAGAGTGTTTTTTCCCTTTGACAACTTCCGCCGCGTTTTAGCGTTAGCCCAAAGTAACTATTAGTGTTATATAAATCAGATAAAACAGACGCCGGCAGCGCGTTCCATTCTTTTCTAGTTAGTACAAAAAAATATGCATCACCAAAAAAAACACAATGGATGTTCTTTTGTTTAATTTATTTAAACAATTTAATTTAAACGCTGATAGGTATATAGGTAAGTGTGTAAGGACACCGTGACGTAGGATTTAATCCTCAAGAATGAGCTGAAGCTTTTGGTGAGAGAAAACATCTAACTCTCACCCTTTTCCGGTTGTGCACTTATTAGTCGCTCTTTTCCTTCTCGTAACGCCTCTTACGCCATCGCGACGTTCAAGCCCTTTTCTCGTTTCGCATTCCCTCGCTCCTGCATCTAATACAGTTCAGTAGACTTTATCGCTGTTATAAATGCAAGATTATATAATACTTCACATGGTAAGGCGAGTTACTGAATACCAGACTTTTATCGAGACCATATGAAGATGAAACACTGTCTGTTGCTTGGGGGGAGGTACTTTGGTTACGAACCAGCGGATGGTGAACGTTGTCGCAAGAGAACACCAGGTCAGTGCACGACATTCAGCTTCCTACCTACAGAACTCCGTACGTCATAGTAACGACATAAGTGTCTGCTGATGTTTAGCTTACTTGCGTCCCCAAACCTAAACATTTACGGTGTTTTTACAAAAAAGTTAAATACTTATTGAATACTTGCTTTAAAAAGGTTTCGGATTAAATGCACCGCGGTCGCTGAATGTTCGCCATCTTGCTCTTTTGTCTCGCTTTGGTTACGTTATGTTAGACTTTCGAAAAAGGATAACGCGAACTTGCCTCGGGCGAGCGCGGTGCATTTAATTCGAAACCTTTTTTGTAATAACACCGTCATTGTTTATTTTCATACTGCCATGACGGACGCACGAAAGTAAAACACATTACTGTGTGGTGGAACAGTCGCTCTAGGTAGACATTATCACTACACAAGTTACATATAAGTTGTGTTTCTATTTTTAAATAAGTCAAAAATTAAGAAAAAAAAATCGAAGCTGTCCTAAGGACTACCGACAGTAGCGAAAACTCAAAACAATGAAATAACCGTGTTCTCTTTTGAATTTTTTAATTAATTATAGTATGAATGACAATATTTAAATACATAATTTTTTTATTTATGTATAACATTGGTTTTCATACCCTTTGGCACTCGGAGCAATAATAATATACATTTTATAAAGTCTATAACTCAATCAAACGTATGATGAGCTCCAAAATATCAATATTACATGCACACAGACCTATACTACGCCTCGCTAGTCTGACACAAGCCGCGAAGACGCAATACAGCCGGTCACGCTTAATAGCATGTCATCAAGCGAAATTATAAATTTATCTCCCGCCAAAAATACCGCTCAAAGCACCTAAAGAAGTTTTCACTTCAAAAATAATTAACCTCTTTCTAATAATTCGCCGAACGTTGAAACCAATAGCCGATATAACAACCAATCACGCTGCACTAAAATCGTTACTATTCGAAGCTATTATTTTTGTGCATCAGTACGTTATCTTTTAAGATAACCATAAAACAGATTAATATAGATAGTTACATACGAGCCTTCAATAAATAGAAACCACGTCATGCATAAATTTTCTACCTATGTCATTATCCTGGACTACGCTAGGATCTGTCGTCTGTCGCTCAATCCCGTAAATTACATCCAGGTAAGGATGTAATTACGCCCCCACAGCCTTAAAGACTTCCTGCGGGTTTGCGTTCTGGAGGAAATAATTATGTAGGTAGATACCATTCTAGTTATCTACGTTACTTATGTATTAAAGTATGTTAGCTCCGAACTTACTAGAAGACAAAAATACGACGTGGACCTACATCGAGTACCAAATATATGATAATATATAATAGATACTTAGATGATTTATTCAAATTAGAATTAGAACTACTTCTGTGCTACTGGTGTAATGTGTTTGTACTGCCACATATAAAAGTAACAAACACTTTGTACACCTATTGATAAGTAAGCATATGATTAGTTGTATGTATAGTGATAAAATATATCACGTGCTATATGTTATAATACCGTGCATCGAAAGTATTAGTTAAATATCGTACGACTGTGATACACGTTATTTAAGTAGGCGAAGATATACCTTTTTCACTACTGTTCTACAACGGATTTTCTTAATTTTTGTTTTCTGTAGTAACTATTTTCGAGCTATTGTGTTATCAATAAAACAATTAGAATATATTTAGTTGTTTTGCCATACGAGCAATGAGCCCAAGGATTTATTTGTAGGTATACCTATTCCTCATACTTCAAGCTCCTTACGTCTACAACTTACAATATTTTAATTTAAATACAACTTCAATAATTTCTATACAATACGTTTTCACCAATTAGAGAAAAAAATATAAATAATAATTATTAACAAGTGATGAAGGAACACTATAGTCCTTATTATGGTCAATTTTTGTCCACTGGCCGACCTAGTAATTATAAATTTACGCGAGCCAAGGTATATCACGTAAGCAAGTGGTAGAATAGTAAAATAACTGTAATACGTGTTATAAAACTATAAAAGAGTCTATTTGAATTGAATATACTTTTGCAATAGATTTGTAAGCATGAGAATTTATTTCGCTTGCAGCTTCATTGACATTACACAGCTCCGTCGAGGCTCTGTGCTATTTTTAAATGTCACATGTGAAATGTAACTGACCGTTATATTTCACAGGACTATGACGAAAAAAAATCACGACGTTCTGATTGAAGTAGCTATCGTATCTCTATATATCTGTAACCAATTTCAAACAGAGTCACAATTCTTTAGTTAGACACTTATCTATTTACTTACTTAAGAGATTAGTCGAAGCTCGTTTTTTTTTTCGAATTGACTACGTTATTGTCCTGGCGGATCTCGATAACTTCACCGGACTACGAAATAGCTCGTATAAATACGCGAGTGGAGCACTGGCGATATGTCACAAATATAATTTTAAATCTATTTTGCAGGTAAATGTCTGTCTCAATACCAATATTAATACAATATTATTTTCAAAGACGCCCATCAATCTGTTTATCTGAAACAAATCTGTTTAATTCTACACGTGACGTCCCCGTAGGCTGTGATTTATTCAAAGTTCCACTTGCCGATTAGTTGGCTAATTGCTCTGGGCTTTGGATTCTGAGGTAGTTAATTAATGTGTCACTATTATTACACATTTGACAGATAGTTACGAAAATGTGTTTAAAAAAAGAGGTTTAATATATATTTGAAATAAGCTTATTAACGATGGTAACTAGTTTTATGCCGGATCTTAGAATGTCATCTAGTGGATTTTATTTTATTCATAATCTTGTGTTATTTGCCGCTATATTTTTTAAATATTGGTGGTATTTCACGTAATATAGTTTGGTTATTGTGTACAAGTGAGGCGAGTGGAAAATAATACGGAGCATGGATTGTGACCTGCCAGAAAAACTCCCTGGAAAGTTCTAACAGGACGGCCATCACCTTGTTAGTTCATTGAAATGATCGCAAGAAACTTGTAATATTATTACCCTCTCGACAGTGCCAGTAATAATATACTAGTAGATTGGTTGCCAAAATAAAGTAAAGTAAGTAACATCTATGGTAGCGTAAAAGTTATATACCTATTATCGTTTTAATGAAAAAGAAATCATACTGGCAAATATATGTCGTGAAAATAGTTAGTATATTAATAAATTGTTTCATAACTAATTAACAGTCACTCTTGTTAATCTTGTGACATAGAATTATATCCACGTAGTCAGACAATAATAAGTACTTTATTCTTTCGTACAACATACACTATTATACAAAAGCTTTATCTTACGCCACACAGTATTGCTATACATTGTCATGACTATTCGATTCCAAGGATTGTGAACGAGGACATGATCCTGAAGGCCAGTAAAAGCAGAACGCTTAGACGTGTTGAATTTCGGAATCAGCCGGTATATATACTGTTCAAACTTGTGTTGCATAGTTCGTAATATTATTTGGAAAAGAAAATGTTTTTTTTAAATAATTATAGATGTAATTTTTTTGACACTAGTCATCCCCATCATAACCTAATTATACTAACCTTAAAACCTTTCGTACATATTTCAAATAACATTTTAGCAACCTTATAAGAAGATCTCACTAAAACGCTATAAAACATGCTGACATTTAGTTTATTTCAATTAAATTTCTCAATAAAAACTAGATTTTGGAATATTACGCTATAATATATCATTACATAGTATAAAACAAAGTCTCTTACCACGTCTGTCTGTCTGTCTGTTGGCGATAAACTCAAAAACTACTGAACGGATTTTCATGCAGTTTTCACCAGTGGATAAAGTGACTCATGAGGAAGGTTTTAGTATATAATTTGTCAAGGATTTTTGTATAGTCAGGGCGGGACAACGTCTGCCGGGCCCGCTAGTTTTAAATATAAGAGTCATCGAATAAACATAATTAATATATAGACAATAAATGATTTATTATTTTCTTAGGACAAAAACACATCCTGTCGTAGAATCGAGTTTTTTATTCAACCATATATCTACTAACGACAGTACGTAGGGTACCGAATAGTAATGAATATGTGATTAACGCCTAACAAAAAAATATAGCAAAAACGTACATACATTTTTACTCTATAGTAGTAGGCGCTTTATAACAGAGCCAAGGGACAACGTTCTGTACGAGATTAAACACAAATTGTACTTCACGTGTAACTTGTGAAACGGGGACGATAGTGGTTGTCCCCAGATGATACAAACTAAATTAGTAGAGCTTTAAATGGTGCTCGAATGTCTGTGGACGGAACTAGAGGTGTTTTATTATAGAACTATTTTTAACATTGATGTTAATTCATTTGTTTTCACTTGGACATTTAGAACAGTCAAGTGTTTTAATTCGTAGGAATAATTGTAGAATGAATGTAAATACTGACTAATATTATAAATGCGAAAGTGAGTTTGTTTGTCTGTTATGCTTTCACGCCGTGACTACTCAGCCGAACATCATGAAATTTTACATTTTGCATGCTGAAAAGGACATAAGATATATTTCACCCAAAAAAACTGTGCTGTTGCCCAAGGGATAGGTAAAATTTAATGAGAGCGAAGAGCATAGCGTAATTGTGACGTTTTTGACGTGAAGCATCTATAGGCGCGGGTAAACCAGATTTTGGCTTGGCGTGACGTGGCGACGCAAAACACGAACTTTATTAACGAAATACTCAAAAACATTTGCAACAAGCAATAAGCATAAGATTCAAATTGTTTTGTTGGCCACTCGTTATACGCGGCAAGCGCCGACTACCTATCGCCCTTTGATAAATGCCGCCAAACACACCGCGCCTACGCCTAGTTGATTTTTTTATTTTGTATTTAATAAAAATGAATATTTATATAATAAAAGAAATAAACAGTCATTATTTTATGGAACAAATTTGTAATGCTTTATCTTTTCATTATGCCATAGCTGATTCCTGTCATAATCTGTTCTTTTATGCATATAACTTATACAAAACAATTTCGATGTTTCACATCTGCCAGGCGTCTCGTGACGGCTCAATTTTTTATAACTTCACTACAATTTTCCTCATATAAAATAACGATGTGGTCTAAGTTGGTAGCATGCTAAAACTAGAAGAGGATTGACTTTCAAGAGTTACTGCCAGTTATAGGTTTCCAAATAAAACAACAATATCAAATACAAAAGAAATTTAAAAGGTCTTTATTTGAACAACTGCATAATTTACAAATTAAATAAAATCATATTAAAATGTTTCACTTAATAACTATTATGAATATTCTAAGTGCATATACATATATATGTAGGCGTATATTATAACAAAAATGGGCGACTTTGATCTACAACGCGACGTTTTAAGCATATTCTTATTGTTACCCCTTTGATAAAATTGATTGTAATAATGTGTATATAAGTTTAAGTTATCAAAGTTATAGAGTATGTAATTTTAATATTGTTTGGTATAAAACAAAGAGAATAAATTTCATTTGTTCTAAATTATTCTGTCAGAGACAGAATTAAATTATTTACCTTTCTAGACAAATTTTCCATCTTGTAAGGTATGTATACTAAAGTCGCTTTAAAAACACAATAAACATAAAGTAATCTCAATTGCATTGAAATATATAAATTTATACATTTAAATAACAATATAAAAAGTCTTCTTTGACATGAACGACTAGAACTTGTTAGGAAAAATATTGCCAAATAAAAAAAAACATTCTAAAAACTTAAGATTTAGTCTTATTCTTAAAAATTGTTAAAATCATAAGTAGCATTTACAATAATAAGATAATACATACGTGTTATTTACAGTTTGCTTCATATCGAATTTTAATTATAAGAAACTGTTCTAATATCATTAATTAATGAAAAAGTGATAACTTACATCTGTAAATTCATCCTTTAATAAAATGCAAGAAATGTTATCTGTATCGAAACCGAACAATTTAATAATTTGATTTGGACTCTCGTACAAAACACAAAAACCTGACTAATATTTATGAAAATGTTTACTATGGAAAACAATACATACTTTAAAAGAGAAAATATTGAAAAAGATGAATATTTCTTTGGTGATTACACACATAAATTTAGAAAAACTGTTTAAACTATGTATCCATATAAAATAGAAATTACAGTTTTTCTTTGTCGTTCAATCATTCCAAAAATACTGAGGGTGTCGGTATAGGTATTTTTTTATAAATAATAAGGTTATTTTAATGCACAGCGAAGCGGGTGGAAATCAGCGAGTAAATGTTATACTATATCATTACATAGTATAAAACAAAGTCCTCTACCGCGTCTCTGTCTGTCTGTTCGCGATAAACTCAATAACTTCTGAACGGATTTTCATGCTGTTTTCGCCAGTCGATAAAGTGATTCACCAGTATATAATTTGTCAAGTATTTTTTTTATAATCAGGGCGGGACAACGTCTGCTGGGCCCGCTAGTAATCAATAACACGACTTGCCACTTTTAAAGATTTTTCTGCATTTTGTTGCTTCAATTCACGCGTTGATGTACGTACTTATCTTATTCATTCATTTCTTTCAGATGTAATGACATAATAATTTATTTTTACAGCTTAATCAAGTAATTTCCTTTCTTGTTTGCTTTACAAACTTGACTCTAAATTTCAATCTATGAATTTTACTTTTAATGTGCCCAAAGTAGTTTCACTTCAAAAAATCAAGCAACACCTTCACGTCCATGCACAAAGATTTTGGATTAAAAGAAGTAATTCAGAGCAGTTTAAAAATAACACAGTTTGACCTAGCAAGGTAAAGCTTCACCGGACTACAACTTTGTATTCGATTGCCTACACAGAACTTATATTTTCCATAACTTCACTCAACAAATGCAATGAATACATCTAATCCGTATGACACTTCTTAAAAAGCGTTGAAATAAAGGTTCACTTTTGGAGGAATTATTCAACTGTCAGATATTGGACCAATATTTCTCATTTCGAAATTTTCAAACCGGCAACGCAATAGAAGTAAAAATTACTTTCAATGCTCGCAACAATTGTATTGCACTACCCGTATTCAGTCTTCTAAATCTTTAAATAAAGAGACGGTATCACAATATTTATAACATAAACACGACTAGAATATCCGAACGTTAATTTTTAATACGGCCGCTTAATACTAAAGGAATTGTTTACTTTTAGATAATACACGGAATTACAATGATTATAATACAAGTAACTTAGTAACTATTATCTTTTCATTATTACTTGCCAAAAATATAGAAGAAACATGAAACTGTACTGAAAGACATACTTTGTCTTTTATTTTATTACAAGTTGATAGTACGATGTTACAAAATAATTATGTTTAATTTGTATATCTAATTAATAATTTACATAATAGTTGAGAGAGACGAGCTTGTTTAATTACAATCGGTGGTGAAAACTGACAATACAAAGAAATAATACTATAAATACAATAAGTTGATTGACGATTAACATTGTATAAATACTGTCAATAAATATTCAGTATGAAATGTACAATTATTTTAAATGCATTCAGAAAATTTGATATCTAAAGTGATGATTGATTCACTAAATTTTACATGATATTAATATTTATCAACGACTGCTTTATCGATAACTATCGACGTAGCTGAATATGTTATAAATGCATTACACTAATTAATGTGCTCTCTAATAAATTAATTAGTTATCTTTCCAGTTTATGTGATTTATTGATACAATTCCTAAAAATTATGAAACTAATTGTTGTTTGATGATATGAGAAAGTCATCTATATATAAACAGTTTGGTCCTTATGGTCAACTAATGACGATTATAATTGTTTTAATACTTATATGGTAATATATTTATAAAGACTTATATGTATACGTTTGTTAGTAAGGTTGCATTCGAAGAACCGATCATCGATTCCTGTATGGATTTTTAAGACCTCCTAACCACAAATGCATTGATTGTCTTTTAGTTTTCTATAAAGTATATAAATTCCTTTAAAATCCAAGACATTATCCATATATAATAGCATAACAGGAGCTTTTCTTTTAAAATATACAGATAAGTCTATATAATTGAATTATTTTATGATTATTTAAACAATATGTACGTAAAAAGTTTAACAAATTAAAAATCTGTTAAAACTTGACAGAATAGAGTAAAGTTTTACTTATTATTTTCTCTATAATGATATCTTGTTTATAGTAATATTGTTTTGAATACCAGCAATTAAACTATTTCTTAAAAGATAAATTCAAAACTCAAATTTTTCAGAATATTTTTTTTTTTAATTTGTAAAATTTTTGATTCTCCTAAAGTTACATATTTTTGATTAACATTTGTTACACCAGTTACTTTACTAAAAAAAACCGAATGATTACAATTGGAGTTTAACATTATTACTTAAGCTCTAACATTATACTTATCAACAAGTCTATTACTGTCCGGAGAGTCGTCTGCAAATTTAATATCGTTTGATGAATCCGAATTCTCATCGGCGAATTTTATTTCACCGAAATCTGATCTTTTTAATGTATCAGAATTAGTTTCACGCATCGTGTCGTTAACTCTCTTTAATGTTGAAGAGTTATTTGAATCTTTCTCTTTCCTATGCACCTTTACAGGTGATTTTGTCAATGTTAATTCCTTCATTTGTATACCGACGGGACTTTTAACTTTCTTTTTCTTGCTCCTTCTAGATACTTTGGGAGAATTTTGCAAATCGCTAATGCTAAAATTTAACGGCTGTATAATGTTACCCTTTTCCATGACTCTCCGTATAGATTTGACCGACTCGTTGGAGGTGTTCATTCGATTGTCACAGTTCCTTTTTAAAGTGTTAGTTAATGGCCTTTCTTCGGGTGTTTCTGCATTACTTCCTGGATCTGGGTGCAATTCCTTCGGTAGAATTTCCTGTGAATAAACACCAAGTTTTTTATTTGATTTAACCCTTACGCACAAAACAGTCAAAAGTATTATCTGACTTAAATACGGCATCCTTATAATTATATTTATTACATATCCTTATATTATAATATATTATACTGTAAGATATTAAGATATTAAATTTAACGTACCATTCCACGTATAACAAAAAAATAAACTATTTTATTGCATTTAAATAAATAAATTACAAAATTATGTTATTTGTAAAGTATTCCTCAAGGACCAAAAATATTTTTAATATTTAATACGTAATTTGTTTGCATATAATACGAAAAGAACTCTTTCTATGCGTCATTAAACATTATATATCGATATTCACCTCATATACTGGTCCAGAATCATTAATCTCTTTTAAAATGTCACCATCCTCGAGTGGCGGTATCCACACCAAGAACGCTGGATCCATACCCAAATAAGAGCCTGGTACGGAACCTGCAACAACGTGTAGATCTATAATTCCAGCGATAGATGTAGTAAAATTTAAAAGTGAAGGAAATTTTACTGAGCCTTGATTACTGTTTACAAAAACGTTACCTAAAAGAAAACATACTCAATGCGTGGCCAAGATAATGATAAAATTAATAAAAATTAATAAATATCTTAACGCGCATAATCTAAATTATGTAAAAACCGATCTTACCAGCATTGTTGACTTCGTAATCATAATAATCGATCTCCATTTCCGGATGAGATGTTAGACTGAGGTCTGATTTGAGAAGACGTCGGTTACAGCTCTCTTTCGTGTGCTTTGGATTGTCTCGGATCTTAGCTGATGATACTCCACTCAAAGCGGGTGAGTACCATCCCTAGAAATGTACTTCATTTTATTAATTGTTTAGACGGCGTCCACTAATTACGTGACAGGTTTTTAAGAATTTTTTGAACCCCCTCTCCAATTCCTAATCTCACAGGAGATCTTTTAAAGTTTGTATTGTGTGTTGTTGTAGCGCGTTGGGTTTATTAAAAAAAAACAATAATTGCCTTATTAATTTTATAACGAGTAACCAGTAGTATTTAAAATTGTTTAGACTGTAATCTAAAAACACAATGGTTACATTAAATATGTAATACTTAAATTGGAACTTCAAAAATATATAAAAGTATTAATTAACCTATTTTTCTTAATTTTGCACACTATTTTTTGTCCGAAAAAACATTACCTAATATTTGGCGGCAACACCTCTCTCCCTCACGTGAGATTAAGTGAGACTTGGCTCGATCCTTTCCCCCTTGATTCCCTCACGTAATTACTGGACAACCCCTTAGATATCATTAAATAATTTAATAATAAAGATGAGCGGTAAAATTAGGAAAATTTTCAAGGTATATTTACTATGTACAGCTCAGAGTATCCCAAAATTTAAGATATGACTTACGTTTGTCAAAGTGGCAGCTGATGACGATGAAGCCCGGCTCGCACAACGTTCCTTTTCCCAGACACTGTCTCTGTCTTTTTCACTGCAGTTATCATCTCTCTCACTCATACTGCTAGCGCTAGTGCTTAGTTCGACAATCGCTGTTTCACAGTTCGCAGTGGACTGAGGCGGTGACGTCATCTGTGAGGTTGGTTTATCACGTGAATTCTGTAAAATTATTTTCAGTTAACAATTGCAATAATAGTATCGTTGTGTGATATTCGTGCAACTTTACAATCGCCAGTTTATAGATTAACATCTGAGTTTTTGGCGGAACCTTGTTGTCATGTAATGGCTTTTATAATAGGTCTTTACCTATGAAATTGCCGTTCTGCAGTACTGGCCATTTCAAATCAAAATAATTTTTGTTTGGCTAAGAATTCTAATTTCAAATTAATTTTATTTTAAAAACATGGAATTCTTTTTTCAAAAGTAGTCATTTGTTTATTGATTAGTGTTACATTTCAATCTTTTTTGTCATCATGGATACGTTAAAAATTCGAGTAATTATGGAATATGAGTGCCGTCGTGGCAGCAACGCGGCAGAAGCGGCACGCAACATCAACGACGTTTACGGAGCTAACATTACAAACCAAAGCACCACCTGTTATTGGTTTGCTCGCTTCCGTTCTGGGAATTTCGACCTGAAAAATGAACCTCGCGGTCGTCCGAAGACTTTAGTCGACAATGACGAATTAAAGGCGATTGTGGAAGCTGATGAAACACAATCTACGGCTGAATTAGCAGCAGCTTTCGACGTTAGCGTCAAAACAATATTGGTCCATTTGCGTCAAATTGGCAAAGTAAAAAAGCTTGACAAACGGGTGCCTCATGAACTCAATAATCGCCAGCGCGAAATACGCGTCGAGACGTGCCTTGCACTGCTCAACAGACACACAAATGAAGGAATTTTGAACCGCATTGTTACCTGCGATGAAAAATGGATTCTGTTTGATAACTGCAAGCGCTCAGCAAGTTGGTTGGATCCTGGTTCAGCACCTAAACAATACCCTAAATGAAAACTTACCCCTAGAAAAGTGATGGTCACTGTTTGTTGGTCTAGCGCCGGTGTGATTCATCACAGCTTCTTACCAAACGGGGTGAGCATTACTGCAGATGTGTACTGTGAAGAACTGAACACAATGATGGAGAAGCTGGCACATCTCCAACCTTATACTGCACAGCAGACGGTCTCCAAGTTGCAAGACCTGGGGTTGGAAGTTCTCCGTCATCCGCCCTACTCGCCAGACCTTGCGCCTACAGACTACTACTTTTTCCGGAATTTGGATAACTCCTTGGCGGGAAAAAAATTCAATACCCGAGAGGCAGTACAAAATGCCTTTGAAGAATTTGTTGCCTCCCGTCCAGCTGATTTCTTTAAGAAGGGCATCAATAAACTGCCACTGCGTTGGCAAAGATGCATTGATTGCATGGGTGATTACTTCGATTAATACAATTAAAAAATACATGAAAAAAAATCGTTTAAATGTTTTCATACAAAACGGCAATTTCATAGGTAAAGACCTAATATTATGTTCATAATCTTGTGTTATTTGATTCTATATCTTGTAATATTGATGGCATTTTACGTAATATAGTTTGGTTATTGTACATAAGTGAAGTGGATGGAAAATAATACCACTGCGCCATGATTCCGAGATGCCGCAAAGACTCCTTGAAAAGTTCTAATAAGGGAGTCCACTATCCTGTTAGAACATTGAAATTATCGCAAGACACTTTTAATATTATTATTACCTACTCGACAATGGCAGTAACATTCTAAAATATTGGTTGTTAAAAATAAAATAATATAAAGAAATAATTATTATCCTGAAAGAATTTCATTTCAAGATATTGTCAAAAACTCTTTGACAATGTTAGTAAAGCACTTGTTGCTTGTCAAGTTTCCGGACACGCAAATATTGGTTTGAAATAATTTGAGTGTAAATATTATACACAAGAGGCATTTTGTGATTTCTACATAATCATAGATAGAAATATATAAATAATACCTGAGAGACAGTAATGTTAGTAGCAGACACAGTATGACAACGACGCAACGGGGATGGCGCAGTGTTTGTAGTTCCTGCCGGAGCACTGCTCGAGGAAATAGTTTCAGGAGTAATGGTGGCTTGGCTCGCAACACTGTCTGTACTAGCCATGCTCACGTTATCTCCTGCTTCAACCTCTGCCTCTGAAGCCAGGTCTTCGTCATCTCTTAGAAATCCAAAGATTGCGTGTAAT
Source organism: Antheraea yamamai (assembly GCA_036509395.1). Classification (NCBI taxonomy): domain Eukaryota; kingdom Metazoa; phylum Arthropoda; class Insecta; order Lepidoptera; family Saturniidae; genus Antheraea; species Antheraea yamamai. The sequence continues at coordinate 1,794,110 of AP028446.1, forward strand.
TATTTAATCTTAAAGCTCGTAACTTTTTGTAAGTAGTACATTTAAAAAATATGTATCTTACATATTATTAGTATTGCGTGGTTTAACTAGAATAGATAAAGTTAAGCATAAGAAAGTATATCAGAAGAAGTTTGAAAATAGTATCAGTGACAGAGAAGTTAAGGAGTAATAGCTTAGCATGGTACGGGCATATTATGAGATGAGATGAAAGTCATGTAACTAGACAAGTTTTGACTATGAAGGAGGATGGATATAGGCGCAGAAAAAGACCGTAAAGTTATAGATAAATTTTGTCTATAAAAGGTGTAAATACTGTCATATGTTGTCAAACATACTGTCATATGTTTACGTTTATCGTTCTTTTTCATTGTTCACGGTAAAATCATAATGGTATATAAAATGAAATGTGTTTTTTGCAATGGAAAAAATAAAATGGTTTGAAATCAATTATTTTTATTTATAAGGAATATGATTGGGCACATTTGCAACATGACAATAAAATTGTCTGGCAGTCTGAATAAATTCATGTTTTTAACAACGTTTAAGAAGAAGGTTTTACTGAAAAAAAAGTTTCCTAAAATTATTTATGAATCAAAATTTTGACCTGTAAAGGTGTAATGCGCATTAAAAAACACAACGTTAACCGGCTACCAGGTATCCGGAATCCTGTTTGGAAGGGCATAATATATCTTCGTATTAAAAAACCAGCTTTTCTAAAATTCCCGTTCTTCCAACGTTGCTGTCTCTTGTACTAAGGTGTCGCAAAAAAGTCTAGTTACATTATCTACAAATTTTTGTGTTTCGTTATCCTGGAGAACCCGTTGCGTTTTATGGGACAAAAAGTATCCTAAATGTAACCTTGGAATATTAGTTATTAATGTGTCAAGTTTCGTTAAAATCGGTTCAGTACTTTCAGCGTGATGCGTGTTCACAGGGACAGAAAGACAGACAGACAGACAGACAAAAATTGTAAAAAGATTATTTTTGGCTTCTATATCGATAACAAAGTCTACCCCGATAAAAATTTTCAAAAAATATTTAATGTACAGATTTGACCTTGCTACAGTTTTATTATAGTATAGATAGAGAGATTTGTTTGAAAATATAGAAAAAAAATTTAGAAATATGTAGATTACAAAAATTAAATATGCCAAATTAAATGCTACCATTAGGACTTCGAACACGAAAAAAATCATAGGATCTGATCCAGCGTTTCAATTAAAATAATTAGCAATACATTGAAAGCCCACGATCTACTGCTCTTATACACCGTGAGAGTTCGTAGCACGTGTGCACTGTTCAGACAATACCCCTGCAATATAAATAACAAGGTTCCGACATACGGAGCTTTTGTTTGAAGTACACTGTGTTTGTTAATTAATATTCTACAGACCTTTAGAGTTTTTAACACACCTTGCAGTAAACTTCTTTCATTACTGGAGCGTGTTCAATGGAGTATAGTCTATTGTTTTATTGTTTACTAGCTGACCCGTGCAACTTCGTCTGCACCAAATCGGTTATAACTGGTGTCAATTGTATTTTTAAACGCGAAAAATTTTAATATACCTGAAACCTTATTGCAGCCACACCATCGATTTCCAATTGTGAATCCAAACTATGAAGGGACTCACTCAAACCAAGATGGTTTGTGAGAAATCTTTTAAAATAAGGCTACAACCCGTTCGTAGCAACCTACATATATTGGCGGTAATGTGAAAAAAAGCTTTAGAGGTCTATGGACCCCCAGTTTCTAACGAAGTTCCTTTCCCTTTTTTGTAGACGTTTACTATACAGTCAGTAGAGCTTACATTATAAAATATCAAGTTGATAGAGTTAAATTGTAAATTAAACGATAAAATATATTCATAAAATAAATAATGATAAATGAAACACTGAATGATATCATAACTATTTTCAACTTGTATTAAAACTTTTTCACACTCCATTGTATTGAAGAAAAATATAAATATTAAAAAGATATGAACACGACGCGTCAAATGTCACTTACCTATAACTATTTGTCTAAGAGCTAGTAATGGTTTCGAAAAAGAATTTCATTAAGCCACTTTTTATATATCTTTATGTTCTTCCGAACAGTGTGCGGGCTACCTGGCTGTAAACGTTGCGTTTATTAGTGCATATCGCACCTTTACAGGCAAAAATATTGATTTTTATATAATTTTTTAATGTATTGTTTTTTACTAACTTTGAAACGCTCTAACCCATGATATTATTATCGCCAGACATTTTTGTTATTAACAATAATGTGCCCGATGCAATTTTTTTGTAAATCAAATAAGTATGTTCAAACCATGTTAAGATAGCTGTAATTTTAATATTATTATTATTTTTAATGAAGGCTTAGTCGCCTGCGTGACTATATCGCCTAAGTAACATACAACTATATAACAATAAGAATGACAATAAACTTAACAATAGCTTATATTAATTTTGTACAATTCTTTAGCATCTTTCGAAATGGGGTCAGATAATAACGAATTGTACAAACCAGTGTGGAACGAACCAGTAGCATTAAGCCGAGATCTAATATCTTCGCTTCGAACACATTCTGCCAGGATGTGGTGCACGTCATCGATGAGCTCACAACTCTGGCAGAGTGTTGATGGTACTTTAAGCATCAGGTAGACGAACTTTTTACATGGGATGTGTTCTGAGTGTAATCTCATTCCTGTGATTGCTTCCCGACGGCAAATCGTACTGTCATCAATCCATGGTGACCTTAAGGGATGTGGCTGAATCGTTCTGTACCATATTCCTTTTGTTTTAGAACGCTCATCAAAGTATTCCTTCCAATGCGAGTAACAGCTATTTTTAAATACTGAGCATACATCCAAATAAGTTGGTAAAATATTAATAATAGCACCTTCGAAGGATCCTTCTCTAGCTAAAAGATCAGCTCTTTCATTCCCAGTTATACCTATATGAGAAGGGATCCATTATAAAACAATTACTTTGTTCTTTGCTTTGAAATCTAGTAATTGCTTCAAAATAGTGTAGGCTATCTGTATTCCTCGAAAAGTCAAGGTACATCGAGCTATTTTTTTTTTTTTTTTTTTTTTTATTGTAGCTCGACAAAGTGACTGTACTGTGCCTGATGGTAAGCACAGTACAATCCAAAAACAATGGCGACCATCGAAAGACATACTATCCATCGCTGGTCGCCGCTGTCATGCCGGCCTGAAACTGCCCTCCCCCCCCCCCTCCCCCCCCAATTGCTGGATATACACCGGCTGATCCCGGAACGCGACACGCCCAAACGTGCCACTATAGCGGGTGTTCCACGTGGTGTACGGTGGTCGCGATCCAGTCGGGTACAGACACCCTACCACCCCGCAAACCCCGCTACATGTTGAAGAGCAGTTTTTGAATCGGATAAAATAACAATCATAATGGACTCAGTGGATTCTGCAAATGATAAGGCCTCTGCAATTGCTATCAGTTCAGTGTGCATAATTGAAATATTTTCATCAATTTAAAATTTCATAAAAGTTTTGGAATTTGACTCAAAAAATGCGGCTCCTAAATAATTACCAGTTTTAGATCCGTCAGTGTATATTTTAACAAAATTTGGTAATATTTATTTATATATTGAAGACAAATATCTTTTATTTTAAGAATTTCATATTGACTCTTTGGCTTCCAAATACTATCTACATTTATTTTAATAGATTTTGCCAGCTAAATATTGTCTCCTAAGATGTAACGGACATATGTTCAATTCGCTTTCCATAACATGGATTGAAGTACTTTTAATGAAACCCCCGATAATTCTCATGGCCTGGTTTTGGACTTTTTCAAGTTTATAGAGGTTAATCTGAGCACTATTATCATAAAGAAAGCTCGCATAGTCAATTCGACTGCGTATAATATTGAAGTATAAACGAACTCAATGTTATGGATGAACACCACAATTAGAACCGGCTAATGTTTTGAAAACGTTAAGAGACTTAGAGCTAGATTCTGCATCTGCATTGATATGTTTACCCCATTTTATGTATGATAAAGATAGTGATACTTGTGAATGCGCCTGTTATAGACGCATGTAATCAAGATGGCGTCAGTCCCAAGTCATATGTCTACGTTTATCATTGTTTACGGTGAAATCTCAATGTCATAATGGTTAATAAAATAAAATATGTTCTTTGCAATGGAAAAAATAAAATGGTTTGAAATGAATTATTTTATTTATAAAGAATATCATCGGGCATATTAGTGTCAATAACAAAATTTCCTGACAGTGATATATTCATGTTTTAATAGCGTTTAAAAGTTACTGAAAAAAAATGTTCTTTAAATTATTTATAACCCAAAATTTTGACCTGTAAAGGTGTGATTCGTATTAAAAACACAACGTTAACCGGCTACCACGTATCCTGAATTGTTTGGAAGGGCATAATATATCTTCATATTAAAGAACCAGCTTTTCTAAAATTCTCGTTCTTCCAACGTTGCTGGCTCTTGTACTAAGGTGTTGCAAAAAAGTCTTGTTACATTAACTACAATTTTTTATCTTTCGTTATCCTGGAGAACCCCTTGCGTTTTATAGGACAAAAAGTATCCTAAATGTAACCTTGGAATATTAGTTATTACTGTGTCAAGTTTCGTTAAAATCGGTTCAGTACTTTCAGCGTGATGCGTGTTCACAGGGACAGAAAGACAGACAGACAGACAGACAGACAGACAGACAGACAGAGAAAAATTGTAAAAAGATTATTTTTGGCTTCTATATCGATAATAAAGTCTACTCCGATAAAAATTTTCAAAAAATAGTTAATGTACAGATTTGACCTTGCTACAGTTTTATTATAGTATAGACTAGCTGACCCGTGCAACTGCGTCTGCACCAAATCGGTTATAACTGGTGTCAATTGTATTTTTAAACGCGAAAAATTTTAATGTACCTAAAACCTTATTACAGCCACACCTTCGATTTCCAATTGTGAATCCAAACTATCAAGGGACTCACTCAAACCCAGATGGTTTGTGAGAAATCTTTTAAAGTAAGGCTACAACCCGTTCGTAGCAACCTACATATATTGGCGGTAATGTGAAAAAAGCTTTAGAGGTCTATGGACCCCCAGTTTCTAACGCAGTTCCTTTCCCTTTTTTGTAGACGTTTACTATACAGTGAGTATAGTTTACATTATAAAATATCAAGTTGATAGAGTTAAATTGTAAATTAAGCGATATAATATATTCATTAAATAAATAATGATAAATTAAACACTGAATGATATCATAACTATTTTCAACTTGTATTAAAACTTTTTCACACTCCATTGTTTTGAAGAAAAATATAAATATTAAAAAGATATGAACACGACGCGTCAAATGTCACTTACCTATAACTATTTGTCTAAGAGCTAGTAATGGTTTCGAAAAAGAATTTCAATAAGCCAGTTTTTATATATCTTCATGTTCTTCCGAACAGTGTGCGGGCTACCTGGCTGTAAACGTTGCGTTTATTAGGGCATATCGCACCTTTACAGGCAAAAATATTGATTTTTATATAATTTTTTAATGTATTGTTTTTTACTAACTTTGAAACGCTACTAACACATGAAATTATTATCTCCAGACATTTTTGTTATTAACAATAATGTGCCCGATGCTATTTTTTTGTAAATCAAATAAGTATGTTCAAACCATGTTAAGATAGCTATAATTTTAATATTATTATTATTTTTAATGAAGGCTTAGTCGCCTGCGCGACTATATCGCCTAAGTAACATACAACTATATAACAATAAGAATGACAATAAACTTAACAATAGCTTATATTAATTTTGTATAATTCTTTAGCATCTTTCGAAATGGGGTCAGACAATAACGAATTGTACAAACCAGTGTGGAACGAACCAGTAGCATTAAGCCGAGATCTAATATCTTCGCTTCGAACACATTCTGCCAGGATGTGGTGCACGTCATCGATGAGCTCACAACTCTGGCAGAGTGTTGATGGTACTTTACGCATCAGGTAGGCAAACTTTTTTAGTGTAATCTCATTACTGTGATTGCTTCCCGACGGCAAATCGTACTGTCATCAATCCATGGTGACCTTTAGGGATGTGGCTGAATCGTTCTGTACCATATTCCTTTTGTTTTAGAACGCTCATCAAAGTATTCCTTCCAATGCGAGTAACAGCTATTTTTAAATACTGAGCATACATCCAAATAAGTTGGTAAAATATTAATAATAGCACCTTCGGAGGATCCTTCTCTAGCTAAAAGATCAGCTCTTTCATTCCCAGTTATACCTATATGAGAAGGGATCCATTATAAAACAATTACTTTGTTCTTTGCTTTGAAATCTAGTAATTGCTTCAAAATAGTGTAGGCTATCGGTATTCCTCGAAAAGTCAAGGTACATCGAGCTACGTGTTGAAGAGCAGTTTTTGAATCGGATAAAATAACAATCTTAATGGACTCAGTGGATTCTACAAATGATAAGGCCTCTGCAATTGCTATCAGTTCAGTGTGCATAATTGAAATATTTTCATCAATTTGAAATTTCATAAAAGTTTTGGAATTTGACTCAAAAAATGCGGCTCCTAAATAATTACCAGCTTTAGATCCGTCAGTGTATATTTTAACAAAATTTTTCATTGTTTACAGTGAAATCTCAATATCATAATGGTTAATAAAATTAAGTATGTTCTTTGCAATGGAAAAAATAAAATGGTTTGAAATGAATTATTTTATTATAAATATAAAAATTCCCTGACAGTGATAAATTCATGTTTTAATAGCGTTTAAAAGTTACTGAAAAAAAATGTTCCTTAAATTATTTATATCCCAAAATTTTGACCTGTAAAGGTGTGATGCGTATTAAAAACACAACGTTAACCGGCTACCACGTATCCTGAATCCTGTTTGGAAGGGCATAATATATCTTCATATTAAAGAACCAGCTTTTCTAAAATTCTCGTTCTTCCAACGTTGCTGGCTCTTGTACTAAGGTGTTGCAAAAAAGTCTTGTTACATTAACTACAATTTTTTATCTTTCGTTATCCTGGAGAACCCCTTGTGTTTTATGGGACAAAAAGTATCCTAAATGTAACCTTGGAATATTAGTTATTACTGTGTCAAGTTTCGTTAAAATCGGTTCAGTACTTTCAGCGTGATGCGTGTTCACAGGGACAGAAAGACAGACAGACAGACAGACAGACAGACAGACAGACAAAAATTGTAAAAAGATTATTTTTGGCTTCTATATCGATAATAAAGTCTACTCCGATAAAAATTTTCAAAAAATATTTAATGTACAGATTTGACCTTACTACAGTTTTATTATAGTATAGATTAATATTTTCTGTTCAAACTTACTAACATTTCTACGTCATACAAATTTTAAATCGAAAACATAAAACTAAAATGTTGGTAAAATGAATACTTACAATTTGAATAGTATCTATGCGAAGAAACCTAATCATGATTGTTCCATCAAAAAGCTGAAGTAGTAAGAAGAAGTAAGTTAAATGGAACATGAGAAATTTAAACAAAAACAGCAAATAAAATAAGAAGACGAAACAAATTATATTGTATATAATTCTAGAAACAAGGAAATAATTTATTTGAGAGATTAGCACATAGTAAAAATTCATATAATTTTATTGATGACATTTTCATGACTGGCTTTTATTTTGAAAGTCTTGGTACTATTAGTTTTGTTTTTCAAAATTCGTTAATGTGTTGAATGCGTTTTTTTAATTTTTCTTGTTTTCCTTACCTCTGTTCGACAGTCTCTGAAGCTTTGTCTGAATCTCTCAGTCTAGTGTGCTTGGTCTTTCCCGAGGGCAGTAAACGACGTAAGGAAACTCCTCCTCCAACCACTTCCGATAATAGAGTGCTCCGGGATCCCCCCGTTGCTCTACCCAGTTCTAACGATGCTGAACACGCTGTAAATATATGGTATATAATTCCAAATAATTAAAATTGTATACGTTTTATGACCACTGAAGCTTACATATTTATAATCATCCTTAATAAGAATTAAAAAATAGTTTAAAGATGGTATTGGAACGACTAATTGTAATGTGTTGCTAATTACACTTTACAGATCGAAGCTCTGTCGCTCTCTGGTTTTACCAAATATTAGTAATATAAACCTCATAAGAAGATAACTGAAATTCTGCCTGTGACTTAGAAAGAAATCGAAACACTATAAAACACATATGTTAGTTAAAGAAAAATTGTATGGTTTTATGAAACCACGAAGCAAGTGAAACTATTTTCGGATCTTAGGCATTTAACAGAAAATTGTCTAAAATCTATTCGCAAATGGGATTGACAATGGAAATTTATAGTGGACAAGATATCCAAGTATACATTTTAATTTCAGTCTGTGATTGGAGTAAGAAATAATACATGATAAATACAATTATTCAGATGAAACACATTCTTCATTCTTTCGAGCGCCTTTCACATTACCCCTACTCCGCGGCCGCGCGCCTGTTGTAATGCGACATGCGATAGAGGGACGCAAGCATTTGAGGCAATGGAAAAAACGTTTCACTTTAATAACTGAAATTCTGGCTGTAACTTAGAAATAAATTGAAACACTATAAAGTACTCATTTGTTAGTTAATGAAAAAAACACCATTCGGAGTGTAGGAAAATCATGTTAGTTACCGTCACTGTCAGTGAGGGATTCTTTATCCGCGGCGCGGTGGTAAGCTCTAGTGCGGTGCGCCGAGTGAAGCGCGAGGCACAGCGCAGCGAGCGCTGCAGCCGCCGCGAGCGCGACCGCCGCGCCGCGCGCCGCGCCGCCGCCGCGCCACCACTCGCCGCCGCGCATCGACGCCCACGCAGCCGACACGTTGCGTATCGGCTCTTCAGTTCATTTTAAAAAAATCACTGGTTACAACTTTTCATATCTTTTTTTTTTAATTTTTTAACTGTATCTAATTCTTTTGACTAATTTATTTGTGTAATTTAATTTAATTGTATGGTTGTTCCAACAACAAAGTATTTCTTTCTTACACACCGTTATACATATGTGTCGTTACATTTTAAATCCAATTTTAGCCGTTACTAATATTTTAAGTTATTTTTGAACATTTTCAAATTTTGCACATGTAAAATATGAAGATCGTAAAAAAAGTAAAAATCTTATGGACGACAAAATTTGGATTTCCTTCTCGGTGTATACAAACTGGAAATCTTCAAAAAATTAAACACATTATATGAACGATTAAAATTGGATTTGGCTCACTTTGAAATGAGCTCGATTTTGTCCTACTTTGAACGATCAGATTTAATTCAAACTTTGCACACCTGTCAAAGGTCGATGACAATGCAATAATCCGAAAAAAAAAGTTAAAATTTTTTTTTAACTAAAAAATGAAAAATAAATAATTGTTTAAAAAAACTAAAAAAACACGCTTTCATATAAAATCCAACTAAAAAACAGAAAATAAAATTTAATAAATATGGATTAAGAATAGTGTAAATTAGAAATAAATGTATATTTTTGTAAAAAGAGACAAAAAACAAAAAACAAAAAGCAGTAGCATAATTTTAATGACGAAGCGAATTAAATACGTGAGAAAAGTAGTTGGACTTAATACGAACAAATAATTTTATTAATGACTATTTTTTTTACAAAAGGCTCCACGCGGATGCAGTCGTGGACACAGCTAGGATATAATAAGAACAAAAACAACAACAAACATCAAGAAATAAATAAAGCTCACCATACGAATTACAAATATTTTTGTTCTCTACATGTTTCCTGTTACACAAATAAAATACTTTACCAATCTGTGTGGCGTGTGCAAGAAATCCACCAGAGCATCGCTCGGTCTGATCTCCCGATTGAAGTTCCACAAGGATATGTCTGCCTCCGGCGATTTCCATAATTCCACCGCTATCCGTCGTCGTTTCCACGTCACCGACCTACAAATATACTTTTAAATTAATGCAAATAGGAAAAATAAATAAATTGAATGGCCAGATAATTGCATACCGCGGCAGAGCTGTCTGGACCGTCCCACGAAGCTAGTAGCGGTGACCCTAGAGAGTCACCATCGCGAGCTCTTAATGCTTGACCTGCACAGGGCAGTTTCACTGCTTCCATTCGCAGGCGAACTACTAAACCTTCTTCAGCCTGGAAATAAGTTACTTAATTAATTATCACTTATGTTCCGTCGAATTAGGTTCCAATATTTTTTGTATCACCAAGTTCCTATTCTTTCTTCGAAATGATCTATAGATATATCTGAAATAGTATGTGATATATTTTCAAAGCTTTTTATCAGTCTAAGCTTTATAACTTCTACATTAATTCTAAATTAACAATAACTTTCGGTATACCATTTGTGTATTACAACTAATAAACCTTTTCAAGAGCTTTAATAAGTCTCATCGATATTTAATTGTCTGTTATATCAATTAACCCATACAATATTCAGGAACTTTTACTATCCTATTATACAATGAACGAACAATGCTAAGTTTTAATTGAAACAGGTACTACAACAAATTTAGGAGACCAGATAGTTCACTAAATTTGCGAAACCCACTATAATTACTTGGCCGCAAAATTTGAAACTGCACTTGCAAAATCAGTATACAGTGAACTACAAAAAGGGTTTGAAGTATTTTCGATAGATAATGAAATTTACAAATATTTCTTAATGGCAAAATAATTATTTTCAATGGCTTGCTTTTGTTCAACGCAACGCATTTGGTGATTAGCTACGGTCCAAATAACAATTTAACTACGCATAGGATTTACAGAACTCAATGCTAACATGAGCGCCATGATTTCTTACGAACAGGTGAGAACAAAAAAGGCGTTAAGGAAGGTAGTCTGAGGAATTACTTGCGAAGACTAAAGAGTGAACGCTTCATCGCTGAACAAGAAAATATGAAGAGAGATCTTATCTATATTTAATACTGTTGCAACATTTGATATTACTGTAAATCCTTATGGGTTTATATAAAAGCTTCATTAATGAATAAATAATATTCGTGAGTTGTTAAAGCTTTTATTTAGAGAGTAATTATAATCAACCGTTTCTGTTACAATGGGCATCATATATATCCTAAGTAAATTTAGATTTTAGTTAAAAATTAGTTCCAACGTTAGTAATAATTAGCAGAGCTCTTCTCACTAAACTATGATACCGCTATGAACAAGTTTCGATAACAGACGAATCGTTTGCAAATCAGTTTTACTAACGTTTAACTTTTGATTAGCGGTATTCAGATCTTGCGAAGCTTTGTACAATCCTTTTAGAATTAAATTATTTCCAGACATGTTTTGTTTTGATCATTTACATCCACTGTATGAATATTTTTTTGTTGTTCTTTTTTACTGAAACACACATTTTCATATAGTTATTTTCAGTCTTCGTTTTTATCGTCGCATAAATTATATTAGATAGCGTTTCCCATGATTCCAAATAGAACAAATATTAGGTATATCAAAGTGTAAATAAACTTCATATTTAATTTCTTTATGTAATATTTCATTAATTTCTTCATTCACAAGTTCACTCGGAGTTGCGGTGGACTTTTTATTATCCCGTGCCAATTCTTACTGTCACTTCATATCCCGCGAACAATACCCGTTCGATAACTTTCTAAAGCCTTTGTCGAATATAACACCTCACAAAAGCTTAGAACAAGTTCCGATTCAAGGTTATGACATAAAATTGCTGAGCTGTAAAGATTTATCGTTTAAATTTATTTTTTTATAGCGAGTTAACTCTTAGTTTTCTTTTCATTGTACTATATAGGTTTAAGCGTTTGACCACAATGTCATCTGATGTTAAATGACGATGTAGTTGAAGATAGTAAACACACTAAATCAAGAGAGGTCTGACTTTCGAATGCAGCTGCCGGAACGTACTAACAGGCGCTTGATAACTGTGAATGATTGAATGATGAATGATTTCCAACTTGAGGGAGGGTGATAGCTAGCCAGCGGACTTAGACAAAGCCTTACCTCCATGCTATGGTTTCATCACGAGGTTTCCTTCAACGAAAGCTCTGACTTAGTTGCTAGGATTTGAACCTACATCCATCGACGCGGTGTCCGAACACATAATCAATTAAGCCATAATCGCATCAGAATTACTGAATTAATTAATTACAAAGTTATTTGACATATAACTATGTAGTTAGCTTTAGAAAGCTCTTGAATGATATGCAGCCAGAATTTCCACTTGGGCTAAATCTACCATCAACTGCCATTATTAATATCTTTGATAGTTGTTTATAGGGTGCAAGAAACTGAACAATGACATCCTCATTTTCGACCTAAAAAAGCATATTATGTCAAATTCTATATACTTACTTACAATACAACAAAAACAAATATCGTTTGGCGTCATCCCAACAAATCCCAGGGGAAATGAAATTAACAACCGCGGACTATAACGCGGTCCAATTTTCCTGGAAACGTGTCCCCAAACAATATTACCGTTAAAGTGGCTGGCTATCAGTAAATAACCTAGTAACTCGCGCGGAAATGGACAAGTTTTAATGACTCGACGGCGATACAAATTGAATAAAGCGTCGTTTGAACTGAACCAGCATTTCTACCGTGTGTTATTATTGATGACAAATACACTAATAGAACGACGACCCCTCAATTTGAGAAAATAGCATGTACCAAGCATAATGTTAAAATCCACTTATAGAGTAATAATTAAAATATTGTGAAGCCTTGTCTCTGTGGTTTGCTTTTTTGGACACGAATCCTTGCGAATAAGCTGTTTCCATTTTCAAGTTGACAATCTATCACCAACTGACCTCGAAAGTTAGTGCCCTCTTAATTTAGCGTGTTTACCATCTTACACAACACCAGCTGAGATTTTGATCCAACGCTAATCGCCCTGAACGTGCCGAATATTTTCAAATCTCATTTTTATCTAGCAGAAGGCAAGTAAGTGAATTAATTTACATACTTAAATTTAACACTAATATCCGTGGTCGCTACAAAAGACTATTTCATATTCCTTTTATATAAAAATAACAGTTATTTTAATAAGCCATAGCTAACATGTATCGCTCGTACAGCAATATCACAAATTCTAATGCATACAGCGTTGTACCAACCTTAGCATAGACATCTTTCACCTTAGTCGACGCGTAGTCTATAAATATATTATTTATTTAAGTAATAAACAGCCATTCATAAACATACCATAATCTACAATGCCTAATGTACCATTACTTAAAAGCAAAACGTTTTTAGACTTTAAGTATCTACTTATACATGGTTTAAATTAATTGCAAATTATCTTATTTTTTTTCATCTTGGAAAGTAAATTTCGTTCTTTCAACATATACAAAAAAGTATAAAGAACTAAAGTAAAAACAGATAAGTATACTTTACATACCAATCTTATACAGTACATCATCCACTCTCTTTATATAACTAATAAATTATTAGAAAATATATAAATACTTCTTATCATTCTCATATTATATGTTTGAAGTTAGTACATTCGTGTATGCTTGTAGGATTGTATTTTATTAATCAATAGATCTGCATACATATAAATATGGATAATATAAGAGACAAATAAAATGTAAACATTTAAACTTATTATCTGTAATGTGTGCGTTGTACAATAAATAATAAAACTTATAATTTCAAGCACACTGGACTGTTTGAACACTCCATAAAATAAGCACACTACCCAATGAAATTTGTAATATCTCAGAAATATTTTGAGGTATGTCTATATTATCTCGTATTAGCGGTATTTTCCCTGGGGATAGCCTATCATATAGATTCGATATATTTGACTTAAAATTAACTACTTTTATGTTAGATTGTTGAATGAAGATTCGGTATACTAAATGCAACGACGTTCATTAGTACTGATACATTAATACGCACAGACAAACACGCGTACACACGACGACGCACAAAGTTCGAGACTCGTTCCTTCCTAATCATGGATATATAAAAATCCAGTGTCATGATATTTATCCACGATCTTCATGAAACGTTGGCCTTTATGTATAATTTGGTCAAACTTGAGAGATAGGATAATTTATATTTCGATTAATGACCTCAATATTTTCTAATTACAAATTAAATTATTGTCAATGTTGGTTATTGTTATTATTATAATTGTATCATCAGTCTCGATCAAATGGCGCTCTAAATTAGTTTGTTGACGGAAAACTGTGCGACCGCCTGTTATAGATGTATCATAGATGGCGCAACGTTTTAATTGTAAATGTATTTTTGAAGTCCAATTTTATGATGCACGCGTTTTATTTGATTCAATATGTCAAAGCAACGCGTGACCGGGTCAGCTAGTTTGATATATACTTACAGTTAAATATATTAAGAAAATTAAAAAACCAACCTGTAAAAGCCAGAACGACCTAGAACGGCAAGCCCTCGCTGAACCAGCTAGCAACCGTGCAGCCGGAGCTAAATGCAGTACGCATCCACAGCGACACCTCGCTCCTACTTCAGCAATCACCAAAGAGGTATCGCCAGCCCAAGGTTTTGCATTGCATTCACAAGCCGCAAGTTCTACAGCTTGACCCTGAGCAGAGAGCGAAGGACAAAGTTATACGAGTAATCACTACACACGTAGAAGTAATTAAATTTGTTTTGCATGATATTCAATCAAAAGAACGGTTACTAATGAGAAATTAGTTAAATAAGTTAGGCATCGCCGTCATGTTTACTTGCCAAGATACCTTTTTTACTTTATAAGTTTTAGCGTTTGACCACAATCTTATCTGCAATTAAATGACAATGAGGTACCAGATGGTAAACATGCTTAAGCTAGAGGGAACTCGCTCTCAAATACAGTTGCCACAATACACTAATTTAACCACGGTAACTAGCTAAGTGGGCTTAAATACAGCCCTACCACCATGCCAAGGATTCGTCACGACGTTTTCTTTCATCAAAATTATGGCTTAGTCACAAGAATTCAATCTTACGTCCATTAATAAGGTATCCGAAAACGCTATCAACTGTGCCATCATCTCTTTAAAATCTCCATCTTGGTATAATAAATACTTTATTACACATTTTAGTTTGTGCATTAGCGATGTTATGCCAAGAGGCATTTTCTTCCAGCTAACCAGTGGTATTGCGGAAAAATAAAGATGCAGATACAAAAAGAGTAACAGAAAGTTAGTATAATTGTAATAATAAAAATGAATTTAACGTTCAAGATTACCTAAAATACAAATAAATAGTGTACTGACTAGTTACAATAATATATACTACTAATGTTTCAGAGGTCGATATTAGTCGAATATTCATTGTTTTTTTAGGTTTCAAGATAAAGAAAAAAGAACTTTAAAAAAATATATATTGATGAACCTAAAGTTAACAAATGTCTAATAAACAGAAAAAAAATGAAAATCAGTGGGAGGTATTTTTAACTGTTTTCCTATGCATATTAATATACATATAATTCCGCTCATACATACATGGTAATATATAACTATAACATAGGTATGATAAAATATATACCACACACCAAAAGTTAATTGTAAACATGAATTGTAAAGATATGAATACTCTATGTCCTGTTTGTCAAATAGATATCGATGTAGTAGGATTTTATAGTTAGTAATAATTTAACCATCCTGTAGTTGGCGGTGTACCGTATTCCATATAGCAGTTATCGTGAAAGATTTTGCATAGAGCGGATATCTGTTTATATCTGTTTTAAATTTTACTTTTTTTGATAAGAGTTTTAAAATTACGACATCGAGCCATTAGGAATATTTCCCAACAAGCAATACAAAAAATTTAGAACTCTAAAGTAAAATTAAGTGCGGATAATATGTATATGGAGATTGAAAATACATATTTTTTTAATATTAGACATCATGTAATAAAAATTATTTTATTTATTAAAAACATTGAAAATATTATTCTGTTGTTTCTTTGTTCTCTTCACTCTGATCAAGTTTTTCTTCTGATCCAGTATCTGTCACTTGTTCATCCTCTCCAGCTGAATTTTCAGATTGGACTTCTGCTCCCGTCAATTTTTCACCTGCGTCTCCATCTTCATCGTCTTTAACATCTTTCTGGTTTTCCTCGGTTTCTAGCGTTTCCATTATTACCACCGATTTTGGTGCTGATTTCTCAAGAACTTCAATAAATTTAGACTGAGATTTCAAAGCTGTTTGAGAGTATGCAAGATCTCTCATTATAGATTTTTGTATTTCAAGTTTACTAGCAGCCAATAGCTTTTCTACATCTCTCATACCACCTATAGATTCATCTTCTTCTGCACTTTCAGTCTCACTAGACTTAGTTGAAGTTATAAATGACTGAATACTCTCTTTTGATGCTAGTTCCACTTGAGAGGAAGCAGGTATCAAATCCATACTGGGTATTGTCTTAATACTTCCAAGTGTAGATGTTGAGATAGAAATCGACGATGAACTACGTTTATTTACTTTCAAAGATTCTTTAGAAGTAAACGATATTGTGAGAGGGACTGCAGATTTCTTAGCAGAAAGCTTTGGAATAAAGCCAAGATCTCCTTCCTCATAAATTTTACCCATTGAAGCTAGCGTTTCTATCGACTCTGCTCTTTCAACCTCACGAAATTGAGTGACTATATCAAGCAATCGAGACAATAACATCTGTCGATCCATTATTTCACGTGTAGGATCTGTTGTAGCCCATTGATCTAGTTTTAGAGCACCTTTTACTGCATAAGCAGCTTCTTTTAATATTTTCTTTAATTTTGCGCTTTCTTTGGCTGCTTTAGAGGCTTCGACCGCGGCTTTGTTCTGTTCACTCATTTTAGCATGCAAGTTCTGTTCTAATATTCGGACTTCTAATGCTAAATTTTCATTCTCTTTTGTTAACTTGTGAATTTTTGTTTGTAGTTCATCAAAATCAAACGTCTTTTTATCAAATAACGCTTTTTCTTTTTTAATCTCTTGAAAAGCTGTAGTAAGTTGATCTATAACTTTTAATTGTACAATGTTTTTATTAATTGCCTTATCTCGTTCTTCCTCTGCTAACTCCATAGCAATACGAGCAGCTCTTTCACTTTCTTTCAGTTTTTCACCCTGTTCAGTCAGCTTCACCTGACTAGAAAGGATATTATCAAGTTCATTATTTATGGCTATATTTTCTCTTATAACCCTATGCGTGGATGCAGCAATTCTTAATTCTGTAGCATCTTGAAAATCTTGAGCAAGTTGTAAAAGTCTACCTTCCATTTCTTTCTTTAGTTTATCTTTACCAATTACAAACTTTTTTTCAGCATCATAAATAACTCTTTTGTACTTCATTTCCTGGTCTTTAAATGCTTGCTCCTGCTTCTCAAACTTCTTCATTAGATCGTCCCTTATAGCCCTAAATTCTTCCAAAGTGTTGAGTTTACCAGCTAAGAGTTTATTCTCTGAAGTAAGTTGGTCTTTCATGATAGAAAAGTTTCTTTCTAATTCTGTAACTGTTTCTTTGAACTGTGCAGTTTCAATTTCTCTCGTTTCTTCAAGGCCCTTGACCTTCTCTTTTAACTCGCTGTTCTCTTCATTTTTAAGATTCAGAGTCTTTTTTAAATAAGCAATTATGTCAGCACGGTCTTCATCAAGTTTGTCGTATGCTTTTTGTAATTCCTCATTTCTGATTTCATATTCTTCGACAGTTGTTCGAAATCTTGCTATCTTTCTATTACAATCCGCTATTTGAAGTTCAAGAAACGTTTTTTCAACTTCAGTAAACGTTGCACCTGTTTTCTCTTCTTTTTTATCGTCTTTCTTAGCTTTATCCTTCTTTGGAGCCATACCGAAATAGTAATATCAGCAAAAATATGTAAATTAAATTATAAAAACATATGTTTATATCCAAGTGCGCGTATATTGGCAAGAAATTGATTAAACGGTTTCCTAGCAATACGTTGCCTAGTTACTGATT
This sequence comes from Antheraea yamamai, assembly GCA_036509395.1. NCBI lineage: Eukaryota > Metazoa > Arthropoda > Insecta > Lepidoptera > Saturniidae > Antheraea > Antheraea yamamai. The sequence goes on from AP028446.1 coordinate 1,812,012, forward strand.
ACAAGTTATCTGTTACACATATAAAATTAGAACGATACCAAACGAAAGAGTAATATTTCGTTGACGTATGTAAAAGAAACTTCTTTGTCAATCTCTCAAGATTATTTAAAAAAAGTTGCGTTGTGTATTTACGACTGTAGTTCTTCTGAACCACGCAACGAGTTTTAGAACAATTTTCACAGTTTTTTAGAGAATACCTATCTTTTAGAATCTTTTTATATATAAGACATTTTATGAATGTAAAATAGAGAAAACCGATGTATTCCAATGATATTGTACAGAGTTTTTAGGCGGTCACATTGGTAAGGCTGGTAAAACCTAAATATATATATAAATACAAAATTATACATCTGAAAATGCCTACATAAAAGTACACGATGGTATAATAGGTTTATCTCCAAACATTGCATATTTTTATATATATTTGATTATTTATAACGCTATATTGACAAATATAGTGTTAACTCTTATCCAATTAAATACTTTATTACTCACGTTGAGTATTTATTGTAGACTAAAACTGCCTTATACAGCATATGACTTCAATGAATGTCCTAAAAAATATCACAATATTAAAATAATTAAATAACGCACAACTAAAAAAAATATTTACGTAGCTTTTTATGATTTTGATGGTAAGTAAATATCATAGCATCAAAAATTGATCTAAATCATAGAGGCTCTAATGACTCTACATAATGAACCCATGCGAAGCGGGTCGTTAGTCTTATATTTTCGCGTAGCTTTGTATTTTCGTTTATATTATTAACATGAATATAAATATTTGTATCGTTTCATTTTAACATAAGTTAAATCCAATTTTACCTGTTAACGGCTAAATTAGAACTTCGTTTTCTTTCGTTAAAAAGAATTAAACATGTATTATGAGCGATTACAATTGTATTTAGACATAATCCATTTGTTTTAATAAAATTTGTGCTTTATTTTCATATACTATATCGTAAATTATCTTTACTAATTACTAATATTATAAAGAGGTAAAGTTTGCAAGTTTGTGTGGTTGTAGGGGGTAATATCTGCATATAATAAACCGATTTTGAAAATTCTTTTACCAATAGAAAGCCACGTTATTTGTGAATGTCATAGGCTATATATATTAACGCGAAAAATGAAAAAACTTTTTTTGTGGTAGTCGGATTTGCAAAGTAAGTCGGATAAAAAACGGTCGAACGAAAATATTTGATTGAGTTCTAAAGAAAAGTTGTAGAGCCAGATAATGCCTACAAAAAAAAAATTAACCACACCGTATGTCTAACTTTTATATTTAATTAACAAAAAGTAGTTTTTTTTTATATTAAAAAAATTGTTTTAATCCTTAATTGATGTTTATTGGTCATATTATTAACAACAATTATGAACTCTTATCAATATGTAATGATAAGAGAAAGAAACGCGTGGCCGGGTCAGCTAATGCAAAGTGGTTAAAATGTAATAGTCAACCAGCATACATTCATTAAAGGACATAATTATATTTGTATTAACAGACCTCGTAATGCAACGTCATAAAACCTTACTCGCTTTGGAACTGAGAGTTGGTAAGTAAAATCCCTGCACAAGGTAGACTTATACGAATTATTAGCTATATAACTGCACAATGTCCATGTATTTGACCTGTTTGGCTAAAATTATGCAAACTATGCTTGTATTGTATATACAATTTGTATGTACGCATATCAATGCCTGTATATATGAGTATATTTATCTTATATGTATTCATTTTATTATTACTATATTATGTACATATAAATGTATGTATATCACTAAATATTATGAAACAAATCTGCCACGTCTGCCTGTCTGTTCGCGATAAAGTCAAAAACGACTGTACAGATTTTCATGCCGTTTTCGCCAGTAGATAAAGTGATTCATGAGGAAGGCTTAAGTATATAATTTATATATATATTATATACACATGTTTATTCATTTTTCTTCTATATATACATTTCGGTGCCTACCCACATTAGCGCGTCATTCGGTCACGCCGCTCTTCCTACTACTCGACTTGTTTCGGTATAAAAGAAGCAGAGTGACCGCTGTTAAGGCAGCCCAAATAAAATCGGCTGAGTGCCTTAAGCGCTTGCCTTAGTAGTCCGGTGAAGCTGTAGAGGCCTCTAAAAAGGCCAATAGCGTAGTCAGTTCGAGAAAAAAAAAAGCTGTTAAGGCACTCTTGGCTCTGGCGTCGTGCAGGACACTTGTTGTATTGTGCGAGTGGCTTATCCTAGACTCTGAATAATTAATTTGTGCAAACGAATTAGTTATTATTTGTAACTGATTAATTAGTTAGTTACTGTTTCAAATAGCCTGAATTAATAGTAGTTAATTATTATTTTATGCTGAGATATGACGATATCATTATATCGCCATCTTGACATCCTTTTTGGTCCTGTCTTGGTTCCAAAAGAAGGAGATATGGGATAGTTTAGTGAGTTACTAACGAATAATATAAAATTGAGTTGGGTTAAGGCGCATTCTTTGGACGATCATTGTAAGGTGACGTTGTGGAGAAGGAAAATATAATTCGGTTCGTATTAGTAGTATCATTAATGTGATGGGTCCTAGCGGGAGTTCTGGCCAGGCGTTGACATATACTACACACAAAACTTTTGACGGACAATAATACCGCAGGTTATCTGGGAGAAAACGCCTTGTGGCATTAAGCTACCCAGTGTACAAACCTAAACGTGCAATAAAGTATTCATTCATATGCTTAATCAAAACAATTCCAAAATCAAATAGCCTTTGTACATTACCTCGCAATACTTCGCCCCGTAAGCCGGTGGCGGTGAGTCGCAAAACCTGTGCCGACTGCGCGTGCGCGTCGAGCAATGCGCCGGCGCAGGACACGCAGACCACGGCGACCACTCTCCCCAACCACCGGCACCTCCGTCTGTTCAGTAAATATATTTAAAGGCCGTGACATGAAGGAAACAGCGCGAGGAAACCTGAACCTGAGAAATGTTGTACTACTGTATGTGGAAAAACATACAACTGTGGATTTCGTAGAGTTTAAAATCGCCAATACGTCGTGGGCTGCAGTGGTGAGATTATACCCATACCTTCCTTAGGGAAGAAGCTTATGACCCTGCAGTGGGACTCTTACAGGGTGATGATAATAATATCCACTTTGAGGATGATGAGAGAATACTTACAAATACTTATCATGGCACGGCTGCATCAGGATATTTTCTTGCACCAAAATTGTAACGCACCTACGTACTTTATCCGGTGTGATATTTAACAGGCGTTATGATAATATTTATTTATTTTATTTTTGGTATCCAATCTTCTAGTACATCATTAGTCATTGTCGTGTAGGTAATAATATTACACTGTCTTGTTACAACTTTCCATGAAGTTTACGTAAAACACCACCAATAATACAAAACATACAGCTAAATGACACAAGACGATGAATAAAATATAAAATCCACTACATGACATTCCAAGATCCCGACAAAAATTTTTTTATGAGAATAATTTTAGCCTAACCTGATAATGGCAGTGTAGGTAGGCAGTCCATCCTGACATCGGACACAGCACCAGTCACAGCCTGGGAGACATACACGAAGCAGTACTCCGGGTACCTCTCACTGAACAAATGACAGTCGAACGACGCTGTGTGTTGACCTCTGGGAGTACAGATCGTGTTAGAATCAATGAAATATAATACACTAGAGAAACTAAAATGCATAAGTTTTAAACGAATTTTATTTTATGAATAGATTGCAGGTTCAGTTAAAGTAACCAATGTTTTAGGAAATTCATATTTTGTAATTTACTAGGAGACTTTCATTTTTAATATTCTAATTAAAATCGCGGTTTACCTAAACTATCCAAAAGCATAAAGAATTAAGCTCCATATAAACAAATGCAGACCTCACGAGGCACAGGTCAACAGACTGTTAGAAGCATAAGCTTTAAAAATACCTGATTTATAACAAAACTTTGAAAAATAACAAATTATGTATTATATAATCGTATTTATTTTATTTTACTAAACCATGAAATTTACAATATCCGGTGTCCTCAAATAAAAAAAATATAGTCCGTACTTTGAAGATCTGGGCCTTAAAAAATCAGCCGAGGGGTTAAGAACTGCTAATTTGCGGTTTGAACTAATCAACAAATTCGCCAACACCATTACCACAGTAATTGTCTGTGGTTACTCATTACATAGAGATAGCCTCGTACACAACGTACGATAAAGAAAGATAGCTGTTACTACACTGATTGGTACGTATTCAGAGCGAATTTATGTTTTCGAATTACTCTCGATTTATTGAAGTTGCTTTCAAATGAAATTCTATTCATAAACTAAATTACTTTGAGCTCGTTACGTCACCCATAATGTTATATATGCAAAATTTGTGGTCGTTGATTGATAAAATTAATTTTTTGTAGGTAGTTATTAGTAGTGAGAGAGTGAAAATAGACAGGACAAGTCAAAAACTCTGATCAGAATCAACAAATACAGAAAATAAATTAGTTACACCTGGAGTATGGACTTGATCGCCATATTTATCGACAACGTATTTGCGATTTCGAATATTATGAATTCTACACATTTATATTTTACTTACCTCCTGACTCTTCTTTCCACAATGTACCGCAATTTATCGGTATCACGTCCGAAAACGCGTACTCTATCTACGCCCTCTATAGCACACTCCGGGTACTGGAAAAGCACTCTGACTCCCTCGCCGCAAGGGAAAACTGACCCTCCGTGAACATTCAGCACGAATTGATCCGACCAGTCAGCCTGAGAAATCCATAAGTATACTACAAACTTGGGCATTTCTTCTCACATCACGTAAGAGTTACAATGATTAAGAGGTACTAATACCCAGGATCTTACAACCTAAATATAACCTAATAACAGATAACAATGAAACTGCCATAAAGATTATCTCAATATGAGATTCGAGTCACTTACATAGATTTATATAATACCTATGATAAAAGTATACATTAATAACTAGCGGAACCGGCAGACGCTGTCTTGGCTAGGTAATTTAAAAAATCCTGAAATTTAATCACAGCGCCACCTACCGGGTCAACCTGTGAATCTAAACCATTCTTGAATCCACCTGAATTGTAACGAAAATTTTTGTCAAAATATGTCTAGTCGTTTAAGAGGAATTCAGTCACATCACACAGACAGAAGAATTATTATATATATATAAAGATTAGCTGTAACTAGTTAAGTATAATAATATCTTGTCTTACTTACTATAATATTATATTTAAGTTGCACTAGATTTAAAATGATTTCAGAAAAATGGTGCAGATCAAGAATCGGCAGGAAAAATAAATAAATGTTAAAAAAACATTCGTAAGAACGATAATCCGATAATCATTACATAGTATAAAAAGAAGTCCCCTACCGCGTCTGTCTGTCTGTCTGTTCGCGATAAACTCAAAAACTACCGAACGGATTTTCATGCGGTTTTCATCGGTGGATAGAGCGATTGATGAGGAACGTTTTAGTATATAGTTTGTCAAGGATTTTTTCATAATTAGGGCGGGACAACGTCTGCCGGGCCCGCTAGTAATAAATAATTTATATTCATAATGTATGTTCGATCGTCGATTGAATTACTGTAAACCGAATGATGTAACTAAAAAGCCATGTTAAAGAATGTAATATTAGAAATTAACGCAATAAATCAGTCCCAACTATACCATATCCTCAAGCCAGCGATATCTATATAATATTATAAAGCTGGAGGGTTTGTTTGTTTGGTTGAACGCGCTAATCTCAGGAACTACTGGTCCGATTTGAAATTGAAAATTCTTTCAGTATTATTTAGCCCATTTATCGAGGAAGGCTATATGCTACATGTTATCACATTAAGACCAATAGAAGCGGAACACCAATGAAGAATGTTTTAAAATCGGGTTTTTTCCTTTTGACATCTTTCGCTACGTGTTAGCGTTAGTCCAAAGTAACTATTCCTCGCGGCCGAAACCGTGAGCAGAAGCTAGTTTACACATAAGTCCTGTTAGGTTAGTTAAAACAAAAATGTTTCCAGTACATGAAATAGGGAATCTAAATATAACTAGGCAAAGAAAACGATTCATTATCTATTTCTCCTTCGTTTAACAATAGATTTCCTTAATTTTTTTTTGTTTGGTAACTAGGGATGAGCTTTGTGTTGTCAGTTACAAAAATGGGAAACAGAAATGTCGTAACTAACTACGATTCGTATTTTTTAACGTAATAATGTAAAAATGCCAAGCTCTCGTTGCGTTTATTCAGTTATTAATTACTAGCTGACCCGGCCACGCGTTGCTGTGGCTCAGTTATTATATCATTACATATTGATAAGAATTCATAATTGCTGTTGACAATATGACCAATAAACATCACTTAACGATTAAATTTAAAAAACGACTTTGTGACTTCAATGTAAAAGTTAGATATATGCTGTCCCTGACTTTTTTGTGGACATTATCAAGCTCTACAACTTTTCTCTAGAACTCAATTATATATCTCTCATCGTTAAGACAAGGTTCGTAAGAAACGTTCGACCGTTTTTTCTCCGACTTCCATAAAAAAGTCTTTTCATTTTTCGGGTTAATAATAGCCACTTACCACTTCAACTTCACTTCAACACTTACAAATAACGTGACTTTCTATTGGTATAATAATTTTCAAAATCGGTTTGGTAGATCCAGGTATTATCCCCTATAACCTCAAAAACTCAGAAATTTTACCTCTTTGTAATATTAGTATAGATATGGTTAGTAGTATAGATAATAATATTTGCATTTTTGAGTTAATTTTGTATGTATATAGGTATAAGACACTTAATTATAATTTGGTTTTAAGAGGCAAAATAAAACTTATTTGTTTCTCTGAAAAATGAAGAATGAAATTTGTATTTTTTATCAAGTACTTTACATACTCATATAATATTTACATAATAACACTATCTTACCCGAAAAATGAAGAAACGACAATAAAAGTTTATTGTTCACCTCTCAATTTATACAATTTAATAAAACACAAAATTAATCTCACAAAAATAAATTCAGCATGCGTTCTTCGTCTTAGACAAAAATGACAGACCGTTTGACAAACGTTGAACAAACAGTGCGCGCGCATATTCACCTTATGAAATAATTTTCTTTACATATGTTTATTACTTTTATAATATACTAGCTGGCCCATGCAACTTAGTCTGCATCAAATCGGTTATCACCGGTTTCAATTGTATTTTTAAACGCGAAAAAATTTAATAAACCTAAAACCCGATTGCAGCCACACCTACCGTTTCCAATTGTAAATCCAAACTATCAAGGGACTCACTTCAACATATACCCAGATGGTATGTTAGAAATCTTACAATAAAATAAGCTTATAACCCGTTCGTAGCATCATCTACCGGGTTCAATTAAAATAAAAACTAACCTACATATATTGGCGGTAATGTAAAAAAAACCTTGAGAGGTCTAAGGATCCCCAGTTGGAACGAAGTTCCTTTCCCTTTTTTCTAGACGTTAACTATACAGTCAGTATAGTTTACATTATAAAATATCAAGTTGATAAAATATATTCATAAAATAAATAATGATAAATTAAACACTGAATGATATTATAACTATTTTCAACTTGTATTAAAACATTTTCATACTCCATTGTATTGAAGAAAAATATAAATATTAAAAAGATATGAGCACGGCGCGTCAAATGTCACTTGCTGTAACTATTCGTCTATGAGCTAGCAACGTCTGTGACAGCGAATTCCAGTAAGCCAGTTTTTTATATATCTTTATGTTCCATGTATCAAAACAGCGTGCGGGCTACCTGGCTGCCGGTAAACGTTGCGTTTATTAGTTCATATCGCAACTTCACAGGCAAAAATATTGATTTTTATATAATTTAGAGTGTTTTGTTTTTCACTAACTTCGCAACGCTACTAAAACATGAAATTATTATTGCCAGATATTTTTGTTTAACATTAATGTGCCCGATGCTACTTTTTGTAAATAAAAAAAGTATGTTCAAACCATGTTAAGATAGCTGTAATTTTAATATTATTTTATGTAGACATAAAAGAGAGTAAATTAAAAATAATATCTATAGAATAACTTAGCTATAGCTATAGTTTAGCGCAACACTGGCTATATGAGAAAGACAGCGATAATTGTGGAAGCGCCTGTTATAGACGCATGTATTTAAGATGGCGTCAGTCCCAAGTCATATGTCTACGTTTATCGTTGTTTTTCATTGTTTACGGTAAAATCTCAATATCATAATGGGTAATAAAATGAAATATGTTCTTTGCAATGGAAAAATAAAATGGTTTGAAATGAATTATTTTATTTATAAAGAATATCATAGGGATATTATTGTCGATAACAAAATTGTCTGGCAGTGATAAATTCACGTTATTAATAGCGTTTAAAAGTTACTGAAAAAGTGTTCCTAAAATTATTTACAAATCTAAATTTTGACCTGTAAAGGTGTGATGCGCATTAAAAAACACAACGTTAACCGGCTACCAGGTATCCTGAATCCTGTTTGGAAGAGCATAATATATCTTCATATTAAAGAATCAGCTTTTCTGAAATTCTCGTTCTTCCAACGTTGCTGGCTCTTGTACTAAGGTGTCGCAAAAAAGTCTAGTTACATTAACTACAAATTTTTGTTTTTCGTTATCCTGGAGAGCCCTTTGCGTTTTATGGGACAAAAAGTATCTTAAACGTTACCTTGTAATATTAGTTATTACTGTGTCAAGTTTCGTTAAAATCGGTTCAGTACTTTCAGCCTGATGCGTGTTCACAGGGACAGAAAGACAGACAGACAGACAAAAATTTTAAAAGGGTTATTTTTGGCTTCTATATCGACAACAAAGTCTACCCCGATCAAAATTTTCAAAAAATATTAAATGTACAGATTTAGCTTTGTTACAGTTTTATTATAGTATAGATTTATAGGACAGAAACTATTATTTTTCTTATTTCTCATTTTTCTTTCTTTATTTTCTAAGAAGACGACGACGAAAAATTTTAAGGGTTATTTTTGCTTCTTTCCACAAGTCTACCCCATAATTTTCAAAATATATTAATGTACGATTTAGCTTTGTTCTTTTTTTATTATAAAATAATAATATAGAAGATTCTTTTATTTCCATTCCTTTGTATTTATTGTTATTTTCAGTAGATTTCTTATAGTTTTAATGCATTTCTCGGTAGGCTTTCAATCTCAAGTACTTTGTAGTAATTTTATTTCGGTTTTATAGCTGTTTTAGAATAACCAGATATATTAAAATCTGGTTTATTACAGTCTTGGAAATTTGTAAAATAATTTTTCTGTGATATTACTTCATCAGCCTTCTGGACACAGAATCTAATAAGTGTATACGTGGTATAATATAAATACATATATGGATAGTAAATATATATTTAAAACAACAAATATAAGAGAGTTAGGCTAAACACCTATAATGGAAGAAAATATTGTCTTTTCTTTCGTTTCCAGTTCCTGCATTGTTCTAAAATATAAAAGAAAATTATCCTGTTCTCTTATTCAACAGTCATTACTTTCGAACTGTGGGCGAAAGCAATTTATATAAAACTTTGCAGTAAAAACTCGCTTTTGATAGCGACTTTTTTCTATCAGCTCAATTTTGAACCACAAAAATCTATAGATAAATTTATTGTGTCTGTTGTTTGTCTAGGTTTCTCTTTGTGTCTTTGTTGAATCGATTTATCATGATTGATCATTTAGCAGAATTATCTGGTTAATGTTGTATTTAGTACTTGATGTTGACTTATTATACTTTTGTTTATTGTATTGATATTTATGTATGACTAGCGGACCCGGCAGACTCTGTCCCGCCCTGACTATAAAAAAAACCTTGACAAATTATATACTAAAATCTTCCCCATGAAGCACTGTATCCACACTGTAAGCACTGGTGAAAACCGCATGAAAATCCGTTCAGTAGTTTTTGAGTTTATCGCGAACAAACAGACAGACAGACGCAGTGGGGGACTTTGTTTTATACTATGTAATTATGTTGTTATGTGTATGTATTGTATATGTGTAATATATATCTAGTATATTGGTGTTGATATATTATTTACATATATTCTGATATTAAATAGGTTAAACATAATTTTATAAAAACTTCATAGTACGAGATCCCGCTGCAGGATTGGTGTGCTCATCGACTTTTTGTTTAAAACCAAATTTTTATGTTTATTTATAATTAAGAGAATATATATTTACTAGGGTGCCTATCAAAATTTGGCCGCAATTATTTTTAATTAAATTATTTTTAATTGATTTTTGGTAAAAAATTTCGTTTATTTATTTTTTAAATAAAATAACGTCTACATCACGGTAATTAATATAAAGATTCTAAAAAATCACGGTTGCCGTTGCGCACCTGGCCGCACCTCTTTGCAGCCAGGTGTAAACAGGTATGATTTCGATAAATTTATACGTTTATAACCTATATGTATTAATTATATGTCAAATTGAAGCTAATCTTTTTCTATTAATTATCATATATGGTTGCCTAATTAAATCTGACCGCAAATAAGGGTTGCTGGCTGTTAAAGATGATAAATATTTAAGGTAGAGTGAAAGAGAGTTAGCGCGTAACATCATTTGTCAGACAAGGATAGTGATTGCCGGTGGGGACCCAGATGAAATATCTGGGCCTCACCCTGGACGGGTGCTGGCGGTTCGAGCCCCATTTTGCGGGGCTAACATTCGATGCATGCACAATGGCTTAAAAGCGTTGCACAGCCGGCAATCGCTATCCTTGTCTGACAAATGATGTTACGCGCTAACTCTCTTTCACTCTACCTTAAATATTTATCATCTTTAACAGCCAGCAACCCTTATTTGCGGCCAGATTTAATCAGGCAACCATATATGATAATTAATAGAAAAAGATTAGCTTCAATTTGACATATAATTAATAAATATAGGTTATAAACGTATAAATTTATCGAAATCATACCTGTTTACACCTGGCTGCAAAGAGGTGCGGCCAGGTGCGCAACGGCAACCGTGATTTTTTAGAATCTTTATATTAATTACCGTGATGTAGACGTTATTTTATTTAAAAAATAAATAAACGAAATTTTTTACCAAAAATCAATTAAAAATAATTTAATTAAAAATAATTGCGGCCAAATTTTGATAGGCACCCTAGTAAATATATATTCTCTTAATTATAAATAAACATAAAAATTTGGTTTTAAACAAAAAGTCGATGAGCACACCAATCCTGCAGCGGGATCTTAGACTATCACCATTTACACCTACCAACATTTATCTCTGCATCACCTAATGGTTGACTGGCAGAGAATACCTTCGGCAATAAGTCCGCCATTGCGTATTTAACGCATAATGTGTGTAATAAATAAATAAATTTAGGCAAATGGAAAACTTTTCACGGAATTTTACCCGCATTGTGCTTTTCTAAAGGAGATAAACTACTGATACAATTTATCAAGGGTTATTTAAAATGATATAAGGTTATAATTAAAGACATAATAACAATTACGAAAAAAAAGACAACCCACAATCAATCCACATATAGCAAGTCACTCTCAAGAAACAATAAAATCATCTTATTTAAAAGAAAATACATATGTATTAGAAAGTTCATACGATACTTTTCCAAAAAATGTTTTAGCAAAGTTAAACACGATTTTGGTAAGAAATCAAATAAAAATTGATAATAATAAAAAAGAACATATATAAAACTTATTTTAGAAATTAAATTTCAAGTTTTCTTTATGTAATACATTCTTGATGTTATTTTAAAACAGAATGTTGTTTGAACAATACTTTTCTGTTTCGAGCGTGGTTGAGATTTTTTTGATCCCTCCTTATTACTCCTCCTCCCTACTTTTTATGTCAAAAAGAGGCAAACGAACAGGTGGGTCACCTGAAGTTAAGTGATCACCACCATCCATAGACATTAGCAACACCAGGGGAGTCGCAAGTGCGTTGCCAGCCTGTGTATGGGGGAGGGGTAGGGAAAAGAGAAAGGGGAAGGGAAAGAGGAAAAGGAGCTGGGCCTCCGGCGTTCTCACTGACCGAACGAAACGCAACAATACAAGCACTGTTACTTCACGTCATATAGTGATCAAAATATCCAGTATGGATAGCTTCTTTAGCAAGAAGATCAACAGCTTCATTACCCTGGATCCCACTATGGCCTCGTATCCATGACAGACCTACATAAATTTGTCCGTCCGTGTTCTGTGAGCGGGTGATACTAACCCGGGTGAGCCGACATTCATGCTGAAACTAGTAATAGCTACAGTGTGGCTCTACCACCTTCAAAAACTATGTGCTCCTCAATACACATTTATAAAATATATTATATAATTACAGATCGTTACATTTTGGAATGAGACCGTCTATATTCAGGTATTTGAATTTTTTCTTTAGTGCTCGCGGGTCAGTAGGTAGAAATATGGATTACATCTGATGCAAGGACACTGTTAAGGCTGCTGGTAGACAATCTAACAATTTACAGAACAAGGTACGGTCCAGAAAACTTTGGCTAACGCTATAAAACGTTTTGCTGAAGCGATATACATAATGATAATCACTCTTGATTGAAAGAAAGAAAGATAGAGGCTGGTCAACTGCGACTCGGTGGTCAAATATAGTGAACGACTTCAAGAAAGCCAAGAATCGACAACTCAAGATAGCTTGGCTTGACGCAGAAATAAGAAGACCCAAATAACGTGAAAAGGGACAGATAAAGAAGAAGAGTCACTTTCCATTCAACTCATTCGCTAATGGTGACTATTTGCCTGAACTAAATTATATTATACAGTATACACTCTTCATAACGTCGCTCGTTATAACGAAACATTTTCTAAAACGCAGAAATTAGTTCAATGTGGTTGGTTTATCAAAAAACCATTTATTTTTCTCTTCGTTCCGTATAACGAAAACTGTTTTTAACGAAAAAAAAATGCTTGGTCCCTTGAAATTCGTTAAAAGGAGTTAGTGACCACTGTAGTACTACTCATATTCGGAAAAGCATTAATTATGCGGAAATTGTACAAATTACAAATGTAGCAACGCAATGTAATTTTGGTAATACACGTCAATAAATGTGTGGCCATAACAATAGATCTAATTGAATGCAGTTGTACTGAACTATATAGACTCATGTAGCCTTTTTAGGATAATAATATTGCATATTGATAACATTTCGGTTTCCATTGACAATAAATAAAAAAAACACAATTTATGATTACTAAAGTAGGTCATTTGTTTTGATAGGGCAGAAATCAACGATCAATCAAATATATGCATTAATATTGTAACCCCAGGTCTCTAAAAATAACAAAATATTGGAATATAGATCTCTTAGTTGCAATTAATTTACCTTGATAAAAGCCGTTGCGGAATCCTGAGGTCCGGCAGCCGCTGCAGGACGAAGAGTCAAGGCATAATCGCCAGCTTGTCCAAAGAACTCGCATCGCAACGTCATTGTCCGACGCCCCGGGAATCCGTGCATCTATAAAATAAAAAAACATTTAAAACACACACAAATTAAGAAATTAAAATAAATATATTAGTGATCTAATATTTACCTCCTCCGAATAAAGGGCATAAGTATGAGAACTGCTATTTTTTCCGTCACATAATACCGCACCTCCACTGGAATGTCCACAGTATAACAACTCCAGAAAAAAATCGGCATTCGATTCGATCGGAGTGCAAACTACCCTCGGAAACTCAATAATAGCCATTACCTGCCTCTCAGGATAAGTTTGTATATGCTCTGGTGTCACGTCCAAGTTGGCTGACGGCCATAAGACGTCAAATCTCCAAGATTTGACCAAACTATTGCCAGTCTCCATCAAACTGCCTTCGCTATCCACTTCCCTTTTCACTTTAATACTAGATGTGTCTAATACATTCTCTTTATCTCCAGTTACATTATCTTGTAGAGGATTCAATATACTACGACTTCCAGTAAAGCTATTATTTGCAGCACTCGATTTTGTATCTTTTTTCTTGCTATCAAGAACTTCATTGCCAATTTTAATACTTTCAGAGGGTCTACTATTAATTCTGTTCTTATTCGTTCCGATTTCATCAACGTTTCGCTTAGAAAAACTATTGGTAACTTCATTTTTTAAATAACCATCCTCATCGCTGTCATTTTCAGTATAGTTTTCAGTGGCATAGTCTTCATTCAAGTAATTATCCTTGTCAGCAATGAATTCAAGGTAGTAAATGCCTCCTCGTGAGAAATAGCCACAGGGTATGGTCATGCGACTTTCAGAGTCGAGAGCTAGAGGCATGCTGGCGAGCAGTGCTCGTCCTTCGTCGTCTTCTCTGGCGAGACGTACCCTCAGACCTTCCCCGATGATCCCGTGTACCCGGACATGCACGTCTCCTCCCAAAGCCACCAGACCTGATGGTATCTCTACCCATACTTGATTGAGATCAGTTCTATCGTAAGCGTAGGGATTAACAAAAGTCACGCCACCTGGAAACAAATTTAGTTTTTTAATTTTTTGCAATTTTATTAATGAAATATTTTGTTTAGTGATTCTTTTAGAATTAATTAGAAAAGTAAAAAATGGATTCCATTCTAAGTCACGAATAAAATTTAATAATTCTGTGTGCTTTAAATAGTTTCTTAAGAAAGCCTTTGAAAACATCTCGGTCAATTTTTTTATGCGAGAAAAGTAAAGAAAATAAACACTGTTCAAAGCACTACAGTGTATTTTATATTAATAATTTATTTGCAGTAGAGTTTAAATTAAATTCTGATGGGAAAGTATTTCTGAATTAATATAAAATTGCATGAATCTTTTTAACATTCAATAAACACACTGCTGTTGACATCGCAGGAATTGGTGTGTGTACCTGACTAGCGTCACGAATGAGCCATAATTAATTCCTGACTGAACATCTTAAGAGCATAGTTGTATTGAAACGGCTTAATATTACTTATTTAATGTACACGATTAGAAGTTGGTGACAAAACTGATTAACAGAAAATAATGAAATAAATGTTGTCAATGTTCTGGATACTATGGGAAAGAAACTAAATAAAAATTTCCTAGTCTCTGATTATCTGTAGTAATGTTACAATTACAAGATTTTTTTCCTTTTACTTGTATAAACATCTTCCAAAATAATAATAACAATGTAATTAAATATTTTAGCATTTTATAAGAATTTGAAGGAATTAGGTATATTAAAGAAAGTTATGGACCATTTAACGGCATAATCATTACTAACGAAGTAATCATTATACAAAGTGTGTTAGATATCTAGATAAGCAAGAACACAGTTGAGTTAACAGTGCGGGCGGGCCGTGTAATGTGGCGTGGGGTGTCTGGGTTAGAAAGTGGGTTGAACGCCCGATAAGAACTGAGAATACCGAGAAAGGCAAACTGTGAATGCCCATGTCAACGTACTCCAATGCCGTGCGGCTCAGTCGCGTGGCTGACTCTTTAGACAACTATTAACACTAAAATTAAAAAAATAAAACCTACCCACTAAACAGCGGTTACAGTGTCTAAACAATATGATGAGCTACGATAATGACACGTAATCAGAATCCATCTCTATTCACCCCGCAAAATGTGAAGCTTGACTATAATTATTTGTGTTGAACCTCACAAAAAGGACCTCTTTTACGTTACAAACAAAATTTTCATACATCAGTTTCAAATACGTTAGCGCCACGTGTGTAACAAATAATAATAGTGATTCAACTTCAGAAACATCAATGGCCTATCGCCCAAGGAGGTACACGAGCTGCTTACGAATCTAGTAGAGACACAGTTTGGTAAACTAATTAAAATATCATATACGTTTCGTTCAATGCTAATTATTTTTGCAACCTATGGATTATTTTTAAATGTAATGCAAATATTTATGTTTAATTAAGGTGTGTTAAAATAATATAACGGATTATGTAACGGAATTTTTGTTTGAAAGTAAGTAAAATTATGAATGAATAACAGCAAAAAAAAATAAAAACAATGGAGGACAACAACGCTGAAACTTCTTTTCGTTCCCATTTCAATTGAGTTAAAAAAAAACTATTTTACCCACCCTATCTTTATGTATAAATTTCTTCTGTACGTGTGTATGTCACTGAACTCCTCCTAACCTGCTGGACCGATTTTGATGAAATTTTGTGTGCGTGTTCCAGTGGATCCGAGAATGGATTAGAATTACAATTGTTAAGTGGCGCTGCGATTAAATTTTAGATTTTTTTTTATTATCAAGGCAGGACAACGTCCACCCGCCGAGCGTGGTTTTGCCGAGCGTGGTTTCGGCGATGCTCAGCAGCGAACAGGCTTGGCGAGCGATGGCCTCCTTCTGCGAGGAGGTCATCTCGCAGAAGGAGGCGGCGGAGAGGGCCCGCGAGGTAAACCTTCTAAGTGGCCCTCTCCGCCAACGGAGGACCAGCGGGAGGAGGCGGCGCTTTGCCCGACTCCTCCCGCCACCGTAGTCGGACCTGAGGGGATGGGCCGGGGGGCCCATCTTCTCATTGTACAGGTCCGGCGAACGAGGGGAGGTAGCTAGTGTGTACCCAGTCTGCCTCTCTATAGGAACGAGCCCGGCGGTGACCTTCCATCGGGCGGACCGTTGGGGCGGCTCTACAAGGTTGATTAGCATTGTACGATCCTTTGCCGCCCCAACAATTACGGTCTGTCGATACACCGTGGGGTTTTAGTCCGTGCGAGTCGGCATAACCCGCCCTTCCCCCCTGGAGGGTGGCGTATACATAAGGGATTTCCCTATGTTAATAAAAAAAAAAGGACAACGTCCACCCGGCCCGCTAGTCTTCTATAAATTATATACTTTAATAACAGTCTGTGGCACTTCCTCAACTAAAATGTCACATGTCTTTTAGATATTTTTTGGTTATAAGGCTTTTTCTAACTCCACCTGGCTAGCTACTACCCTCAAGTTGAAAACCTGTCGCCTTTCACCTGCTTGTGTGTTCCGGCAGCTACCCTTCAGATCCAGTTCCTTTCAAGATTTACCATCTTAGACCACATCGAATCAGATTGTGGTGAAATACTAAAACCTATAAAATATATAAAAAATAAGATATTTAGGCCTCAATGCATGGTAAAGAAATTGTTACAAATGTAGCATACTCGATAAATATTATCTTTTCTGCGCAGTCAAGCAAACAATTTGTTCATTTAAAATAAATGTAATAAAAACGCTCGTCTTCCTACTCCCTAGATACCGTTGCTTAAAAGCATTTGCACTATGACGTTAAACAGCCCTGATTGCGAATTTAATAATAAAGATCTCAAGTAGTATTATTAACCAGAATGTTGTTAACAATTATCAATAAAATATTTGTGCATTACCTACTTTATTAAAATATTTTTATTTTATGTCTATTTTGATTAGATGACAATCGACGGTTAATCGAATAAGTTAAATCACTGTTCACACTTACACAATGCGCTAATGGCGTTCGTGTGTAGAGGCAGCGTTCTCGTTATATATGCGAGAACACTCCAATCACAGCCCTATGTATAATTCAAAGCGTATAATGAATCATTTTAATGTTATTCACGACAAAGTGGAATTCAGAAATATTTTTATCGAATACTTTTTAAATTGAACACAATTTTGTAGATTGTATATTTGAGCCAAATTGGACAAAGGGTATTTGAACCACAGAATAACAATACTCCTAGCGGAGATTTGGACTGTCCAAAACCATAAAGGTTCTTCTTCTTCTATTTTATTTTTGGCAACCAGTCTTCTAGTAGACTATTACTGCCATTGTCAAGTGAGTAACAATATTGCAAGTTTCTTGATATAATTTGAATGAACTAACAAGATGGTGGCCGTCTTGTTAGAACTTTCCTGGGAGTTTTTGTGGCAAGTCAGAATCCATGCTCCGTGGTATTATTTCCGATCCACTTCACTTGTGCACAATAACCAAACTATATTACGTAAAGCACCACCAACATTACACAATATAGAGCCAAATAACACAAGATTATGGATAAAATATAAAGACCACTACATGGCATTCCAAGATCCCGCCAAAAACTCAACCATAAAGGTTTAAGTTCCATACAAATGAATGTAGACGTCATGAGGCACAGGTCAACAGACTTTTGGCAGTATAAGTTTTAAAAAAATACCGGGTTTATTACAAAACTAGAATAATAGTAAATTATGTAAGTAATGTTAAATTATATATTTTATGAAAAAAGTATTATTACATATTTTTTTCCATTTGTATTTTTTTACTAAGCCATGTAATTTACATATTGTTTTTTTCTTTTGTGTAGGATCTAATAGAAAATGTTATGCAAGTAAATATCTAAATCGAGTTTTTGGGGGTCTTGGAATGTCATGTAGTGGATTTTGTATTTTATTTATACTACTGTGTTACATGGCTCCATATATGTAATATTGGTGGTGTTTTATGTAATATACTTTGGCTATTATGCACGAGTGAAGTGGACTGGAAATAATACCACGGAGCATGGATTCTGACTTGCCAACAAAATCCCCTGGAAAGTTCTAACAAGACAGCCACCATCGTGTTAGTTCATTGAAATGATCGCAAGAAACTTGTAATATCATAACCTACTCGACAATGGCAGTAATAATCTACTAGAAGATTGATTGCCAAAAAAAGAAATGCAAATCTTATAGATTTAAATCTATAAGAAAGGAAGGTACGGGTATAATGAACGCACCAGTCTTTGACGTATTGGTTAATTGCAACACCAGAAGGATATACCGTTCTATATTTTTCCCACACACTATCTTATAACAAAGGGACCGCTAGTAGTGTATACAGTTAAGTATAACTACTCCTCAAAATGTATATTTAATTTCAACTCAATCGAATATTCACATATTATTAGGTATAAATGCAGAAGTACTTTTTTATAGAATACTAGCTGACCCGTGCAAATTCGTTTGCACCAAATAGATTATTACCGGTTCCAATTTTATTTCCAAAGGCAAAAATCTTAAAAAACCTAGAACGAGATTGTAGCGAAACTTATCGGACCTAATTATGACTCCAAATTATCCTATATATATTGGCAAGAAATGTCTTCCCGGTATCCTCTGGGTTGCCCCTCTGACCCTCATCTTCACGCCCCATTTACTATATATTATATATTTCCCTAAATAAAAAGTAATCTAATATACCTTTCTAACGGTGAAATAAATTTCAAAAACGGATCAGTAGTATCAGAGATTACATCTAAACTCACATATTTCAATTTTTTTAAATTGGAGTTCCATAGATATGAATTCTACCATTGTCAAGTCTGTCATGGAAGGTCACTTTATATATCATATTAAATTTTTATTATATAATTTAGTATTTCCAGATTAGACCACTGAGATACACAAAGACAAACACAGCACTTCCAGACATCAGGCCTTAAATATAGGTGAATATATATTTACATAATAATTACTGTTAGTTATTGTGTTATGTTGAAGCTTAATTTTGTTAAAATACATAAAATTAGAGGATTGACATAAGGAGAAAATACATGCCTTTGTGCCTTTGTTAAAATCAAACGGACATAGTATATTGTTCGGTAAAATATATACAATACTAAAATAATACAGCTATAACTGGGTACTTCGTACGTGACAACCTAAGCATCCTAGGTATGAATATCCGCTGCGATCTTAACCTCAGGGACCACATAGGGAGTGTTATCTCTAATACTCTAATAAAGTGCGACGGTTTTTCACGCCCGGTCAGCTATACCTCCTCTATAAGGCACAGGTTAGGCCGTGGAT
The DNA here is from genome assembly GCA_036509395.1 of Antheraea yamamai. NCBI lineage: Eukaryota > Metazoa > Arthropoda > Insecta > Lepidoptera > Saturniidae > Antheraea > Antheraea yamamai. The sequence continues at coordinate 1,831,819 of AP028446.1, forward strand.
GGAATACTGTTCGCATCTCTGGGATAGTTCTGCTCAATACCTCCTTGATGTACTAGACAGGTTGTAGCGACGGGCTGTCCGTATTATGAATGATGCAGACGTTACTAACAACCTTGAACCGCTTCAGTTGCGAAGAGCCATAGCCTCACTGAGCGTCTTTTATCGTCTGTATCATGGCGAGTGTTCTGAAGAGCTGTTTGACCTCATTCCATCTTCTCCTTTCCACTATAGAACTACACAGGCGGGTACGCGTCTCCACAGTTTCACAGTAGCAACCATCCCGGCAAGAACGAAGAAGTTCGAAAGCTCTTATTTTTGTCGTACTGTGAAGATGTGGAATCGTCTCCCAGCCTGTGTGTTCCCTTCCTCTTATGATATGGGGTCCTTCAAACGAGGCGTGAGGAAGCACTTTTGCAGGTCGGCATGATAGCGATGACTGCCATTGCTATTTAACATTGATAGTCGCCGTTATTTATAGACTGTACTGTACTTTCCATCAGGTACAGTGCAGTCATTTTGCTGAACCAGTTTAAAACAAAAAAAAACTTCAGCCATCTACGAGCAAAATACCCCAGCCCCTGAGTTTGGTCGCTGTAGTCGAAATCGGCTAGGAAGGTTATATAATCTTCATTCATCATCATTGTATATACAATACTAAATTGGGGCAATTGAAAAAATATGTTCTAGAGTGCTTTTATCCAACCCATATTCACATATTGGGTTGTTCCTAACTCTGAGCTTTGGAAGATGGACTGGAGAGCACGCGTCTACGAATAGTAGACTCAACAATCTTGCAACAGTCACGAAATTTATAAAGCCATGGCTTACCAGGAGTGTTATCCTGAATAGAAGCATAAGATTTGACTTTAATTTGGTTGGGTACATTCCAGTTCGAGTTCCAAGAGTGACAGAAAGTGATCACCACCGTCCATAGAAACTAGCACCACCAGGGGAGTTGCAAGTGCGTTGTTAGCCTGTGTATGGGGGAGAGGTATGGAAACGAGAAAGGGGAAGGGAGAGAGGGAAAGGAGGTGGGCCTCCGACGCTCTCACTGACCGAACGAAACGCAACAATACAAGCACTGTTACTTCACGTCATATAGTGATCAAAATATCCAGTCTTTAGCAAGAAGATCAACAGCTTCATTACCCTGGATCCCACTATGGCCTCGTATCCATGACAGACCTACATAAATTCCTAAATAATATCTCAAAATAATATTGAAATGTAGTGTCAAAAGTTCCAATAAGAACAAAAAACCCTTTCTTTCTTTAAGACAAACAATTTCATTAATATATTTAAAGAAACATATATATGAATAGATTTTTTATACAGGAACCTTCTCGGGCATCCCCAGAATACCCTTTTAAATTATTATCACAATCTAGTCAGTAGTTTCGGCATCCATAGAGGACAAACATACAAACCTTGATTTTTATATATAAAGAAGATTTATCAACCATTCAAACGCAAAAGACGGGCCGGATTTCGACACAATTTGATATAGAACTGGATTATGTCATATATTGTAAAATAGAAAAGTCTATTTTTAGTATCCAAAGAAAAAGACAGGCAACGGCCAAGTTAATTTACAATTTAAGCAAATCCGAAAAATTACATTTTTTTATCATCTTTGAGCCATCATCGCCTGAATGTAATAATTTAATACGGCCAAAGTCACATGAGAAGGTTAATCATAGTGGATATTGATCTCGACTTTCAAGTATATTTTGAAATTGACAATGACATTGATAAAAATGGAGACGTCCCTTATTTTATGACAAAGTTCAAACGAGTTTTGCCGGATTTCCCATAGGACTTAGGTTCGACCACATATCATAGACAACAGAATACCTATTTTGTACCGTGTACATCTAAAAGCAATCCTTTCCAAGTAACCTTTTAATGAAGATATTTTAGACAGAAAACTGGAGTTTGTTTAGGCGTATTTTAAGCGATATAACTTTAATAGATAACAATAATCTTCCGTAGAAAATTACATGTGTATTGGGAAGCATAAATGAATCAGGTCTAGAGCATATTTCATCATCATCATCAGCCTGTAAGAGATCTTTTGCGGAGCCATATATCTCTTACCGAAAAAAGGTATGGGCATAATTATCACGCCAGCCCAGCGTTTTCCTTCACTGTCAGCTGATAGTGTTAACAACGTAAATTAAACATTGTACCTGAATTCCGAACCATTTGTTGGTCCATGCCGAAGTTCCAACCTACGGATATCAGATTGATATTCCGTCGGTAAAAACCGGCCAACCACCACAACCATGTATTTGTAAAAAAAAATGAAGATTTAGTTTACTGTTAGGCTTCCCTAGGAAATGATGAAATCTACATTAATCCGAGCGGAACCACTAGCAAAAGCATATTATATAAGTATAATAAGTAAATTATATAGCAATTATTATAACGTGAATTTTAGGAATTATTATATTCGTTATCACTACATATCATAAAACAAAGTCCTTTGCCACGTCTGTCTGTCTGTCTGGCTGTTCGCGATAAACTCAAAAACTACTGAACGGGTTTTCATACGGTTTTCGCCAGTAGATGAAGTGATTCATGAGGAAAGTTTAGATATACGAATTGGCAAGGTTTTTTTTATTATGAGGGCGGGACAACGCCCGCCGTGCCCGCTAGTCATTTATAAATGAGAAGTCTACTCAATTTATAACGTATGAACAACCAAACACTAAGAATATCGATTTTATATAAAATAGGAAAATAAATGAAGTACTTTGATAGGTAATATATAATCACGTGTCTAAGTCATAAACGAAAGAAACTACACTTAGCTGTATATAATTGGCTTTCGTGCATTTCAACGATTATTGCGAAATGATATTTTTATTATAACAAAGGTTAGGTGATATAGTTCGTAGATATTCTGTTTAATGGCGAAATATTATAAATCGCATTTATTCAGTACAGTGCGTTTGTTAGTTCCTTATAATTATAGCAAGAAATTAGGATTTTGCGTTTAGCGTTCTCAATACAAATCCCGAAAATTCCCATCTTTACTGTTTACTACTCATGAAAAAATATAATGATATATAACCAAAATAATAACACTGACAAATAACAGATAATTCATTTTTTTAAACGTAGATATTACTGTATAATTTTCTACATCAAACAAGAATGTACTTCTGTGAACACGATTTACACGGTGAGCGAGCTGATTTATGTGCACTGTGGTTCGACAATGGATATATAGACATTCTTTCTCGAGTTCAACGCTAAAACGTATTCGCACAGACGAGTTAACCGTAGCTTTGTGACTCTTTTTAAAAATTACTTACATTTTTCATCACAGCTTGTGCACTTGATTATACAAAACTACATACCTTACTTTTATTTAATATTGACATAATTACTTTCAAAGATTTTTTTCAGTGATTAGCTTAAAAGACAATACTTTGTTATTTCTCTAGTTATAGTTTAATATATTTTTTTTAAGCGCAACTCGCTAGAGTAATACAGATCCTTTCTTGGAAATAACATTTGAAATGTATAGTCAAATTGTTTTCATTAATTGGAACTAATATAAAATTATAAATATGAATGTGGGTTTGTTACGCTTTTCCGCCCAATTCGGTTGAGATTTGTACTTGTTGCACCTTTATCTGACCTATCCCTTGGGTGCAATATTTTTTTGTGGACGAAAGGTAACATAAATCATTTTCTATTAGCCTGACAATGCGTTCGCAAAACTTTTTGATGATCGGTTGAGATGTTAAGACGTGAAGGTATAACAAACAAAGTTACATACAGGTTTATATTATTAGTTACGGTTGGATATACAGTAAACTACAATGGGTTTTAATAAATCTGTAGTAATAAGAAATCCATAAGATCCGTCATGAAGAAGAAATGCGAGTGGTGCTTTAGACCTCTCGACTGAAGTAAAACTTTTATAGCTCCATCTATATATACGTATAATATATGTCATAGTGGGAGCATTCAGCAGTCGAAATTAACACATAAATCTTATCTTACACAGAATCTTACGAAGATTCGAATTTCACAGGTGTTTGTCAACAGCGCCATCTATTATGTTCTATGTTAATCAATACTGGCAAGGCATTGTTAATGCTCTTCTATTTGATTATTGTTATGGTTGAGAGCGTTGTCTCTGAGGTTATTGTAAAAGCATTATTAAAAAGAAAAAGAATCCAAGAAGTCGTCGTTTCATTTCATAGTGCCAGTCGTGCTGTGAAAATACATACAAATGGAGGACGATGCCATCCGTGCTCTCTGCTCTACAGGCTCTACCTATCTACTCTGACATATATACACATATTTAAATTTATTATGGGTTTTCACTGATAATACGAAACGTAACTCTCTCTTTCTATCTTCATTAGCTGATATTTCCGTCTCAACTTTCGTTCGCCTCGCCAGATCACACGTTTTCGTAACGCTCTCGTCACGCATTCACCATCTTACTCGCCAAGTTAAACGTGCGTAAAGAAATTTTACTTCAAAAACATTTAAGTGTGACAACACTCATATTGACCTCTTAAACAATGTTACAACGTATCAGACTAACAAATGTTTTTATACATACCAAATTGTGATTGGATTATACTTTGACTGAAACTAACCCAAGCATTTTCGTATATGTACCTAAAGTTCATTTAGCGTTAGCCTTGAACAGATAATTTATTGAACGTTTCTAGGAAAACTGAAATAGGTCGACCAAACCTACGTCTAGATTTTATTGTTATAGACAGTTCTAATAACCTAAGCTTTTAGTGAAATTGGTGAATCGAGAGATGGATTTAGTAGTATTTATGTTGAACATTTTGCGAGAGGAATGAAGGTTCTAAGCAGTTAAGTCTATACGTGCAGAATTTTACTTCAAAGACGTTGAGAAGTTTTGTACTACTTCGGCAAAATGACTGCACAGTACGGTACAGTCAAGTCTAATGACTCGTCGAATAATCGGCAGTTATCGCTATCATGCCGACCTGCAAAAGTGGTTCACCCCTCATTTGAAGGACCCCATGTTGTAAAAGGAAGGGAACACTAACTGGGAGGCGATTCCACATCTTCACAATACGACAAAGATAAGACTTTTCAAACACATTCGTTGTTGTTAGGATAGTTGCTAATGTTGATCTGTGGAGACGCGTACCTATCAGCATAGTTCTGTAGTGTATGTTTTGTTTGATTATAATTGGAGACGAGGCTCGAGAAGCAAGAATTGTAGAGGAAATCTATATCCAGAAGAATATATCGTCAACGCATATTAGTTGTGGAATATCCTAAGATTACTAATATTAAGCAAGATGCTCGCTTATTTACACGCAATTGTTTTTTAAAATTTATATACATGGGTATGGTGTTGGTGCTATCAAAGTAGCGAGGACCATATATAATTAAAAGGAAACTTCTTACGGCACGGTAGTAAGAATGTTTCGTTATGCGTTACGCGTCAAACGTATGTATAAGTTGTCTGTCTGGGTCTAGTAGTACTCCAAAATGAGAAAATATATATTTAAGTATTTATACTACGGGACTTCTTCGTATAGTGTATAGTTAATGAGCATTCTCATACATGTAATTTAATTGGCGGGCCTGGAGGACGTGGTGCCGTCCTGGTTATAGAAAAAACCTTGACAAATTATATACCTAAACCTTCCTCATGAATCACTTTACTTATTGGGGAAAACCGTATGAAAATCCGTTCAGTAGTTTTTAAGTTTATCGCGAATATATAGACAGAGAGATAGACGCGGTCGGTGATTTTATTTTATAACTAGTTGACCCGTGCAACTTCGTCTGCACCAAATCGGTTATCACCGGTGTCAATTGTATTTTTAAACGCGAAAAATTTTAATATACCTAAAACCTTATTGCAGCCAACATCTACGGTTTCCAATTGTGAATCCAAACTATCAAGGGACTCACTCAAACATATACCCAGATGGTATGTGAGAAATCTTTTAAAATAAGCCTACAACCCGTTCGTAGCATCATCTACTGAGTTCAATAAAAAATAAAAACTAACCTACATATATTGGCGATAATATGAAAAAAAGCTTTAGAGGTCTATGGACCCCCGGTTTCTAAAGAAATTCCTTTCCCTTTTCTGTAGACGTTTACTATACAGTCAGTAGAGTTTACATTATAAAATATCAAGTTTATGAGTTAAACGACAAAATATATTTATAAAATAAATAATGATAAATGAAACACTGAATGTTATCATAACTATTTTTAACTTGTATTAAAACTTTTTCACGCTCCATTATATTGAAGAAAAATATAAATATTAAAAAGATATGAGCACGACGCGTCAAATGTCACTTGCCTGTAGCTATTTGTCTAAGAGCTAGTAACGGTTGCGACAAATTTTCTATAAGACAGTTTTTTATATATCTTTATGTTCTTCCGAACAGCGTGCGGGCTACCTGGCTGCCGGTAAACGTTGCGTTTATTACTGCATATCGCACCTTTTCTGGCAAACATATTGATTTTTATATAATTTTTGAATGTTCTGTTTTTTACTAACTTTGAAACCCTACTAAAACATGAAATTATTATTGCCAGACATTTTTCTTATAAACAATAATTTGCCCGATGCTATTTTTTTGTAAATAAAATAAGTATGTTCTAACCATGTTAAGATAGCTGTAATTTTAATATTATTATTATTTTTTTTTAATGAAGGCTTAGTCACCTTAGCGACTATATCGCCTAAATGACATACAACTATATAACAATAAGAATGACAATAAACTTAACAATACCTTATATTAATTTTGTACAATTCTTTAGCATCTTTCGAAATGGGGTCAGACTATAACGAATTGTACAAACCAGTGTGGAACAAACCAGAAGCATTAAGCCAAGATTTAATATCTTCGCTTCGAACACATTCTGCCAGGATGTGGTGTACATCATCGATGAGCTCACAACTCTGGCAGAGTGGTGATAGTACTTTACGCATCAGGTAGGCGAACTTTTTACATGGGATGTGTCCTGAGCGTAATCTCAATCCTGTGATTGCTTCCCGACGGCAAATCGTACTGTCATCAATCCATGGTGACCGTAAGGGATGTGGCTGATTCTTTCTGTACCATATTCCTTTTGTTTTAGAACGCTCATCAAAGTATTCCTTCCAATGCGAGTAACAGCTATTTTTAATTACTGAGCATACATCCAAGTAAGTTGGTAAAATATTAATAGGAGCACCTTCGGAGGATCCTTCTCTTGCTAAAAGATCAGCTCTTTTATTCCCAGTTATACCTATATGAGAAGGGATCCATTGTAAAACAATTACTTTGTTCTTTGCTCTGAAATCTAGTAACTGCATCAAAATAGTGTAGGCTATCGGTATTTTCCGAAAAGTCGAGGTACATCGAGCTACGTGTTGAAGAGCACTTTTTGAATAGGATAAAATAACAATCTTAATGGGCTCAGTTGATTGCGCAGATGAGAAGGCCTCTGCAATTGCTATCAATTCAGTGTGCATAATTGAAATATTTTCATCAATTTGAAATTTCATAAAAGTTTTGGAATTTGACTCAAAAAATGCGGCTCCTAAATAATTCCCAGCTCTCAGCAATCCGTCAGTGTATATTTTAACAAAATTTTGATAATATTTATTTATATATTGAAGACAAATATCTTTTATTTTAAGAACATCATATTGACGCTTTGGCTTCCAAATACCATCTACATTTATTTTAATTATATTGTGCAAATCAATGTTATCGACCCAGGTGTGTAAAGTGAACATTTCCTGTTTTATACTTATTTGAATTGGAGTATTTTTATATTGAGAAAAAATAGAAACTAATAATGGTCTTTTTCTTTTACGCCAATAGAGTGATTGGAAAGGGGTGGACAGTTCTTCTGATACATTGGTTAGTTCGTTTTTTTCGAATGACTTAAATTTAAATAGAATTTTGCCAGTTAAATATTGTCTCCTAAGATGTAACGGACATATGCTCAATTCGCTTTCCATAACATAGATTGGAGTACTTTTAATGAAATCCCCGATAATTCTCATGGTCTGGTTTTGGACTTTTTCAAGTTTATAGAGGTTAACCTGAGCACTACTATCATAAAGAAAGCTCGCATAGTCAATTCGACTGCGTGTAATATTGAAGTATAAACGAACTAAATGTTATGAATGAACACCCCAATTAAAACCGGCTAATGCTTTTAAAACGTTTAGAAACTTAGAGCTAGATTCTGCAACTGCATTGATATGTTTACCCTATTTTATGTATGATAAAGATAGCGATAATTGTGGAAGCGCCTGTTATAGACGCATGTATTCAAGATAACGTCAGTCTCAAGTCGTATGTCTACGTTTATTGTTGTTTTTCAGTGTTCACGGTGAAATCTCAATATCATAATGGTTAATAAAATGAAATATGTTGTTTGCAATGGAAAAAATAAAATGGTTTGAAATGAATTATTTTATTTATAAAGAATATCATCGGGCACATTATTTTCAATAACAAAATTGTCTGGCAATGATAAACTCATGTTTTTCATAGCGTTAAAATGTAACCGAATTTTCTTTTTCCTAAAGTTAATTATAAATCAAAATTTTGACCTGTAAAGGTGTGATGGGCATTAAAAAACACAATGTTAACCGGCTACCAGGTATCCTGAATCCTGTTTGGAAGGGCAGTAATATATCTTCATATTAAAGAACCAGCTTTTCTAAAATTCTCGTTCTTCCAACGTTGCTGGCTCTTATACTAAGGTGTCGCAAAAAAGTCTAGTTACGTTAACTACAATTTTTTGTTTTTAGTTTTCCTGGAGAGCCTTTTGCGTTTTATGGGACAAAAAGTATCCTAAATGTAACCTTGGTATATTAGTTATTACTGTGGCAAGTTTCGTTAAAATCGGTTTAGTACTTTCAGCGTGATGCGTGTTCACAGGGACAGAAAGACAGACAGACAGACAGACAGACAGACAGACAGACAAAAATTGTAAAAAGATTATTTTTGGCTTCTATATCGATAACAAAGTCTACCCCGATCAAAATTTTCAAAAAATATTTAATGTACAGATTTGACCTTGCTACAGTTTTATTATAGTATAGATATGTAATTATGATAATACACATAAGCCAAAGAAGTTTCACTTGCTCCGCGTGTACACACTGCTACACGCAATGATTAAAATTTGTTATTATTGTTACTTAATTACACATATTTTTGATCAAATCTATGCTATAGTATGTATAATTTTAATTATCGTACCTTAGTAATTAAAAAACTAAAGTAATAATGCCGAAATAGGACTAAGTACTTGAATTCTCAAACGAGATGAAATTGCGGATCGTTTTTGTTAAAATGATAATATTTCAACAATTTAATTATATCCACGAAGCTCAACCAGACTGTCTAATTTATGTAAACAGTACTTACTTTGGAATCCACCAGTATAATATGAGCTCTGTTTAGTGATCACAGTTTGGAAACATCGAAACTTAAGGCAGCTTTTTTTTTCAAAAATTGAGCATGAGTGAGTGGCTCTACGTCATGTGTTCAAAATGATGTTTCGTTGATGTAGACGAGTGCAATGATTGAGACATAAAAAATGCTAAATAAATTAAATAGACGTGTTTTGTTACATGGATCTGAGAGCTGGGCTACGAAAGAGATGGATGAGAAAAGTTTATATGAGGCAGAGATGCTAACGTTAAGATGTATGTAAGGTAAACTAGAATAGATAGCATTAAGAATGAGTATATCACAGGAAGTTTAAAAAAGTACAAGTGGTAAAGAAATCGAGGAGTAATAGGTTAGCACGATACGGGCATATTAGGAGACTGATGGAAGTGACTGGATTTGGAAAGCTGAGATCAAATTTATTGGTGATCCTTGTGCCCAAAAATATTCTGTTACTTAATAGCATAATACCAAGGTTGCCTTACCTAATGATAACAGAAAAGATTGAGTATAGTTCAATTAAGAGTATAAGTAACTGAAGCGATGATGATTCATTGGTTAGCGTGTTCAGACACAGTGTCGATCGACGTAGCTTTGAATCCTTGCGAATGAACCGAGGTTTTCGGTGAAGGAAAACATCGTGATGAAACCATAGCATAGTGCGTTTCGGTAAGCCCGCCTGACTAGCAACCACCCGCAGATTAAAAATCTGTCGCCAAGCACCTATCGGTGTAGTCCGGCAGGTGTAGGAGCGAGTTTATTTAAGTTTAGCGTGTTTACCATCTTGGACCACCTCGTCATTCAACATCAGCTGAGATTGGAGTCAAACCGCTAAACCAATATATTTTAAAAATTGACTAATCGGAAACGCACAGATACACTCATCTAAAGACAATTTTGTTACACAGTTTCGTTAAGAGTTTGGCGTAAAATAGGAATAATTTTCAGTTTTCTCTCTCATTTGTTAAGTTATAAATTTATTTATTACGAATTTGTTGAAGATTTATAAGTTACCGGCTTTAAGAAAATATCTGAGTTCTTGTTATAACGTTATCATAAATACATCAATTATTACTGGCTCTGTGCCGTTAACGCCAAAACCAGAGCACTCCCTTTTCATTTCTCACCATTTGCGATTAAGAATATTTATATTTTCTGACTTAGCAAATACATTGCACCTTTTTATTTCGCAAATTTTAGATTAGGCTACATTGTGACTTACGCTATAATCCCACGATGCAACAACTGAGCTCACATTGTTTATTTATATTATGTCAGCTAGAGATATAACGCATACTCTTTGAGGTAATATTATTGGACATTAATTAAATACCAAAACAATGGTTTTTGGTGACCTTATTCGTGTTATTGGGTTCGTTAAAGAACTCACCAGCTATGATCAGCAGCCGCAAGAGGGCAGCGAACGGCACGCGGCGCATGCTGTGTCACCGCCCCATCAAACCATTCCAGCTTTTGATTTAACACAACCTGGAACAAAGAACAAAATTTGCTTTAAAATCTCTAAAATCGCATGTAAAGTAATTAGTTGATGAATTGACTACGTACGAGAGAGTGCGTACGCGTAACCAACATGGAATATTTGAAGTATCTGAAAATTAAAGCTCTTGTATTTGTACTTAACAGGTAGAAACACCTAGTCTTAGAATTAGTCTATAGTATTTTGATATGAAATGACCTCAAACGAAATAATGTTTTTACATGATGATATGTCATTTCCAAATGAAATATTAAAGAGAAGTATTGAAATTATAGTAGATCTATCTTTTATATAATGTTTATTGTGTTTTTAATTATGAAATGATAATGAATATTTGTATATAAAAAAATGGTTTCCATATTCTTTAAAATTGTCTTACAATTAAATTGCAGAGGATAGTATTGTTAATTACTGAGTTATCTGTGATTATACGTATGTATTTGTGTATGTCTAAGTATGCATAAGTGTCTAGTAGTATACAAAAATGAATAAACATATAGTTAAGTATTTATACTGTGGGACTTCCTATAGTAAATAGTCTATGAGCATTCTCATATATGTATATATACTTTAATATTTATAAGCCAAATAAGTTTCACTTCCTCCGCGTGTAACCACTGATACAAGCAATCTATACATATATTGAGAATGTAAATCTAAAGTGTCTGTACTTTTTAAATCTTTGTAAAAAAAATTATTGCTGGTGTTTAGGAATAAGTAATAAAATACATTTCAATCGTTTTTAGAAATGTCTGTCCGTCTGTTTGTTTAAACACGCAGCACTACTAAAGTACTACGTTTGTGATAAAACCTTTACAGAAAATCATAAAGCATATATTCGAGTAAAACGTAGTCTTTGTTTCATTAAAATCGATTCGGTCTATCAAAAGTTATTGTAATTTTAATGACGACGCGTCTTAAGTACGAAAGAAAAGTAGATAGCAATTAGACTTAATACATTCAGATGACTTTATTAGTCACTGTTTTGTACATCAGTATCCACGCGGACGAAGTCGTGGGTACAGCTGGTGTATGGATAAGGGAGCTAAGGTTTATTATTTAATTTAACCATACACATTGTAATAATGCAAAAGAATACAATGAAGCCATTACTTTAAAACTTTGCTAAGAGATTGCTTATACCGAGTTTAAAGGCGTAATAAAACACAAAAGCGGAGACAATGTTGTTTATACTGCTTTTAAAACTTGAACGCGCCTCTGACAATAATCAGGAACCACAAAGATGTATGTATTTTTCTTTGAAGAAGCCATAACATTGCACGCCTGTGGGGTGAGAGCTATCATAAAACGAAGCCATTTTATTACCGCTTCCATATTTTTATGAGTAATAGAGATTGATGAATCATAATAAAATACGATGAAATTTGTAATCATAACTAGATGATGAAGAATACCTCTGTAGGCCATTTATTCAAAATAGTTTCTTTGATATCTTATTCTCCACGTGTACTATACGTGTATACGTGTATAACCACCTTTTTACTAACCCCTCACAAGATCTATATATATAGTCAATTAAAAACACTCTCAAAGTTGGTTTTACTCGATACGTAATAGAAATTTTTTTGAAAATTAACATAAAACGCAATTAATTTATAGTAACAAAGGATACATATTGAGAGTGGTGCGACGGATCCCTAGATGTTCATTTTCCTCAATAGTATGGAAATAGAGATAGTGTCCAACGCCTTACAGAAATCGAGAAATTTACCAACAACTTTTTGTTGTTTATCTATATTTTCGACAATAGGATTTGTAAGCTCCAATACTGCATTTTCGGTTGAGATACCTTTTCAAAAAGCGTATTAGTTGCTGTATAAAATAGAGTAAAGAATAATAAATTACATCATTGCGTTATAACAAATATAAAATACTGAAGATACTAAACCAAACAAAAATATTACTTTAAGAGTGAAAGAGATATAGAAAAAAAAAAATTCGAGTTATATAGATTTAATCTAGATAATTCATAATAGTGAGTAACAGAAGTACCTTTTTAAGAAGAGTTATGCCTTGAAATTGATCACAATACGTCTTTCGAGAGACATATCTACATTTTTGAAGGAAAATATGCGAAATTATGTTTTTCACGAGCTCTCTTGTTTTCAAGTTGTCAAAATGCACGAATATTGTGAAGAGAAACAAAATTACCTGTTTTTGTATTTAAGGTTTTTTCCAAACTTGTTTTCGCAAAGAGATAATTTGGAATCGGAATTGGCAATACAAACGGAGAGAGGGGTGATCGCAATTTGATACGATTCAGTTGTATTTAAGATTGAGAACAGAAATTTCATTTTTAATATCAGTAAAATGTAAAGTAGGCATACAAACAGACTCACACAATTTCAAGGTACGCCTCCACTAACAATGGTAATAACTTCATTTAATCAAGAAAAATATTTCCAGAGAGAGTATACGTACTTCGTTACATTTCAAAATAAGTTAAATCCAGTTTCAGCGGTTCCTAATATTTACGTTATTTTTCAAAACCTTCAAATTTTGAACATGTAAAATATAAAGGTCATAACAAAAAAAATAAAAACACTTTGAACGGCAAAATTTTAACTTCGTTCTCAATAAGTAAAAAACTGGAAATCTTAAAAAAAAAATAAACGATTAAAATTAGATTTGTCTCATCGAAATGTAACGAATCATATTTAATATAGACGTAGGTAATATCATGAATCACAAACATGGATATATTCCACTTACTTATCTCGACGAATTCTAAATTATGATGGATACAAATCATAAACTTCGACAAAGGCAAAATCATCTTTGATGTTTGCATCAAAGTTTTTTTCTCTTTTGTAAGTTAACAAGAAATCAATGGAGATTCCTTTACTCCAACTTTGAAAGGATGATTTTCGGGAGAGTAATGAAGGCAGAGAGGGAAGTAATCAAAGAGCTTCATTGAAGTTATGGTTGTTACCGAATATCTATACATATAATAAGAATGTAAATGTAACGTGTCTATACTTTTTCAATTTTTGTGAAAAAAATTGTTGCAGGTGTCTAGGAATAAGTAATAGAATACATTTCAATCATTTTAGAAATGTCTGTCTGTCTGTCTGTTTTTATGAACACGCATCACTGCTAAAGTACTGGGTTCACAATAAAACCTCATATAAGGAAATCATAAAGTATATCCTCGGGAGTAACTTAGGGTTTGGTCTATTAAAATCGCTCCACTATATCAAAAGTTATCGTAATTTTAATTTTAAAGGTATGAGAGAAAAGGAGATAAGCGAATGGACTAAATGGACTAAAATCTAAATATATTTCTTCAACGAATAATTCTATATCACTGATATATGATTCATACGTTGTAGGAATTGTTAAATAAGTTACCTTGGCTGATGTCATCGTATTTGTGTTTTACGTTTCCTAGGGAAAATCTAATCCACAATCACTATCGTTTTTTTTATACTATTTTACTGCTCTACAACTAACTATCTCACGATTTTTTGACCTTCTTTATTTTCTATATTAATATCATTAATAAAGAGCGGATTCTATATATATACATATTAGGTTGGGCCAAAAAAAACTTTTAATTTTTTTTTTAGCTACCACGAAATTATCGTCCAAGATGACGAAAAAAAAATTCTGGTAAAGTTTGAGCTCTTAATATTAATTTTCAGAGGTGTCACATCGTGATTTTCGTTTTCCCATTTAAATTACACGGGATTTTTTTTTTTTCGAATTTTGATGCATCTCAACGAGTTATTCTGTGGTAAAAGTAAATACATAATTTTGTAGGAAATTGAACGGCCTACAAAAAAGGTCTGATATAATTTTTCGCTAAGTCAACTCGGTTAAAAGTTATTCGCAGTTAAAGTTCAACCTAAATTAATATATGATGACTTTCACAATCTTTTACAGTTTTTTTACAAAAAAAATGCCTTAAAGACATAAAACAACATATTGTTCGTGATTTTTATCATTCAAAATCACGACGTGACACCTCTGAAAATTAATATTAAGAGCTCAAACTTTACCAGAATTTTTTTTTCGTCATCTTGGACGATAATTTCGTGGTAGCTAAAAAAAAAATTAAAAGTTTTTTTGGCCCACCCTAATACATACCTACGTAATGTAGTGGCATATCCTGGATTAACAAACAACACCGCTTGAATCGAAAATTGGCGATTTTTACTATTAAATATCATTGGATAAATATTCTCATGGGTCCAAACTGCATATCACATTTTGAACGTTTCAACCAATAAGAAACCAATCTTCAAATCAGTAATTGCTGTATGAAGATACATGCAAGATAATGCAATTAATAAAAAGTCGAGGCAGTCATAATGGCTGCCGGCAGAAGTTAAAACTCAAAACAATGGGATTTAAACTGTTCTCTTTTGAATTTTTTAATTAGTTATAGGGTAAAATATTCAAATTACATAATTTGTAAATCGATATTATTATCATTAGCCTCTCTTTCACACCTATTGGCACTCCGAATAATACTTGTATACTTTTTATACAGTTTATTAATTCAACAAACACATAATAAGGTACACAATCTCAATACAAAATATAAATATTAGATGTAGATACACAGGCTCATACCAAAAAAATACTGTCCAACGTGCCTAAAGAAAAAAACGAGTGCGTGTAACCGTCACACGTGATTGAAGTACAACTTCTTTGGCGTAAAAATAACCAAAACTTCTATTTTAATGTAATTCGTTACTTATCATAGTAATATGCTCGTACTTTTCTATATTTTATTTACTTTATAACAAAGCGTTGCTAATAATATTTCCTGTATTATTTCAGTTCCAAATTAGCTGATAGATGACACTACAGATTATGAGGCTTTGATTTAATTTGTTACTTACTTACATTGAAACCAGATGACAGCACGGTCGCGCTTCCATATATACATAATTAATTCTATTGTATATTTTTTATTATTATTCAATTTAATATTTATTTTAATTTTTGATTGATTTGTCTGTAAACGATTTATTGACAAAATTAAAAATATTTAAAAACCGAATGGTACAGAAACGTGTCGCCATATTGCCGTAACGCACTTCCGTTGCATTGTCGTCCAGTTACCTCCTAGTCGCGCCTAAAAAATTTTATTTCAAAACACAATTTTTTCATACCAGTGTAAAATGAGCCAACTTAACTTGCGCGGTTTTGTTTGCTAAACGAGAATATTCCCCATGGAAAATATCTTATTTTATAAGATATTTTTCATGGGGAATATTCTATTATCATTAAAAATAGTTAGGAGAAAACAATCGGCCTTTTAAAGTGGAAAATGTTCTAATAGAATAATATCTAGAGAAAGGACAAAAAAAGGACAGCGACAATAAATACCACAACAAACTCTTCAAAATTAATTCGAGATTATCGAATATCATAGATAATATTTGAACGCATCCGAGTGAATTTATTCACAGCTAATTATATTGAAATTAATAATTAGAATTAATACCTATAAATATAGGTAAATGTCGAACCTTAAATAACGGAAAACAAAACTTTATGAGTAAAGTGATACTTAACAAACAAAGCAAACAGATAAATAAAACAAAAGTCACGTATTTCATAAGCGCTTTAGAAGATAAAGAGTGCCCGGTAAAGCGCTTTAGGGAATATCGAGGAATGTAAGCGCTGACGTCGCGTACGCTGGAATTACAAACGCGTATTCTTAAAGTGGCGATTGACTTGATACATTTGTTAAAATTTAAATCCGATTTAAAATCAGTCCTCGTTTTATGATTATTATTATGATACTAAATCCTAGATATGCGATATGCGAAAGGTGACAATTTTTTTTTATATCATAGGATGCAAACAAACAGGTGGGTCACCTGATGTTAAGTGATCACCACCGTCCATAGACACTTGCAACACCAAGGGAGTTGCAAGTGCGTTGGCAGCCTGTGTTTGGTGGGAGGAGAACGAAGAGAAGGGGGGATGGGTGAGGAGAGGTGGGCCTCCGCCAGTCTCAATGACTGAACGAAACACAATAATGCAAGCACTATTACTTCACGTCGGTTTTGTGTTAGAGTGTAGTATTACCCCGGGCGAGCTGGTCCATTCATGCACACCAGTAATAGCTTAAGCGTGACTCTACCACCTACAGTAACAAAAATAAAATTTGCAACGCAAGCCTTTGATAACAAAAGTATGTACTGAAACAAACAAAAGCATTACCGATACAGAGCAATATTTTGTTTTAGTACAGTTTTATATAATAATAAACGTGTTACTTATATACAAGATTAATTAGAAATAAAACTTTATTATATCATTTAATACATATAAACCAAAGAAGTCTCACGTCTTCTGCGTGTACACGCAAAATTAATGTTTTTTTATCTATGAAAGGCACCCTATGTTCTTTTCTGTACCGCTGATAACATGTATATGAAAATTTTATAATGATTGGTTAAGTAGCCAAAGTTTGAAAGCGCGAAGCGTGATAGACAAACTCACATTCGTAATTATAGTACTAGTTAAGGCTGTGTTTATTGTAAACTAGCGAGTCCGGCGAACGTTATCCCGCACTGGTAATAAAAAAACCTTGACAAATTATACTTAAACCTTCCTCATGAATCACTTTGTCCACTGGTAAAAACCACATGAAAATCTGTTCAGTAGTTTTAGAGTTTATCGCGAACAGACAGACGTGATAGAGAACATTATTTTATATTATGTAATGATACTGAACATTGTTGAACATAGTACCTTTAATTGTGATGTTCGATACAAGTCAATCGGATAGTACAGCGTTAATTCTGCAGGAATTCCTCGAACGCAAAACGAGCATCTGAAGATTTCACTACATTGATGTATAGTTTCAATAAACGGTAACCTAAACTAGTAAACGTACATTCTGTATCTTAATTTCACGCTTGTACTTTAAATTGTTGACGTTTTTAGTGGAATTATGTCTTTGTATTCCAACATTAATCTAGAAGTAATGTTATTTAAATTGTTATTGAGTGGTTGGATATGGCAATTTTGTTTAATAGGATTGCAACCACTATACAACAGGTGGAAAATATGCCATATCGGCACTTTTAACTACGTCGTATTCCGGCCTATTGTATATCAAACGAAGCGGTAGGGATATACTTCGTCTGGCCATAAATACTGTTACAATTAAAAATAAACAAAATATTACATTTGAATTCGGAATCTGTCATTTTTATATGATTATTCATTGAGTTTTCTCATTTTAGCGCCCATACATTGTACGATATTTTGCGATATTAAAATGGAGCGGGGTGATAAAGAGAACCGAATCGTTGTGATTGCATTACACAAAGTAGGTATGGAGCCAAATGCAATATTTAAAACTCTCCATACGCTTACATTAATAGGTACAATGAGCCCTCCTCTGTTTGTGACAGAAAAAGATCTGGCCGTCCATGTAGTGTTCGTACGGAAAAGGTGGTCAAAGCAGTAAGGGAAAGAATTCGAAGAAATCCTGTCTGAAAGCAAAAGATTTTATCTCGGGAGCTGAAGATAGCACCTAGAACCATGTCGCGTATTTTAAAAGACGACTTAGGACTTGCAGCCTATAAGAGACGTACTGGTCATTTCTTAACTGATAATTTAAAAAAGAATAGGGTGGTAAAATCGAAACAACTACTGAAGCGGTACGCAAAGGGAGGTCACAGAAAAATTTTGTTTCTGATGAGAAAATTTTTACAATTGAGCAACATTTTAACAAACTAAATGACCGTGTTTATGCTCAAAGCTTCCCAATTAGTCGACAGTGTGCAAATATTTTTTTTCTTTGTTTCAGTATTTATGGCAAGACTAGGTATGCCCATCTAGGTAACTAACACTATAAAAAGGATGATAACTCAGTCATAGTGACTCAGTTTTAGTTTGTCGCGTTTCAGAGCCAACCAGGTTTTATCCAGCAACTGAGAAGTTCGTAAGGCGGCGTGATAGCGACAAACAAACAAAAAAACAAGGCATGTCGTAAAGACACTCGATAGAACTAAAACTGTTGTGTTAGAGGGAAACATTTTAATTTAAAAAAATGCAATAGAAATCTAACGTTACGTGGTGTTCCCTGAAGATCAACAAGATACTCGACACACTGTTAACCCCTACCACTTTTCGTCACACAATAAGATTACCGATCAGAATTTCAAACCCTCCGATAAGAAGTCCTCTTGAAAATGACAATCTCTTGAGATTTTTAATATTAGTAGTATATCAGTGATATATGTCGAGGAAATTACGAGTGACCTATGTCCGTACTCAAAATCAAAATATCCTTTATTCAATTTAGGCCCTGAGAAGGCGCTTATGAACGTCAAAGCTACCACCGGTTCGGAAAACAACCCAGTCATCGAGAAAAACTAGCAAGAAACTCGATCTGGTTTATCTTTTCATGTTATATATCTTTACAAAACATAATTAGTTACATTCGTCATTTCCAGACGTCACAATCGTTCAGATATTGATCCACCCTATAATAACCTTTAGATATTAAAACCCGCTTGACGTGGTTCTAGAACTCACTATCCGGCAAATCGTAATGTGTTTTGGGACTTTGTTATAAAACCTATTATGAAAAAACTGTTTTTGGACTTAGTGAGCCTCAAGCATGGAATGACCAATTTGTTGTTTTAGTGATTTTACTAATGTACATTTTACTGTTACATTTTATAAATGTGTAGATACTATTTACCCGTTCTGAAATACTATTGGCTGGAGGTGGCTGTTAACAATTAATAAATAAATAATAAGCACATTGATTATTATTGGCTGCCTTATTTGGCTGACAGTTTTTAAAGGCGACCGATGATTAGACACTGGGTAGTAGTCCGGTGAAGCTGTGGAAGCCCGTTAAGCCAATACCGTAGTCAGCAAAAAAGACAGTGGGCATTCTCACTCGAATCGTTGTGTCATTCACGTCTATGAGTAATTAGTAATCATATTCTGTATTGCATACTCGACTAATTTATCGATGAAATCGTAACCATGACATCTACTATTCTATTTATCTCCTTGTCTGCACTCTGATATATACTATATATTTAAATATAATTCGTTATTCTTAGGTGATGTTAGTTTATGATAAAAAACAATTGATAAAACAGAAAGCAGAGATATAGTAAATTCCATTAAGTGTATGTCAGGTATAATAGCCCGACGTGATCCATTTCTTGAATATAGTTGGCGACATCCAGGCTCGAGCTCCAACGAAAAACAATTTAGTGAATGCCGGAACTGGCTTACACGTTGTACGATATACTTTGGGGCCATAAAAGGAGCGATTATAAAATAAACCAAACTTCAATCAATCACTTAAACTCACACCCCAAACTTTAGTGTATCTTAGTAGCTGATATAATGTTGATATACAAATTGTTATACGGTTTCATAGAAACTTCAGATTTTTTTCAAATATTTCCCTTTAGTTTCCCACGTATTGGCAGTCGTTAAATTAATTGGCAAGCTTCTAATTTACCATTAGCAAGAACTTACATAGGCCAGCATTGTTTTTTTGTATCGCATGCTTTCTTTTAGTAGTTTACGTTACAAATTTGATGTACTCTTTTATTTCTTTGGCCGCAACTATAGAAAACGTTTATTTTAGTGTTTCATTTATTTTAAATTAACTTTTTTTAATGCTATGAAACAGTTTCTCTTATTTTGTACATATTGTGTTAACATTTAACATGGCTTATATCAGTTTTGTGGACTTAAATAAATAAATCGTAATAGTTCATGACAACTATTTTACTTGAGAAAACATTAGAAGAAAATCTTTGAACTATTTAATCCTTAGCCCAAATAATCAACTTCCTCGAAATAAAACAGTTTATACACAAACTACCTATTCGTAGCGTAGCTCGTCACTCGAAATTTATTTATTGCATATAAATTGTTTTCTTCTGGGAATTATATTTCGTTCCTGTACACATGAATGTATTTAAACAAATAAGAATTGTTCTGAAATTACGTTTTTATATGACAATGCTTTTATTAGTTGAGGAATTCCATGTACTTTCTCAGTACAACATTTCATAAAAATCAGTAGACCAGTTTAGAGTTACATCCGAACATACAGTCAGACAAACAAAAGGGAAATTTTTCATGTAATATATATGATCACTGTTCTATATAATATACCTCTATCCCAGAAAAAAAACAGTGCGTGTGTCAGTGTGTTCACGCGAGGGAAGTGAAACTTCTTTAGTTTATATATATATATATATATATATATATATATATATATAATAACGCTTATAAATTATATAATATACGAAGTCCCACTACTAGAGCCATACAGATACAGATATGTTTAATTCTTAATGCGTAACGGAAAATTTTCCCTACAGTGCCATAAGAAGTTTAACTTAAAAACACCTTAGATAGACAAAACTCGAGATTTATTTATATAGTTGTAAACAGATAGATGTAGGTGAAGGAAAACATCGAGACAAAATGTAGTTTATCCAGACAATTGACTAGCACTATCAAGATGACAATATATTCCCAAGCCAGCATCTTATGACAGCTGCTCTGTGATCAATCGATCCTAATTTTAGAGCTCAGTATATGACAACCTTCGACGACATCAACTAATATTAGGTTAAATGGTGCGAAAACGCTTGACGACGAATTTATTTACAAAAAACTCTTGTCTAAGAGTCATACATATTTTATGAATTATATTTCCTGGCGGACAGTAATCTACGCACGTCTTGTGGGCGTTGCGACGTATCTTTTATAATACTGCCTCATACACCTTACGAGCTATGTTTATTGTGTTTTTATCTCCTTGAGAAACATCTATGTAATATAGAAAACACTGTGAATGGATATTGGTTGCGCCGCTTTATGTATGTTTGAGAATTCCCGCATTATGGATTAAATCGCGTCACTTTGAAGCCCGACCAATTAATTGCGATCAGGTCACGCCATCTATCTTGCCCAATCACGCTTCCCTTTAACTATGGCACATGCTAATTCGGTAACGCGCCGAGCCGCGCCGCTAGTTTCGATTGTGGTGGGCCGCGCCGTGCGCGACGGACGCGGGGCGGCCATTGTGTTGTGTTACTTCATCTGCTATCGTCGAGTAGTTTACGCGGCTCATACCGCGCCGCATGCGAACATTTTGAGTTTTTGCATGGTCGAGTGAGAAATAAACGCATCGCTACATACGTGCCGACATATATTATAAAGAATAAGTGTTGTGTGAGAGAAGACTCGGTGGAAAGAAACGAGAAACACCTAGCCGGCTAACCACGTGAAGACTGCATCGCCGCGAGGTATGTGCCAAGTTTCCATCCTGCCCTTCTCTCCCAAATCGTAACTGATCGCAATAGTTGAATATCAATATAGCACCCCCGCAAATACAGTCCACTTAAATTGAACATAGATACTCCCGCACCCGCACGCCTCCGGTGACGTCGATAACGCCGCGGCGTCTCCATTTTATTTTGGTCCGTTTCGAGCCGGATTATACCACGCCACCAGATATATTATGAGATAAATTACAACATTCCAGACGAATATAGTACCATTGTTTATTGGTTTGACCTCAATCACATTTTATGTAAAATTTGACGTGATTTGATATTGTACCTTTTGTTATAATAACTTTTACGAGGTAACATTTTAACCAACACCTGTGTCCCCCATACCGACTTGACCGACGATGCAATTAGTAGATACATCCATCGGGCCGAAAGCGCTACGGTGCGACACATTGTGCATTACAACCAAAAATGGCTATAAAAAATAACAATAAAACCGCCGTAAAGAAAATTACCGCATTAAACCATTAATGAAAATAACATTAACAATTACTTGTAACTAGTTAAGTATATTAATAAAATCTTGTCTTACTTACTATAGTACTGTATTTAAGCTTCACTAGGGTTAAAATAATTTCAGAAAATGGTGCGGATCAAAAAATAACTTTTAAGAAGACTGGCTTTTGAGTGCAACTGCTGGAATAAACGCTTGACGACAGATGAGTCATTACATATAATAATGAGCTAAATCCAATTGAAATCGTTCATATACATGTTTATTTTTTTTTAGATTTTTGGTTTTTTTGATTCTTGCTAACATAGATAGTCATATTCGTTTTTGGTGAATGCACAGCGATTGGCGTCATTTCCAGATGTTACCACCGTTCACATATTGATCCACCCTATCTAATAGCCTCTAGACCAGGGGTTTCTAAACTTTAAAGATAACGGAACACCAACCAAATACCTTTTATTTTATGGAACCCCATCTCAAGTGACAAATCAACACTGAAATCTATATAAGAACATAATTTTTTTAAAAGTGTAATATAATTGAAACGCATTGTTCGCGCATTGTCTCTGGCTACGTGCGTTGCTTAACCATACATAGTCCGGACTTAATGCTTGCTAACTACCTACCTATTTACATAAAAGTAATAAGTCCTTCTCATCACATATTTTGCGCTAATTTAAAATAATATTTGTAACTGTGGTATTATTTAATACAATATAAGCTATATAAGCTAATCTATACTATAATAAAACTGTAGCAAGGTCAAATCTGTACATTAAATATTTTTTGAAAATTTTTATCGGAGTAGACTTTATTATCGATATAGAAGCCAAAAATAATCTTTTTACAATTTTTGTCTGTCTGTCTGTCTGTCTGTCTGTCTGTCTGTCTGTCTGTCTTTCTGTCCCTGTGAACACGCATCACGCTGAAAGTACTGAACCGATTTTAATGAAACTTGACACAGTAATAACTAATATTCCAAGGTTACATTTAGGATACTTTTTGTCCCATAAAACGCAAGGGGTTCTCCAGGATAACGAAAAATAAAAAATTGTAGTTAATGTAACAAGACTTTTTTGCAACACCTTAGTACAAGAGCCAGCAACGTTGGAAGAACGAGAATTTTAGAAAAGCTGGTTCTTTAATATGAAGATATATTAAGCCCTTCCAAACAGGATTCAGGATACGTGTTAGCCCGTTAACGTTGTGTTTTTAATACGCATCACACCTTTACAGGTCAAAATTTTGGGTTATAAATAATTTAATGAACATTTTTTTTCAGTAACTTTTAAACGCTATTAAAACATGAATTTATCAGATGCAGATGCAGATGCAGAATCTAGCTCTAAGTCTCTTAACGTTTTCAAAGCATTAGCCGGTTCTAACTGGGGTGTTCATCCATAACATTGAGTTCGTTTATACTTCAATATTATACGCAGTCGAATTGACTATGCGAGCTTTCTTTATGATAATAGTGCTCAGATTAACCTCTATAAACTTGAAAAAGTCCAAAACCAGGCCATGAGAATTATCGGGGGTTTCATTAAAAGTACTCCAATCCATGTTATGGAAAGCGAATTGAGCATATGTCCGTTACATCTTAGGAGACAATATTTAGCTGGCAAAATCTATTAAAACAAATGTAGATGGTATTTGGAAGTCAAAGAGTCAATATGATATTCTTAAAATAAAAGATATTTGTCTTCAATATATAAATAAATATTACCAAATTTTGTTACAATATACACTGACGGATCTAAAGCTGGTAATTATTTAGGAGCCGCATTTTTTGAGTCAAATTCCAAAACTTTTATGAAATTTCAAATTGATGAAAATATTTCAATTATGCACACTGAACTGATAGCATTCCGATTCAGCCACATCCCTTAAGGTCACCATGGATTGATGACAGTACGATTTGCCGTCAGGAAGCAATCACAGGAATGAGATTACACTCAGAATACATCCCATGTAAAAAGTTCTCCTACCTGATGCGTAAAGTACCATTAACACTCTGCCAGAGTTGTGAGCTCATCGATGACGTGCACCACATCCAAGCAGAATGTGTTCGAAGCGAAGATATTAGATCTCGGCTTAATGCTACTGGTTCGTTCCACACTGGTTTGTACAATTCGTTATTGTCTGCCCCATTTCGAAAGATGCTAAAGAATTGTACAAAATTAATATAAGCTATTGTTAAGTTTATTGTCATTCTTATTGTTATATAGTTGTATGTTACTTAGACGATATAGTCGCGCAGGCGACTAAGCCTTCATTAAAAATAATAATAATATTAAAATTATAGCTATCTTAACATGGTTTGAACATACTTATTTGATTTACAAAAAAATAGCATCGGGCACATTATTGTTAATAACAAAAATGTCTGGCGATAATAATTTCATGTGTTAGTAGCGTTTCAAAGTTAGTAAAAACAATACATTAAAAAATTATATAAAAATCAATATTTTTGCCTGTAAAGGTGCGATATGCACTAATAAACGCAACGTTTACAGCCAGGTAGCCCGCACACTGTTCGGAAGAACATAAAGATATATAAAAACTGGCTTATTGAAATTCTTTTTCGAAACCATTACTAGCTCTTAGACAAATAGTTATAGGTAAGTGACATTTGACGCGTCGTGTTCATATCTTTTTAATATTTATATTTTTCTTCAATACAATGGAGTGTGAAAAAGTTTTAATACAAGTTGAAAATAGTTATGATATCATTCAGTATTTCATTTATCATTATTTATTTTATGAATACATTTTATCATTTAATTTACAATTTAACTCTATCAACTAGATATTTTATAATGTAAGCTCTACTGACTGTATAGTAAACGTCTACAAAAAAGGGAAAGGAACTTCGTTAGAAACTGGGGGTCCATAGACCTCCAAAGCTTTTTTTCACATTACCGCCAATATATGTAGGTTGCTACGAACGGGTTGTAGCCTTATTTTAAAACATTTTTCTCACAAACCATCTGGGTTTGAGTGAGTCCCTTGATAGTTTGGATTCATAATTGGAAATCGATGCTGTGGCTGCAATAAGGTTTTAGGCATATTAAAATTTTTCGCGTTTAAAAATACAATTGACACCAGTTATAACCGATTTGGTGCAGACGAAGTTGCACGGGTCAGCTAGTAATAAATAATTTTGGCGGAACCCTAATGACTATTCTACGGAACCCACTTTGGGAATCCCTGCTCTAGACATTAAAACCCACTTGACATGGTACTTACACCTACTATCCGGCATTCCATCGTATATTGTATCGTATCGTATATTATTATATATTATTAAATAGTACTATAGAAAAAAGATGTAGGCTGTTCTACAATGTAAGTAAAAGTTACTTTTAAATTATAATTTTCCTACATTTTCCTAAATTGTAATAACAAAAAGTGATTTAGGAATGAGATGTTCGAAGAAAACTGTATGATAGTTTAACACTTCGCTTAGAAATCTATGATTTGTGAGTGCAATATCTTACAGAAGCTTGTTGTTTGCCTCAAAGATTAAGTTTCAATTCACTTCATGCATAAATACAAATACATACGTAGGAGCTATTTATTATCATCAGAGTCGTTGTAATTTGTTTTTGTACGTTGGGAATGTTTTTTGAACTGAATGCTTTCTTAGTGGCGTTTCCCTAAGCCCTAAACTTAAACGTCCCTATATTTGGTAGGACAAAAACTTATGGGTTCGCGTCACCGATGACCTAGACATGCTTGTGGCGTTTTGCGCTTGCGTTACACTAACGACGCGTAGTATAGCGGCCTGTGTACATGTATTATCGATATTTTCTATTGAGCTTGTGGAGCCCATCGTTATTAAAGTAATTCATTAATACACGAATGAATTCTTACAAAGTCATATGAGAAACCGTGACAGGTCTTATATAACCAAAGTGGCAGTAGGAGTGTTAATTAATAAGAATAAAGATGAATATAATTATTGCTTGGTATGCCAATACATGAGAAAACCAGACTAGTATTTATAATTTCAATTCACAAATTATGAAATTTAAATAATTCAGCCAATAATTAATCTAAAAAATCAAAAATGAACATAGTTATTCGAACGTTTTGTCTTTTCACTTCTGTCGGCAGTATAACTGCCTCGAATTTATTTTTATCGTAGCATGAAGTAGTGACAGCATTCTATTTATTGACACAAGCACATTACAATTCAAAGACCACCACAGTACATAATTAACCTCTCATCATGTCGGCATGCAGGACTTCCGGTACCTAGATATACGTCACCTGATTCACATCATCGACAGATTAAAGAAATTACTCCGAAGAGTTCATAAACATAAGATTGGTAGATGCGACCTAGACAGATACAGGCACCGTGCCTAACGTATGATGGTCTCGATCTAAAAGGTTAAAACTGCTTAACTATTTGGACGTTCGTCTGAATTTATCACGTAGATTATACATCAGTGAAATATCGTGAAAAATTAAGACTTCCTTCGTCTCGAGGAGTTATTTAACAAACACTAGCTATAGCTAGACAAATACAGTGTGGACATTTTATATCGTCGTTCGTAACGGAAAACTTCCTATAACGTAACAATTAACTAAGTTTTTTATATAACCATAGTGACAAACAAGCATGCGGGCCGCCTAATATTAAGCGGTTACCGCAGCTTATGGACGTTTGCAATATAGGAGATATAAAATGTATGTTGCTGAACTTAAACAATACCTGTTTAGTTCCCTCTTGAAGAATCCTGTAATGCAATTAAATTGCAAGTTGCAAAAAATGCATTAAATGGATGGAAATTACTTTAAAACTCCTACACCAATATGCTGTATAATTTAGACGGTAATGAATATTTACAGAACCCCGCTTTTGATTTAGTACGTCGAGTAGAAAGACGAGATAGTCGGCAAAGTTCGTTTTGGTATAACGTTATCTCTCTCTATTACAAAAATTGCGCTGTGCGGCAGAGATAATGCTATACAAAACTGAAGGAAGCCGATCTTAACCGAACGCCTTACTCATCTCTCCGACGTGCCTTTTTTTATATTAAGAGGAGGCAAACGAACAGGTGGTTCACCTTATGTTAAGTGATCACCACCATCCATAGACACTAGCAACACCAGGGGAGTCGTAAGTGCGTTGCCAGCCTGTGTTTGGGGGAAGGGAGGGGTGGGGAGGTGGGCCTCCGGAACTCTCACTGACCGAACGAAACGCAATAATGCAAGCACTGTTACTTCACGTCGGTTTTCTGTGAGAGGGTGGTACTACTCCGTGCGAACCGACCCATTCATGCTGAAACTTGTAATAGCTACAGCGTGGCTCTACCACCTACAGTGCCTAAACTGACACCGGGTACTGTACAATAACTATCATAAGTAATATGTTCATACTATCGGTTTATAAAAAGCTCCAACTAAATCCTTAATTAAATCCTTAATGCATACATTTCAAAGCAAGACAGCTAAAATCGTAACAGCCGTCTTCCTTTTGTTTTTGTTAACTGTCAAGAAACCAAATGACATTACTCTTAGATTGCAATGCTTATAGGAAATTTTTGGTGCCGTTTGGGAAACTCTAAATAAAAGAAAAAAATTGTTTGGTTAAGTTCACGTACATACCAACATAACGCTTCAACTTACTTCTTGTACCAGAGTCTCTGCGGTTCGAAGATTGACCGAAGGTTATAGCCAAACTTTATCATAGTTCACTCGGACCCGTTTGTTCCCCCGCACTCTATTAAACTTAGGTTCCCTCGTAACAACGTTTCTTAGTGAACTGCAGAATATGTTACGTGTTTATCGCCTAACTTGCTTTGAACTCTAAATGTACGTAAGTTGTAACGAAGATTTCTTATGTATGTAATCTAACTACTCTCGTTGTTTGTATTCCTAGTATAAGGTACTTTGTTGTTATTCGGAAAGGTATTAATAAGTAAAAAAATATTATGTGGTTTTATGAAACCATGATGCATGATGCAACTTTTTTTTCACACGGCCACCGTCTTGATAGTTTATTGAAATGGTCGCCAGGAAATTTGTAATATCTTTACCTACTCGTCAACGGCACTAATAATCTAATAGAAGATTGGTTGCTAAAAAAAAGACAATATTTTCATGCTAGTTTCTCAAAATTATTGATTCATTTGGATTAGGTTTGGACTTTTTCTAAAAAAAAAACGATAAGTTTTCAAGTTTGACCTAATAAGGACTTCGTATAACAATGCCGTGGGGTATTAACAAATATTTCCTGACTGAATTAGTTCAAATACGGCCACTTAATACCCGATACTGAAAGACCCCGAAGTCCTTTAACGTCCTAACGTCCGTACCGAATCCGCAAGGGTTAAACGTGGTATTTACATAAACATATGGGTTTCGTTTGCAAAAGGAATTAGGATTTCTCGTATACTTGCCTCGGAGGACCTGTTTACATACAAACAGTTCATTGTTGCGTTCCGTCGAACACACTTGATATCTCAGGCTCTGTCAGTTGTTAGAAACAGCTTTGGGAGGATTGTGGAAATAGTTTATATTATAATATGTATATTTCGTAATATTCTAGAAATAGATTTACTTATCTCATTAATTTAATAAACGAGAATGGTTGTGAAAATGGATTTATTTATTTATTTACATTTGTGGATAATGCAACAGTCAAC